>JAJTUV010001624.1:0-561492 GCA_021653895.1 Mastomys natalensis | reverse complement strand
CAACTCTGACCACTCCACTGAAAATGGAGGTCTTTTACGAAGAATTCTGGGTGACTGTCTTCATCTACATGGTGTGTGTTCATGCCATCTCAAGCTTCCCTGACTCCCCTGTAAGCTTTATATGCTTCAAACATTCAGTGTAAGCAAGTGGCCAGGCTTGGCCTGAAGAGCCCCAGCAGCCAGCCATAAAGGGTAAAACAGCTGTAACTGCCAAGGCAGGAAAGTGGCCTGGCCACATCCCCCAGACTTCCCTAAGGGCTGTAATGGTCATTTTCTAAAGGCTGTAATTGTCAGGCACATAATCCCTCCAATCCCAGGCCACCCTAGAAAACTTTCCCCTCAACCCCCAAGAAACCCTATATATGCCCTGCATTCTGCCCAGTTCTTTGATGCTTTTCTCCCAAGCAGAGGCAGCCAGGAGGGTCTCCTGAGTTTTTCCCTCCAAATAAATCTTTTGTGTGACATTCGTTGTGCAGTGTGACTTTGTTGTATACCTTGGCTCCTGACTGCCAGGATACCTTTCCAAGCAGAGCTATAACACTTTCACTGGAGAAACTAATCTCCTGCCTGAGCAGAGCTGTTACACTTGCAGGAGGGAAACTTTCCAGGCAGGTGGAGGACAACTTCTGTAGGGGAAGCCTTTCCTTTCAGAACTGTAACACTGTACTGTATGGACTAGAAGTCATCCTTGATGAATGGGGTCTGCCATATAAGTATGGTATTGTCTCTAAAATGGCTAATAAACTAGAGAATATATCACATTCATAGAAACAAGTATAAAATAGGATTGGAAGTAGGCTCTGCCATCAGTTCATGTCCTGATGTCTGTCCAGAGTTAACCTGAGCAAAGGAGGGATTACAAGGGAAAGGCATGTGTATAGTAGCCTCTGCACTAGCTTCTGAATTGGCAGAAAAATTCAAGGAGAAAGACATAGTGCGAGATGTAGTTTCTGGCTTGCTGTTTCATGCTACTGGGGTCAAAAAGTCCCTCTTGGGATCCTAAAACTAGGAAACCCTTGGAGGAATCTGACAATAGTGAGGAAGAGAGCAAGATAGATGTAATAGAAGATAGTTCTCGGATATAGCGTTTTATTATTTAGGATTACTTTTTACTTTTTGTGTGATATTTATCAAACGAACAAACAAACTACCCAACCATACACACAAAACCCAAACATTTTTAAATAAATCCTGATTTTGTGAATAGTCAGTTTCCCAAATAGTGAAATAGAATTATTTTGGTTAAACATAGTTCTTTATAAACCCCGTTGTTGGGAATGTCACTGTGAGCAGGTCAAACTAATAGGATTCAGGCTGAATAAAAAGGAGAAATCTGGCTGAACAGTGACCTTCACATCTGCTTCTAGATTATAGAGTCACTGTAATCAATTTTCTCACCATCCTACTTCTGTATCCCTTCAAAGTGTGAACCAAATTAAGTCCATTTTCTTAAGTTGCCTCTTATCAAGTAAAAGCAACAAGTATGGAAAGATGAATCCAGAGGTGTAATCAGGAATACAACTCATATATCTAGGAGTTATTTCTCTGAAGCAAAGTTGATCTCCACAAGCAGAGGAGCCCCCCAAACAACAAAAGTTTGGGACCTTTTAAAGCTATAGTGTTTGCCATCTCTATGGTAAGCAGGTATCTGATACATTTTATAGGTGTTCACAATAGCTTCCTGACTGATAAGTATGTGCTCAGTCACAGTGGGTGCATTTACAGCACTACTGCCAAACGTAGAGCTCAGGGAATATCACAAAAGAGGGTGGAAAGATTGTAAAAAACAGGACCAGAAATATTCTGTGAGACTGACTCCTGGAAATGGAAGAGAAGCTTCATGCATGGTATCTACCTCCACAGTATAGTTGTCTAAGCAAAACCTAAATCCAGAAAGCAACAGACAGGTTGACATGGAAGGGAAAATCTCATGAACTTCTAAACAAAATACTACAGGCAACTAAGGACTACTGGGAGAAGGAAAAGATTAGTCTTCTCCAGAGAAAGACCTTCAATTAGTTCTCTGATACAAAGCCCTGAAGTCCTATACATACAAGGGACACTAAGGGGACTCAGCAGGTTGTATTTAGATATTTGTACATATGTGTGTGTAGCAATAACAAAGAAAAAGAAGTCATGAATTTTTGAAGGAGTTAGGAGTGGGATACAGGAAGTGCTGGAGGGAGAAATGGGAAATGTCATTATATTTAATTAAAAAAATAATCTTAAAAAATAGGTTCTACAGTCAGGCAGTGGTGGCACACGCCTTTAATCCTAGCACTTGGGAGGCAGAGGCAGGTGGATTTCTGAGTTTGAGGCCAGCCTGGTCTACAGAGTGAGTTCCAGGACAGCCCGAGCTACACAGAGAAACCCTGTCTCAAAAAAAAAAAAAAAAAAATAGGTTCTATGTGGGAAAATATATTTATCTAGATTGTATGAAAAGCAACTGGATGTGTGAGAATTGTGATTTGGCAGTAGTGGGCTGTGAGCTAATACCCTAAGATTGCCGGGGGAAGTTGAAGACACATTCTCTTTCTTGATGTGATATAGGCAGTTAACAGTTAGTTCCTAGCAGGGAGGGGCTCAAGACATATAGGCAGTTAAGAGTTCCTAGCAGGGAGGGGCTCAAGACATATAGGCAGTTAACAGTTCCTAGCAGGGAGGGGCTCAAGACATATAGGCAGTTAACAGTTCCTAGCAGGGAGGGGCTCAAGACATATAGGCAGTTAACAGTTCCTAGCAGGGAAGGGCTCAAGACATATAGGCAGTTAACAGTTCCTAGCAGGGAGGGGCTCAAGACATATAGGCAGATAACAGTTCCTAGCAGGGGGGCTCAAGAGGCCCTGTTACTCCTGTATTAGTAGTTAGCAGTCAACAACACAGAATCCATTTTAGGTCAATGAACACAGGCCTCAGAATTGTCTTAGATACAGTATAGGGTACGATCTTTTAACCTAAGAGAGGGAAGGAGGGAGGGAGAGAGACAGAAACAGAGAAAGACAGAAAGACATGGAGACACACAGAGAGAGAAGAACTAAATGTTGTGTTTTTACCTGAAAAGACACTGCACCTGTAAATGAGCCTTCTACAAGGCTTATTAAGTGATCAGGATGTCAGTGATTGTGAAGAATTTGGAATGTTCCAATCCAGAGCCAAATTATCTCTGGCTGTCTTTTGTCCTCTAAATAGCCACTTATTGCCCTCCTCTGTACTGGACCTAACATCTTTGTGACCATTAGGAAATCATTTGGGTTGCACCAACAGAGCACTAGTTCTCCTTTGGAATGTATAAACAGAACACTAGTTTTCTAACCAAGCCAAATAAAAAAAAATTAAAAGTAAAGGATAGGATCTGAGGGCTTTGACATGCCTACCTGATTTCCTGATGTTTCTACCTATGTACTTTAATGTCCTTTCTTTGCTCTGCTACTAGAAAATTTTGATGAAACCACTTCCACATTGGAACATGATATCTGGGGTAACCTAAATCTATTTCTGGGCCATGGTTACCCATATTTAGCTCCAGAATAAATTATGTCTTATATTCTTTGTGGCCAGTGTTGTCGATAAAATATTGTACAAAAAATCATGAATTGAAGGCTTAGTCCCCAATGAAACAGTGTTCAGAGATAAGACCCAGAGGAACTGATTGTAGCATGAATATAATAACTGCACTAGTGGATTACTGTTCTGGAAGATTCATAGTTAAATTGAGGGAGAAGAGGAATTTGTCTGTGCTCATCTCTGTCTCCCTTGTTCTCCTCTCCTTCTTTCTCTGCTCTTCACCACCTCCACTTGTCTCTGTTGTTTCCTGAGGTAATACAGGATACTGGGATTAGGAAGATATATATAAATGAGCAAGACTGTTTACTCAGGAAACAACAGAAGCAAATGACTATGGACTCAATTTTCTGAAACCATGAGCCAAAATAAACCAATATTTCTTTAAGTTTATTTTCTTAGATATTTTTGCCACAGGAACAATAACCTAGCATAAGAGGAATTATTTTGCTAAGTTAATAAAAATGTAAAGTGATCACTAAAAGGTGTGTGTGTGTGAATGTGTATGTGTGTGTGTGTTGTAGGTTCAACTTGACTGTAAGATATGGGTACTTGACACTTTTATTCTTTTTTCCCCTACAGCCTGCTTTATTCCAATCCTTTGGGTAAAACTCCTGCCTCTGTACTGGTCTCAGCCTAAGCCAGTCAAGAGACTGTAGTAAGAGACAGGGGATTCAGCTGCTCTGACTATCCCTGACAGAGTTCTGGAATTTAGCTAAGGCAGAATGAGTTAAGGCAGCACTGTGGCTGAGTAGGTCCAGGGAACAGAAGTTAGTCCTGATGTTCCTTTCCCATTCATGTTGTAGGACAGTAGTTTTAGTAGGAAGGGCAAGGAAGTGCTTTAGTCTGTTCATCCTTATCAGAGAAATTAAATTTCTCTGAAATTAAATTAAAACTACTCTGAGACACCATCTCAGTCCAGTAAGAATGGCTACCTTCAAGAAAATAGATGACATCAAATACTGGCAGAGATATATGTGCGTATGGGGGGGCACCCTTACACACTATGTAAACTGGTGCAGTAACTATAGAAATCAGTTACTCAAAAACCTGAAACTAGAACTACCATATGACCCAATTATACTGTGCCTGGGAATACACTTAAAAGATTCAAAGTCACTTTGCAATAGAGATACCTGCCACTCCATGTTTATCATAGTTCTATTCTCAAAGGCAACTGCTAAAATTAGTCTGGTTGTCTAACAACACATGAATGAAGAAAATGTGCCATATATGCACAAAGAGTTTTATTTAGTCATAAAGAAGAATTAAATCTTGTCATTTTCAGGAACGTGGGTAGAACTGGATATCATCACATTATATGAAATAAGCTAAGTTAACAAACACAAAGGTTGTCAAAAGTGGAATTTAGGGTAACATAGGGTAATGAAAGTAAAAGTACAACTCTAGGAGCTATGAAAGGGGGAAGGGGAGAGAAGGGACAAGAAATATCAAAGAACAATGGAAGGAATAAATATTATCAAAATACTTTGTGCACATATGGGAATGTTATGAAACTTGTTGTGTATAAGTAATATATGCTAATAGGGAGGTGTCAAGGGCCATGTAAGAGGAACGACAAATGGCTTTAGAACCCATGGAATGCAGCCCATGAGTTACCACAGCCACATGGGTGGGCCACCATGTGGCACTGCTCCAGAACTGTGTGTCCTGAGAATTTCATACTGTCATGGAGTTCTGCTGTGCCTGCTGCCCTCACGTCCCTCTTAATCTAAGAGTTATATGAAAATTTTAATGGGGCTTCCAGCTCCTCACTGGACAGTGTCTCTGGCACTAACAATAATAATGCTTGATCTCTTTCAGGCATTGCTGCTGGAGCAGATTAATGATTCAATCATCATCCCAGAGAGGAACTTAGAGTTGTAGGTTATCAGCAATGACCACCTTAGAAAGCATTTGGAAAAATAAAACTGTTAGTGAAGCTAGGCTGAGATGCTTTTACTACTGGCTCTGGTGTAGAAAATCTTAGGAACAATATGAAGTTCCAAAAGACACACTCATTAGTTAAGGTAGGGACATTTTATGGTCAGGGAACAAGAACAATGGCAGCACTGGCTGATGTGACTCTGAGGCTGGACTGGTGATAATTGATTTCTTATAGCCAATTTACACTCAGTTTCCTGATATGATTTAATAGGAATTGCTGATGAGTAGATATGCATTTTGAGGATTTAAAGTAGATATGACTGATTTTTATATATGAGTTTAGATTTGTGATTCTTTTACGATTCTTACAAGATTACTTTTTAAAGATAAATAATAAAATAATTACTCCTTTCTTCATGACCACAAATTGCTGCCTGCCAGTAGGAGAAGCTGCCTGAGAAAACTCCCTTGCTTGCTCACACTTTGTTCATCTATAACAAGCTGCTTAGTTACAAATGTACATGAGTTCTTGGGAATAATTTTTTTTCTTTACCTATACTATGTAATGCTATTTTTTTTGGTAAATGTATTGGGGAACAAACTTTTTTCACAATCATTTACTAGAAGAAAACTAAAACATAATCACATTGTAATTTTATACTGCTTGAAAGATTTTGCTGGGATATATAAGCTATGTAAGAAAGAATAAAGTGTGAGGGCTGGGACATTGTTCTTTCCATCTATCAACTATGTGTGTGTGTGTGTGTGTGTGTGTGTGTGTGTGTGTGTGTGTGTATGTGTGTGTGTGTGTGTGTGTGTGTGTATGTGTGTGTGTGTGTGTGTGTGTGTGTGTATGTGTATGTATGTATGTACATATGTGTATATGTAAGTGTTATGTGAGTTGGGGGCTAGATCATTGTTCCTTTCACCCATTAACTTTGTAAATGTATATGTAAAGTTTGTCTGGGTGTGTGTTAGAACTTGCTCCATCCACTAATTGTGTATATTTATGTATATATGTGTATATGTGAAATTCCTGGAGTCTCCTTGCTAGAGCTTTACTCTAACAATTCTATGTGTGAATTTGTGTATGTCTGTCTGTAGTCCTGTATGTACGTTGTTTGTGTATGAAGTTACTGGACTCTGCCTTTTGTTTCATCTACTCAGTGTGTGTGTGTGTGTGTGTGTGTGTGTGTGTGTGTGCATGAATTTTCTCTCTTTCCTTTTCTTTCTCACTGGCCCCTAAGAATTAAAAGAGTTCAGAGTTTTTCGATGGCTACAGAGTGCCAGCCCCAATAAACTAAGCTTTGCTCCCTCAGAGAAAAATCTGCTGAGTAACATCTCTAATCACTGGCTGCCATTGGCAGCAGCCCATGTATGTATCTGGATACACTCCAATCAGTGGTTCTAAGCACTGACCCCCCAACAGCTGCCTGCCTCAGTTTACCCAACCGGATGCCAAAGCTGTTCACTGGCAGGGAGAGTGAGGGGAAATCCGGGTAGAGTTTGAGAGGAGGAGTTTGATGTGAATATGATTGAAATACATTCTATGCATGAATGGAATTCCCAAAGAATAAAAATATATCTTACATATGTTAATAAATGTGTATGTTTTGTTCCCTCGGACTGCCTTTATAAAATGCTATAGATGGGGTGTGTGTGTGTGTGATGGGTTTGTATGTGATCAGCCCAGGGCGTGGCACTATTAGAGGGTGTGGCCCTGTTGGAGTAGGTGTGGCCTTGTTGGAGTAGGTATGTCACTGTGGGCGTGGCCTTAAGACTCTCATCCTAGCTGCCTTGAAGTCAGTATTCTGCTGGCAGCCTTCAGATGAAGATGTAGACCTCTCAGCTCCTCCTGCACCATGTCTGCCTGGGTGCTGCCATGCTCCCTCCTTGAAGATAATGGACTGAACCTCTGAACCTGTAAGCCAGCCCCAATTATATGTTGTCTTTTTAAGAGTTGCCTTGGTTTTGGTGTCTGTTCACACCAGCAAAACCCTAACTAAGATGGGAGTGGGGGGAGGTTATAAACAACAGGTATTGATTTTCTTACAGTTCTGAATAGGAAAGTCTGAGATCAAGATTCTGACCAAGCTAGTTTCTTATGAGGTGTCTCTTCCTAACCTATAGATGGCTGCCTTCTTGTTGTGTCCTCTGTGTTCTTACATGGCTTTTTAAAGGGCACCATGTATACTAAGCATTAGCTCTCCCACCAAGTATACCCATAGCCCCTTGTTTTAGTTTGATTTCCTGTTGCTGTGAAGAAACACTCTGACCAAAAGCAACTTGAAGAAGAAAGAATTTATTTGGCTCACTTCCAGGTCATGTTCCATAATTTTAGAAATTGAACACAGAACCTAAAAACAGGCTACTTGCTATTTCACATCGAATTACCTCCCAATAGGGAACTCACTCAAAGTCAACAATGTCTAGCAGAACCCATGAAGGTATGCTGCATGGTAGCTTGCTCCTATGCTCTTGCTCAGCTAGCATTTTTATATAGCTCAGGCCCACCTGCCCAGGGAATGGTGCTTCCTATAGTGGGTTGGGCCCTCCTATGTGGGGCGGTGGGCTGTGGGAAGCAGCTGGGTGCCTGGTTGAGCAAGCCTTGAACCCCGGACCTTTACCAGGACGGCAGGTGTTCGGCGCTGCCCCCAGGCCCTGGTTCTTCTCATTCAGCTTCGGCCCTCCACAGCCTCTCCCAAAGGGAGGTCTACGACTATCAGTCAGGAGGAACAGTGCCTCAGGCCCTCCCACATGTAGATGAGGTATCTCTAAGCTCTCCGACCAAGCCAATATGCATTATCTGCCAGACCCTAACCCACATGCAGATGAGGTATCTCTAAGCTCTCCCACCAAGCCAATAAGTGTTATCTGCTGTCAGACCCTAACCCACCCTGAAATTGTATCTAAAGGCTCTATTCGGGAGAAGTAAAAAGGTGTGTTCAAGATTCATCTTGGTGTCCGGGAGTTTTTGTCTCAAGAGCTGTAACACTTGGGAGAGATCCGCTCTCCCGGAACCTTCCTGGAGCACCAAGCTGCTTCCTTGCCTGCTAGTCGGCTTCTATCAGCCCAGCCCGGGTGGCTCAGCGTGGAGAGACAGGTGCAGCGCCTGGGAGTGACCGAGCTGTGACAGCAGAGACTCGAGCAGAGGCAGCAGCGGAGGCAGGCAATCTCTCCTCCCTGCTTGCACTCGCACCCTTTTGGCCCAGACCTCTCACACCAGGCTGGGTGAAGACCAACAGACAGCGGAGACGTGGGTAGAGGACCCTCCCCGCTCTCACTCTGTCCTCAGCCGGGAGATCATCGTGGGACACCCTCCAGAACCGGGGACCCCACAGAAACCTCCTACAACTAAGTATATATTGAATATATAGGAAAACAATCATTCTTCTGTTTCTATTTTGTGGAATTCTTTGAGGAGTATTTGTATTAGCTCTTCATTGAATGTCTGGTAATATTCTGGGCTACAAACATCTGGCACTAGGCTTTTTTGGTGTGGTTGTTAGGTTTTTAATGACTAGTTCTCTTTCCTTAGGCATTATGGGACTGTTTAGATAATCTGATCTTGATTTAACTTTGATTGCAGCCTTTTCTTCTTGGAGGCAGGTAGAAATGTGACCTGCATTAGAGCAGGGAGGTAGAAAGTGCTGTCTATGGTTAGAACAGGACTCCTTCATCCCTGTATAGAGCAAGTCTTCTCTGTCCCTGTGTACCTTGTTAGGACAGACCTCCTGGAAGAGGGGTTGGCTTTGGTGTCAAGTGGCAGGCACATCAAGTGTATCTGCCATGGTTTCAGTTGGAGGTACAGACAAGAAGGACAATGGGGCTCAGGCAGAGAAGATAGATCCAAAATTTGCTGTCCTCTAAGAATTCCAGCTGGTTTGGATATTGGAAGGCATCTCACCTGCATTCCTAGATACAGACTCCCTCAGAAACAGGTAGGCTGTGGGGCAAAGGGGGCAGGCATTACAATCTGCCAAGGTTTAAGGTGGAGGTATACATCAGAAGGATTATGTGTCTCCTGCAGAACAGGATACATAGGTGAGGGAAGGGAATCTAACCTATACTGTTTAGGAGTCTCAGGTCTGATTGAATTTGGGATACTGGCAGTGTGAGAATTGAGATCTCCCTGGAATGGCAGGCTGATCTTAGCTACTTGGCTTGATCCAAGATGGCTCAGCCAGCAGATTTGGGGAAGTGAAGGATACCAGTATGGTTCACAAGTCTAATGGAGGTGAAGGAGATTTAGCAGGAGAATAGGGGTCAACCTGGCATGGCAGCCTACTCAGGGAAGCTTTACTTGGCCTAGAGGACTCAGAAAGGTGGAGGAAGGGAAGCTTATTTGTACGGTTTGGCACTCTAGTGGAGGTGTAGTAGAGTCAGTGAGGGAATGGAAGTCTCCCTGGGATGGCAGGCTGTATGGTTCAAGAGTCTGGTAGAGGTAGAGGAGAGGTGGGCGGGGGGTATGCTTATTGCTTTCCTAATATTGAATTGTCGTTGCATTACTGAGCTGAAGCCTACTTGACCATGGTGGATATTATTTTTGATTGTGTTTGAGGATTTGGTGTGATAGTATTTTAATTAGAGTTTTTATCTATGTTTTTATGGGAAATTTGTATGTAGTTCTCTTCCTTTGTTGAATGCATATGTGGTTTAGGAATCACAGTAACTGTAGTCTCATAAAAATAATTGAGCAGTGTTCCTTCTATTTCTGTTTAGTGGAATAGTTTGAACGCTGGCATTAATTCTTGTTTGAATGTTTGGTAGAATTCTTCACTAAAACCATCTGCCGCTGGGCTTTTGTTTTGTTGAGAGACTTCTACTTATTGCTTCTATTTCACTGGTCATTATAGATATGTTTAAATTGATTACATAATCTTAATTTAAATTTGCTAAGTGGTAACTTTCAAGAGAATTATCCATGTTTGAAAATTTTCCAATTTTTTTTGAGCACAGTTTTAAAAGTATGTCCTTAAGATTCTCTGTATTTTCTCAGTTGTTAAGGCCTAGGTAAAATATTAAAGCCTAGATGGAATTTTAATCCTTAGGTAACTTCTGACTAGCCTGCCATTATAAGGAAACTTTCTCATATGTTTTTGCAGTTACTAGGAAATTTATAAATCCAAGTTGATTACATATTTTCTTATGTTCTGTAGTATCAGAATCAACCACAGAAGAGGTCAGTAAAACTACTTTCTATAGTTATCCTCAATGAGCTTGGCTTGGAACCAATCATGCAGTAGCACTTCCTGTACTTACATTTAAGTTTGTATGCTATTTACATGTATAAACTGAGTTTAACTGCTGTGAACAGACAACATGAACAGGGCATCTCTTATGAAGTACAGCATTTAATTGGGGCTGGCTTACAGGTTGGGAATTTAAATCTATTATCTTCAAGGTGGAAAGCATGGCAGGATTCAGGCAGGCATGGTGCTGGAAAAGCTGAGAGTTCTAAATCTTCATCCAAAGAAATCCAGGAGAAGACTGTTCTCAGGAATCTAGTAGGGTGAGCTTGAAGGCCACCCCCAGAGTGACATAATTCCTCTAACAAGGCCACACCTCCTTTTACAAGATGACTCCTATTAATAGTGCCACTCCCTAATCAAAGCATATTCAAACCACTAAAATATCCTTGATGCTCAGTTGTTTTTTGTGACTGTAGTAGAAGAATGGATCTTGTGTGTGAATTCATTCTATAATGTCTTTTTTTCTTTCAGGTGGGAGGGCATTGTGACCATTGATGTTGAGAGTGGTCAATGAACAAAGATTTTTTATTCCGATTACTTTTGATTTTGTAAAGGTTTTTCCCTCACTCTTTTGATTTTATAATATTATGTATTCTAGGTATTTTCTTTGGTGTGTTTCACCTTTTCTGCTTAAAGTTTTTCATTCAGTTCCTTCAGTAGGGCTGGATTTATAGATAGATAGTGCTAAAACTTGTTTTTTTCATGAAGTGTTTTATTTTTATCCATTTATTATACATGACAGTTGTGTTGGATATTGTAGTTTGTCCTGGTATCTGTGGTTTCTTAGAGTTTGTGTAATTCTATACATACAGACTCCCTGCCTTTTAATATCTCTATACAAAAGTCTGGTATTTTTCTAATTCTTGACCTGTATATATTTACAGCTGCCCAGTGGCCACAGATTGAAATGGCCCATGGGTCAGTCAATGAGTTCTTCAAAAGAGAGAGTGGGTATGGAAGGGCAAGAGATGTGAAATATGGAGACAAGACAGGGTGTCTGATCAAGTCTCATTTATTTAAAGGCAATTATGTGTATATAAGAACAATCAGGGGAATGAAGCTGGAGACACTAAATATCAAGTTCAGGATATGTCTGAGATAAAGAAGATGTTTATCAGAGTATACTCAGCTGTTTTGGTCTGTTTGAAAAAGCATCATACTAGAAAAACAAGTCTCTTGTCAGGCTGAATAAGTATCAACCTACAAATATGTGGTCCCAGATGCCTACAAAAATGAGATCCACTTTCATCTAGAAGTTGGTTTCCAAGAAAAGATGAACTGGGTTCACCAGAAAAAGAGGCTGGAAATGAAGCAGAGAAAGAAGGGCAAAAAAATAAAAAAAAAATAAAAAAAAACATGAAACCAAGACAAAGATCTCTGATCCCAGCTCAATGTTTAATATTTAACACTTGTATATATAATGGAAGCCCAGGGGACCGGTCCTTTGGTTCAGCTATATTATTCACAAAGAAAGGTAGTGTCCTAGGTTGTAGGTTGAGAAACCAGCAATGTAAATAGTCAAGGAACAAACAAGGCAATAAACAAAGTCCCACAACCCCTGGTCAGTGTTTCTAAGGTGCTAATCAGAATGATCAAGATATCTGAGCTTACTTCCCTGTCCTAGCCCAAATTCATATTCATGCCTGAAGCCAACTTTTTTGTTCTAGCCTAAGATTTAGATTCATGCCTGAACTTACTTCCCTGTTCTAGCCAAAAATTAGAATCCTGCCTGATCCTACTTCCTTGTCATGGTCCAAAGTCAGATTCCTGCCTGAAGCCCATTTTGTTGTCCTTGGCCAATGTCAAATTCCTACCCAAAAGTCCAAAAATCTCTCCACACATTTTATTTGCCCATTATTTATCATTTTAATTTTTAATTTTTATTGGAAATTTTATTTATTTACAATACAGATGTCATCCACTTTGCCCATTTCCATTCCATAGAACCCCCATCCATTCCTACCTCCTCCTTTTCCTAACAAGGAAAACAGTGTCCATCTTTAAACAGAGACATGGGAAAACCTCCTAACCAGAGACAGCATTGCCTGACTCCCAGAAGACTGCCTATAAGCCAGATCACAACCAAGTTGGCTGGACACAGTCAGAGTACCCAGGTCAGTTAATTCTAGAGGAGGGACAACTTTAAGAATATAAGTTACACTAGCCTGCACATCGCTGTAGTGCTCGCGCTCTGTCGCTGGGGTGCTCTGTCCTAAGTTCGATCCCGCTGTCCTTCAGTGGGAAAAAAAAAAAAAAAAAAAAAGAAAGAATATAAGTTACAGAACCCAATACATTTCTTGAGCATCAGAACCAAGTTCTCCCATACAGCAAGACCTGGATACCCTAACATGGCTGAAAATGAAGATGATAACCTAAAATCCTAGCTCCTTAAGATGATAGAGGCCTTTAAGGAAGATATAAATAACTCCCTTAAAGAAATACAGGAAAATACAGGCAAACAGGTAGAAGCTCTTAAAGAGGTAACAAATAACTCCCTTAAAGAAATCCAGGATAATAAAATCAATCATATGAAGGAATTGATAAAAACAGTTCAAGAACTAAAAATTATAATAGAAACAACAACAATAAAGAAAACATAAATGGAAAGAACACTGTAGATATAACAACTTAGGAAAGAGATTGGCAGAAACAGATGCAAGCATCACCAACGGAATACAAGAGATAGAAGAGAGACTACCTGTTAGACTTTGGAGGTGCAACTTAGAACAGACAACACCAGACAAAACGGTTCCAAAGGGGGGGGGGAGTTATTCAGGAGATAGGACAAAGGTAGAAAGAGAAACCAGAGAAGATGGTGTGGAGAAGAGAGAGAGGGAGGGGCCAGGCATGGCCACCTGGAGAGAGGCATAAGGGAAGGGGGGAGGAGGCAGAGAGAGAAGCTATGGGCAAGGGAGTAAGAGAGCAAGAGAGAGAGGGCAGGGCAAGCAGCCCGTTTTATAGTGGGCAGGCTTACCTGGCTATTGCCAGGTAACTCTTGGGAGGAGCATACCTGGGTGCTGCCAGATAACTGTGGAGTTGGAGTTTAGACAGAATACTACCAATACCCAGAACACAAGATTCCACAGAAGATGTTGACACATAGATAAAAAAATATATATATACATAAAGTCTAAAAAGCTCCTAACTTAAAAGGTTCAGGAAATTCAGGACACCATGAAAAGATCAAGCCTAAAAATGATAGAAACAGAGGAGAGTGAAGATTCCCAATTCCAAGTGCCAGAAAACATCTTCAACAAAATCATAAAAGAAACCTTCCCTAACCTAAAGAGAGAGATGTTTGTAAATGTAAAATAAGCCTACAGAACACCAAAAAGATTGGACCAGAAAGGAAAATCCTCTCATCAAATAATAATCAAAACACTAAACGTACAGAACAATAAAAGAATATTAAAAAGCTATAAGGGGAAATGGCCAAGTAACATTTAAATGCAGTCCTATCAGAATTACACCAGACCTCTCAACAGAGACACTAAAAGCCAGATGATCCTAGACAGATGTCCTCCAGACCCTAAGAGAACAAGAATGCCAGCCCAGGTTACTATAACCAGTAAAATTCTCAATCACCATTGATGGAGAAACCAAGATATTCCATGAGAAAACCAAATGCAAACAATATCTTCCTACTAATCCAGACCTACAGAAAGAGGATACTAGAAGGCAAACTCCAAGCCAAGGAGCTTCACAAAAAGAAACAGAAGAAATTAAATATCTCACAAAAACAAAAAATAAAACAAAACAAAAAAGGAAGATATCACACACACTTAATACCAACTCCAGCTGTTGGATTCTAAGATCCAAAACCAGGAGACATGCTCTCATAGAAACTCATGGATGGGAATTGCTGCAATTAACGTGAGGTTTAATGATTCCAGTATTCCAGGGTTCTCACACATGCAAGCAAAAATAGAACCCTGAGTTGGAGCTAAGAATAGTTTTTTATACAGTTTAATGGGTAGAATAGAAAAAAAAGTAACAAGGCACAATATGATTGGCAGAACAGTGTGACTTTTAAACTGATTGATCTTTGGTGAATGAAGTGACAAACCTCCCTTGTCTGTCTAAGTGCTCTGGGCCTTCCTTACCCACAGGTGGGTTCCTTCCCCCATGGTCTGAGGAATGTTAATCAGCCTCTCCCTTCCTCTTCTCAGTGTTAATCCAGCAGGTGTCCTCAAACTAAGAAAAGTACCCCTACCCAGATGTGTCCTGGGACAGTGGGATTGTTTCAATTTTAAGTTCAAACCAAGACCAGAAAGTCCTTCACAGCAATAAAAATAACAGTAACTTAACAGTTGTTTGACTTCAATATCTCTCAACATCAAAAGGAAAGGAAGGAGTCATAGTATCCCTATTTGCAGGTAATATAGTATAGATAAGCAACACACAAAATTCCATCAGAGAACTCCTACAAGCAAATTCTGCAAAGTGGTTGGATATAAAATTAACTCTAACAAATGAGTAGAGTTCTGACATACAAATGTTGAACAGGCTGAGAAAGGAATTATTGAAAAAACACAGTTCACAATAGTCACAAATAATATAAAATATCTTGGTGTAACTCTTACCAAGTAAGTGAAAGATTTGTATGCCAAGAACTCCAAATCCTGAAGAAAGAAATCAAAGAAGACCCCAGAATATGGAATGGTCTACCATGCTCATGGATTGGTATGGTTAACAGTGAAAAAAACTGTCTTATCAAAATTAATGTACAGATTCAAGGCAATCCCCATCAAAATCTCAAAGAATTCTTCACAGACATGGAAAGAGAAATTCTCAATTTCATATGAAAAAAACAAAAAATCCCAGATGTCCAAAATAATTCATAACAATAAAGTGTCTTCTCGGGAATCACAGTTCTGGACCCCAAGCTGTACTGCAAAGCAATAATGATAAAAATTATATGGTATTGGTATAGAGACAGACAGGTCAATCAATGGCGTAGAATTGCAGATTCAGAAATAAACCCACACACTTATGGACCCTTGATCTTTGACAAAGAAGTCAAACACAGACATAAAAACAAGAAAGCATCTTCGATAAGTGGTGCTAGACTAACTGACAGTCAGTATGTAGAAGAATGAAAATAGATCCTTATTTATCACCTTGCACAAAGCACAAGTCCAAGTGGATGGTGGACCTGAACCTAAAACAAGATACACTGAACATAATAGAAAAAAAAAAAGTGGGAAAGAGGCTCACGCTCATCACACAGGGGAAAATTTCCTGAACAGAATGGCTCAAGTTCTAAGATCAACAGTTTATAAATGGGAACTCATGAAACTGAAAAGCATCTGTAATGCAAAGGGCAATAGGACAAATCAGCAGCCCAAAAAATTGGGAGTGGATGTTCACCAAAGCTACATCTGAGAGAGGGATAATATCCTAAATTTACAAATAAACACAATAATTTAGACACCAACAACCCAAATAACCCAATTTTAAAAAGGGGTACAGAGCTAAATAGAGAATTCACAACAGATGAATCTCAAATGTCCTGTGAAGCACTGAAAAAATGTGCAAAGTGATTAGCTACCAAGGAAATGCAAATCAAAACAATTCTGAGATTCTACCTTACACACTAAGAATGACTATCATCAAAACTTCAATTGACATCACATGGTGGTAAGAAGAGTAGACTGAGGAAGACTCTTCCCTTGCTCGTGGGATTGCAAACTGGTACAACTAATTTGGAAATCAGTCTGGTGGTTCCTCAGAAAATTGGAATTTATTTCTAACTGAAGAATCTACTATACCTCTCTTGATCATATACCCAAAATATGCCTCAGTATACCACAACAACACGTGCTCCACTATGTTCATAGTAACCATATTTGTAATAGCCAGAAGCTAGAAATAATGCAGCTGTCCCTCAACAGAAGAATAGACACAGAATATGTGGTTCATTTACACAATGGACTATTATTCAGCTATTAAGAACTAGTACATCTTGAATTTTGCAAGAAAATGGATGGAACTAGAAAATACCCTACAAAGGGTAAGTGGAATGGGATGAGGAACTGCCAGATGTGGTGGGTGTGGGACTAAGGGGGAGAGGCAAAGGCTGTAATGTAATTAAATAAAATAACAAAAATTTACTTTTACCCTAGGATAAAAGCAAAGTCTATGTACTTACAAAAGAGAGAATGTAAAAACATAAAAAGTTAGAATAAGGAACTTAAAACAACAAATATTTGATACACATAAATGACTATCTTACCATATTAACGCTGTTCATAATTTTTTTCAATTTAATTAAATAAGCTCTACTTACCATATAAAATCTAAATACTTTCAGCCTTTCCATCTATAATTTTTTATTGTTTTGTTCAATTAATCTGTGAGCTTATAGTTGTACTGGTTTATACATA
Organism: Mastomys natalensis; assembly: GCA_021653895.1. Classification (NCBI taxonomy): domain Eukaryota; kingdom Metazoa; phylum Chordata; class Mammalia; order Rodentia; family Muridae; genus Mastomys; species Mastomys natalensis. Next base: position 544,406 of record JAJTUV010001624.1, on the reverse strand, counting down.
ATTTTATTATTACTTTATGTCATTGATTTTATATTGTTAAGCCATTGCTATAACTGATGATGCACATTTCACATCAAGCAAAAGACAGGATAAACTTCTATTATATATGATATGTAAGAGATAGGATAGAAAATATCTTGACAAAAGCACTTATAGTTTATAAATCCATTTACTTTAATTCACTTTGATGTAACATTTTTACTGATGGTCTTTGTATTGAAGTGCAACTTGAGCTCATGTTCTCAATTAAGTATGACAAGCAAGCAGAGTCTGACTAGATATAAAAATGAATTATCTGAAAATAACTGGGATAATTAAAAACCTATTGAACACGAACATGATTTTCCATCTCTTAGTAAAGCCAAGCATAATTTGAAAATCTGAGACTTTAAATATTTTGGTGTGAGCATTTCACCAGTTTGTGGATTATATATAGTAGATGTCAATGCATTTCATTAGCATATTCATGTTCAAAAGTTCAAGCAGATGCCATAAGCATACATCCACATGATTTATCAAAATGCACTATTTTTCACCTTGATACACTATAATTTCTAATAGAATACAAAAAATAGAAATAACACTGGTAGACAATTTGAGGATTTCATTATTCCTATAATTAATTTATTTTCCTGTTTCCAGAATATAGGGAAAGTAAAGTAATAAGATGTGATCTTATTAGATTTATCCATACAGATAAATGAGTCGCATTACGTCCTAAATTGATTTCCATTAAAACTTGAGGTACTGAAAACATTTCTATACATTAATTCAGTTTAAGAATGTATTTTAACAGGGCTGGGAAGATGATACCGTGGTTAAGAGAATTCATTTCTATTTTGGGGGACCCAAGCTCAGTTCCCAGCAACCCATATTGGGCTGCTGTCAACAGCCTCTCATCCCAGTTATAATGGACCCAAGAACCAAAGCCCTTTTCCACCCTCCTCAGCCACTGTACTAATGTCTTCAAATCCACATACAGACCCACATGTGCAGATATAAATGAAAAGACCACATAAATAAAAACATGATGTTATTTAAAAGTTCAATTTCTCCCCTCAGATCCTAGCCAAATTATATGTGAAGGCCAAAGAGAGACTGTAAAAGAGAACAAAAAGTTAAAATGTCATGAAATGAATATTTGACTCATAAAAATGTTTTATATAGCTAACATAATATGCTTACTGCACAAGGTAATAGGACATATACATTTTACAATGACTTTCTTAAAATTTAATAGACTAATCTATTCTAACTTTGAAGTCATTGAATATTATCTCTAACTTAGTGACAGAAACTGATTTTTTTTGCATTTCTTCAATTCACATGTGTCAATAAGAAAAACAATTTTAATGATAGTAAATGGAATAAGGATATTGCTTATTAAATTTATACCATCTATGCAGATCGTATCAGAATATGTCAACTATGGCAAAAATAATTTTTAAAGTAAAATCAACCTAAGAACAGATTTTAGGAAAATACCCACCATAAATCCTCAATTACAAACATTAATAACAATTACTAACTAGCTACAAGTGATTGCACATATTAATATGCTAGCATTTGTCAATTTGCATAGAAAGGGAAGGCTCCAAGGTCTGACATTGTTACTGATACTGTGGTATGTTTGCAGAGAGGAGCCTAGAGTGACTGTCCTCTGAGAAGCCATACAAGCAGCGGAAAGAGACACATGCAGATACTTATGCCCAACCAAAGTACTGAGTTTGGAACCTCTGTGGTTGAATGAGGGAAAGGCTCTACAAGGCTGAACAGGAGGGCTACTACCCCATAGGAAGACCAACAGTGTCTACTAAACCTTTCCCCTGAGACCTCTCAGAGAGTGAAACACTAATCAGACAGCACAACAAGCAGGACTGACGCCCCTTACACCTGATGAATTCCTGGTCTGGCCTCAGTGAGAGAAGACACACCTAACCCTTGAGAGACATGTGACTCCAGGGAGTGGGAGGTCTTGTGGTGGGGACATCCTCTTGGACACAGAGGAGAGGAGAATTGGGGTGAGGAACAGTGGGAGGGGCAGATTGGGGGCATATTGACTGGACTATAAAAAATAAATATAATTGAAACGAAATACAGCATAACAACAACAATAACAGAAATCTCAGGACTACTTACCTAGTAAACTACAGTGTCCACATTAGGAAGGGCATTCCAGAATCAATTAATAGTCATGACATTTCCTATAGACATTCCCACAGGCCAATGTTATTTGGTCAATTCCTCAATTGAGTCTCCCTTTTCTAGTAGACTCTTGATTGTGTCAAGGCTGACAGTTAACACTAAATACAAGATCTAAAATGATACAATCTAATAAGGTAGTAGAATATTTAGATGTTCATGCTATTGAAGTCCTTGATTTTCATAGAAATAGAACCAAAATATTAGTGACATTTTTATGATATCAGGATATTAGTATGTACAATTTTAATAGATACAATAATTTTGTAGAATGTTTCTGTATTATATATGAAAGAAAAAAATTTATTCATCAACATTTATTAAAGAATGGTATGTAAGGACCATCAAGATAATTGTGATGATATATTTCTTTTTCATTTATGGGGCAAGTTCTCCCCTGAGCAGAATATGAGCAAATATGCATTTTTAGCTAAGTAGGAGCAAGTTGAGTCAATGAATAGAAAATCCTGAAGAGGAACACCATAAGGTGTTGTTGAATGTGTGTGTGTGTGTGTGTGTGTAAGAGAGAGAGAGAGAGAGAGAGAGAGAGAGAGAGAGAGGAAAGAAAGAGAAGAGAGAAGGGGGGAGAATGTGAGTCAGGAATGTTCTGATAAAAGTGGACTACAGTATTCATTCTGTACAGATAGGATGGTAGGAAAGGAATAAGACACATCAGGATCATGTAAGGGGTTGTTTACTCAAACTAGCCTTTAAATCACTGAAATGTTTAAGACAATTCAGGAGCCTGGCTAAAACAAGGGAAAGAAAGGAATCTTTACTATGTGCTACTTTTCTAAATAAAAAATATGCTGAACTTAATAAAAAAAAATCAGAAAAGAAAATTTCCTAAACCTAAAGAATTATATGCCTATAAAGGTAAAAGAAGTTCACAGAACACAAAGCAGATTGGACTAGAAAATACAACTTTCTGGCCAGATAATAATCAAAATGCTAAATATACAGACCAATGAAAGAATTTTAAGCACCAAGAAAGGAAAATGCTAAGTAACATATAAACAGAGACCCATCATATTTTCATCCAATTTCTCTTTTGAGACTCTGAAAGCTAGAAGATCCTGGACAGAGGTATTTCAGACACTAAGAGACTACTGATATCAGATTATTAGATACCACCAGACCACCATACTACTAGACTCAGCAAAGCTTTCAACCCACATAGATGGAGAAACCAAGATATTCCATGACAAAGCAAAATTCAAACAATACCTCTCCACTAAACCAGTTTCTACCGAGGATACTAGAGGAATACTACAACCTAAAAATGCTAACTATATTCAAGAAGAGACAAGAAATAAATAATAATTTCTTGGTTAGATTAAAACCAATGTAAAAGACACAGACACACAGACACAAACACAGACACACACACCACTACCAACATCAGAAAAACAGCAGTATTAACCATAATTGGCCATTAATATCTCTCAATGTCAACAGACTGGATTTCTCAGTAAAAAGACAGAGGCTAACAGAACAAAACAGATATATTAATAGGAACAATCATATTGTTGTATAAAAGAATCACATCTCAGCAACTAGAGAGTCATTATTTCAGTATAAATGGGTGACACAAGGTTTTCCAAAGCAAATGGATCCAAGAAACAAGCTGAAGAAGCCATTCTAATACCCAATAAAATATACTTTAAACTGAAAGAAATAAAAAGGACTGGGAAGGAGACTTCATGTTCATTAAAGGAAAAATTTTCTAAGAGGACATGCCAATTCTGAACATCTATGCTCCAAATGCAAGGGCACCCATTAGTAAAAGAAAACATTACTGGCTGTGAGCAGTCTGTTATCCCAGATGAATCTCCATTCTTCCACTGCCTCTCTCCCCACTTCAATCAGACCTGAGACTCCTGAGTCACATAAGTGAACTTCCCTTCCCTCACCAACTTCAGAGCTCTCTAAGCCTTCTGGTTCAAGTTATGCTGCAGTGAGCCGGCTGTTTTCTCAGGGGTACCTCCATTCTATGCCACCTCTTTAGCCACATTCATCAGGCCAGAGGCTCCTAAAACACACAGACCTGCTGGTTTCAAACCATACAGCACAAGGATATCTATCAGAGGCCTGCCACACCAGGACCAAAGAAGTCCTCACCCCTCCCAATACCTATTACAACAAGAACATCCAGTCCTCAGACCAAAATGATCCATGTGACTGAAGACCCTTGAAAGAACACACATCAACAAGAGCCAACATATTTCAAGACAAACTCAAATTCAAACATAATCTATTAACAAATCCAGACCTACAGAAAATACTAGAAAGAAAACACCAAACCAAGCAGGATAACTGCATCCAAGAAAACACAGGAAATAAATAATTTCATACCAGCACAAAAAAGGAAGGCACACAGAAACTTACACACATACACACACAGACACACACACACAGACACACACTGAGTGGGGAGTGATAGGGATAGGGAGAAGAACAGCCCTGTGACAACACACTAACACTACCAACATCTAAACAACATGAAATAACAACAATCACTGGTCATCAATATCTTTCCATGTCAGTGGAATAAATTCCTCAATAAAATATACAGGATAACAGAAAGGATGAAGAAACAGGATTGAGTATTCTGCTGCATACAAGAAACACACTTCAGTCATAAGTATTGATATTACCTCACAGTAATAGGCCAAAAATTTTTTCCAAGCAAATGTACCTAAGAAGCAAACTGAAGTAGCCATTCTAAAATCTAGTAAAATAGACTTTCAACAAAATTAATTTTAAAAAAAGTCAGGGAAGGACACTTAAAATTCATCAATATCCAATAAGATGATATCTCAATTCTGAATGTCTATGTCAAAAACATAAGCTCACCAACATTTGTTAAAAAAAAAAAAAAAAAAAAAGAAAGAAACCTGAAGGTAAATCACACATTGAACCCCAGACATTAACAATGAGAGACTTCAATTCTCCAATCTCACACAACTAACAGGATAACCAGAAGAAAACTAAACATTGAAATAATAATACTTGCAGATATTATGAATCAAATAGATCTAACAGACATCTACAGAATATTTAGTACAAACACAAAAGAATATACCTTCTTAGAACCACATACATCCTTTTCCAAAATTGACAAAATTGACAAAGTAGCCACAAGAGATAAAGAAAACTGAAATAACAGCTGTATCTTATCAAACCACCATGAAATAAAGCTAGGCTTAGACAACTGATAAAATGGAAAGTCTACACAATCATGGAAATTGTATAACTCTACACAGGGAAGAACTATAGAAAGAACAGGAGGCTGTCTTGAATTCAATGAAAATGAAGACCCAACATATACAACTTTATGAGTCACAATATAAGCAGTGGTAAGAGGAAAGTTCATAGTACTAAGTGCCGCCATAAAAAATTAGAAAGTTCTCATATGAGCAATTTAAAATTACACCTGAAAGCTCTAGAAAAAAGAAGTAGGCACACGAACAAGAAGTAGAAGACAGGAAATAATCAAAATCAGGCATGAAATCAATCAGTAAAAATAAAGCAAACAATACAATGAAAAAAAAATGAAGAGCTGGTTCTTTGAGAAAATCAACAAGATAGACAAACCTATAGGAAAATGAACAAAGAGAGAGAAAGACAGAATCCAAAGAATCATTAGGTCTTACTTCAAAAGCCTTTATTTAATAAAATTTGAAAAATCTTAATGAAATGGATGACTTTCAAGACAGATATCATTTACCAAACTTAAATCAAGATTAGGTAAATGATTTAAACAGCCTTATAATCCTGAAAGAAATAGAAGGAGTCATTTTAAGTCTCCAAACTAGAAAAAATAACACTTGGCAAAATGGCTTTTAGTGCAGAATTCCACAAGAGTTTCAAAGAAGAGCTAATTCCCAATTCCTCAAAATATTCCATAAATAGAAATGGGAGGAACACAGTCAAATTCATTCTATGAGGGCTCAATCACCCTGATAACTGAACTACACAAAGACTAATCAATTAAAGAGATTTTCAGACTAATTTCTCTTATGAATATCAATGAAAAAATAATAAATGTATCCTGGAATACATCAAACATCATCCATTAAGATCAAAGAGGCTTCATTTCAGAGATGCAAGGATGGATCAATACATGAAATTATATCAATGAAATCCATGATAAAAGCAACCTGAGAAAAAATATGATTATCTCCATATATACTGAAAAGCCTCTAAAAAAACTCTAACTCTTTCACGTTAAAGGTATTACAGAAATCAGGGTTTCAGGGCATATACCTGAACTATATAATCACAGCAACATACAGCAAGCCAATAGCCAACATTAAATTAAGTGGAGACAAAAATAAAGCATTTCCACTAAAATCATGGGCAAGACAAGGCTACCCACTATCTTCTCATCTATTCAATATAATATGTAAATTTCTAGTCAGATTAATGAGACAACTGAAGGATAGTAAAGGAATACAAACTGGAAAGGAAGAAGTCAAAGTATACTATTTGCAGATGATATGATCGTTTATATAAACAACCATAAAAATTCTATGAGAAAACACCTACAGGTGATAAATACTTTCAGCAAAGAGACTGGATACAAAATTGCCTAAAAGAAATCAGTAGCTCTCCTTTATACACATGATAAATGGGCCAAGAAAGAAATTAGTGGTAAAACAAGTTTTGCAACAGCCATGGACAAAATAAAATATCACTAACAAAGAAATGAAAAGATTTGTATGACAAAAACTTCAAGTCCCTGTAGGAAGAAATTGTAGCCCATGGTGACCCACCTCTGTGGTCTCCCTACATGGGAGTTTGAGGTGGCGTCTCTTCAAGATTGAGTCCAGCCTTTGCTTGCTGCTGCACAGTGAGTTCATCTCATAGCCCAGAAAAAAAATGAAATTGCAGAAGATATCAAAAGATGGAATGATGTCATAGGCTCATGGATAAGTAGGATTAACAGAGTGAAAATTGGCATTTTATCAAAACCAATGTAGAGTTTCAGTGCAATCCCCATCAAAATTACAACATGACATTTTAGAGACCATGAAAGATAAATTCTCAACTTCATAAGAAATAAAACATAACAGCAAAAACTATCCTGAACAGTAGAAGTACATTGGGGGAAGTCAGCATCCTTGAATTCAAGGTGGACTATAGAACAATAGTGATGTGTTAGAGCATCTTCTGGATATATACCCAGGAGTGGTATAGCTGGGTCCTCAGGTAGTGATATGTCCAATTTTCTGAGGAACCACAAGACTGTTTTCCATGGTGGTTGCACCATCTTGCAATCCCACCAACAATGGAGGAGTGTTCCTCTTTCTCCACATCCTCGCCAGCATCTGCTATCACCTGAGTTTTTGATTTTAGCCCTTCTGACTGGTGTGAAGTGGAATCTCAGGGTTGTTTTGATTTGCATTTCCATGATGACCAAGGATGCTGAACATTTCTTTAGGTGCTTCTCGGCCATTCGCATTTCCTTAGTTGAGAATACTTTGTTTAGCTCCTTACTCCATTTTTTAAGGATATATGCTCCACTATGTTCATAGCAGCTTTATTTATAATAGCCAGAAACTAGAAAGAACCCAGATGCCCTTCAACAGAGGAATGGATACAAAAAATGTGGTACATTTATACAATGGAATATTACTCAGCTATTAAAAACAATGAATTTGATAAATTCTTATATAAATGGATGGAACTAGAAAATATCATCCTGAGTGAATTAACCCAATCACAAAAGAACATACATGGTATTCACTCACTGATTATTGGATTTTAGACCAGAATCCTGAAATACCCAAGATTCAACTCACAGACCACATAAAGCTCATGAAGAATGATGACCAAGTAGGGGGGGCTTCTGTCCTTCTTAGAAGGAGTAACAAAATACTCAAGGGTGCAAATATGGAGACACAGCGCAGGACAGAAACTGAAGGAGGGACCATCTACAGACCATTCCACCTGGATATCCATCCTATGTGCAATCACCAAAGGTAGAGGTTGATGTGGATGTCAGGATGTACATGCTGACAGGAGCCTGATATAGCTGTCTCCTTAGAGGTCTGCAAGAGTCTGACATACTCAGAGGCAGATGCTCACAGCTAACCATTAAACTGAGCATGGAGTTCCCAATGGAGAAGATAGAGTGAAGGCTGAAGGAGTTGAGAGGATTCGCGACACCATGAGGAAAGCAACAATCCCAACCAACCAGAGCCCCCAGGGTCTAAGCCACCAGCCTGGGAGCGCTTAGGGAGTGGAGGCAGGAGGAGGGGGAAGGGATAGTGAGTTCCTGGGAGGAGAATGGGAAATGGGGTAAGGAGAGATCATCTGAAATGTAAAAAAAAATTTCCAATAAAAAAATAAATAAAATTAAAAAAAAAAAAAAAACAAGAACAATAGTGATAAAAACTGCATGCTCAGCTTGTCTGTCACTTTTAAGACTCCACAGTCTGAAGGCTTCCCAGGAGATTGGCTGTATACAGGGCAACCAGTAAGATAACCACACACACAACCACAACAGCTGGAAACCTGAGGGGTATAGTGGACTCTGGACCCATCCCAACCTCCTCCCCTGCTCAAGCTCCCCTCAACTTCTGGCCTGAACCTTCTGCCTGGGCTCATCATCAACTTCTCTGTTTCTTCAAAAACCTCACAGTCTGAAGGCCTCACAGGAGATCTGTTGCATGCAGGGCAATAGATCAGCAGCTTGTCTGCCCCTGTGAAGACCCCACCATCTGAAGGCCTCCCAGGAGGTCTGTCATATCTCTGGATCACAGGATACCAGAATCATGGGCTCTCAAGAAAACTAGACTTTGAGGAGTTCTGACAGAACCAGGATCTCAGGAGGGACCACTCAGAAACTCTGAGAGCAGGGGGAACTAGAGAAAACCAGATGTCTAGAAGAAAGTTTAAGAACATAAGCAACAGAAACAAAGGTTACTTGGAATAATCAGAACACATTTCTCCCACCATAGCAAGTCCTGGATACAACATCACAATGAATTATGCAAGACTCAGATCTAAAATAACTTCTCATGATGATTATGATAAAGAACTTGAAGAAGGACATAGAAAAAACTTCCCTTAATGAAATACAGGAGAACAAAGGTAAACAGGAAGAAGCACTTAAAGTGTAAACACAAAACTCCCTTAAAAAATGACAGGGCACTCAATATTATTTGCTTTGTGAAGGAGCTTATTGTGGTTCTGAATTTTTTTAAACATAACTCAAAAAGTATTGCTTGTTTGAAGGCTCTATAGAATTCTTGTATAAGAATATCTGACCCTTGGTATTTTGCTTGTTTGTTTCTTTTCATTTTATTCTGTTTGAATGCTTTTTAAATTTTTTTGATTTGCTGAAAAAAAATTAAAAATAAAAATTAAAAAAAAAAAAAGAGAAAAGAAGGAATGTAAGAGCGGGCAGTTGAAGAGGCATCCCATAAAACACTGTCTTCTGGACATGACAAGGCTATCTCACTCAGGAACTTAGGGGCAGGTGAGGTCACCTGCCCAAGATCAGGGCATTGATCAGAGAACATTCCAGCAGACTACAGTAACTGGAATCAGTTACCAACAATAACCAAAATTGACAGGACAGGAAGGTGGGAGACGTGGCTTTGCTGGAAAGCTAAGTGGATATAATCAAAATCCACAAGTGCACATGCACGCGTGCTTGCAAATTGTCAAAGTATAAATAAAAGATACTCTTTAAGAAAAAAAAAATGACAGGGCAACACAAGCGAATGGGAGAAGGAATTGAACAAAACCAACCAGAATCTAAAAATGGAAATAGAAACAATAAAGGAATAACAAAGGAGACAGACCCAGAGATAGAAAACCTAGGAAAGAGATCAGGATTCATAATGCACGCAGCACTAACAGAATACAAGAGATAAAAGAGAGAATATCAGGTGCAGAGGATACCATAGAAAACATTGATAAAACAGTCAGGTGCAGACCTATCAGGATTACCCAAAATTTCTGATGAGAGACTATAAAAGCCTGTTGAGGCTGAGCAGATATCATACATACCGAAAGAGAACACAAACACCATCACAGGCTACTAAATCCAGAAAACTCTCAATTACCTTAGATGGAGAAACCGAAATGTTCCATGACAAAACAAAATTTACACAATACCTTTCCTCAAATCCAGTCATAGAAAGTAGTAGATGGAAAACTGCAACAGAAGGAGGAAAACTAAACCCTATAAAAAAAGCAAGAAAGTAATCTTCCTTCATGGACCCCCCCCCCCACAAAAAAAAGATAGCTACACAAGCATAATTCCATCTCTAACAACAAAAATAACAGGAAGCTACAATCACTATTCCTTATTATCTCTTAAAATCAATATACTCAATTCCCCAATAAAAAGACTTAGAATAACAGACTGGATATGTAAACAGGACCTGGCATTTTGCTACATACAGGAAACCCACCTCAGTGACAAAGACAAATACTACCTCAGAGTAAAAGGCTGGAAAACAATTTGCTAAACAAATGGTCCCAAGAAACAAGCTGTAGTAGCAATTCGAATATCCAATAAAATTGAATTTTAACCAAAAGTTATCCAGGAAATCCAGCACACAATGAGAAGGCCAAACCTAGGAATAATAAGTATAGAACATAGCAAAGATTCCCACCTTAAAGGGGCAGTAATATCTTCAACAAAATTATAGAAGAAAACTTCTCTAGCATAAAGACAGAGATGCCCATGAACATTCAAGAAGCCTACGGAACTTCAAGCAGATTGGACCAGAAAATAAATTCCTCCTGTCACATAATAATCAAAACACCAAATGCAGTAAACAAAGAAAGAATATTAAAAAGCAGTAAGGGGAAAACATCAAGTAACCTATAAAGGAAGACCGATCAGAATTGCACCAGACTTCTCACCACAAACTATCAAAGCCTGAAGAGGCTGGGAAGATGTCATACAGATCCCAAGAGAACACGATTAACAGCTCAGGCTACTAAAACCAGCATAAGTCACAATTACCATAGACAGAAATAGCAAGCTATTTCATGTCAATATGAAAGTCCTATACTGAACAGATAGGGAGAGAATGGGCAGCCTTGACTAGACTTGGATTTTAGTGGGATTGCTTCAATTTTCTCTAATTTGATGTTGGCTAATCATTTGCTGTATACTGCTTTAACTCTTTTTAGGTATGAGCACTGAATTCCTGATCTTTGCAAGACTTTTACCATGAAGGGAAGTTGAATTTTGTCAAATGCTGTCTTCAGCATCTACTGAAATGATCATGTGGTTCTTTACTTTGAGTTTGTTTATATAGGATTACATGAAAGGATTTCCTTATTTTGAACCTTCCCTGGAATGAAACCTTCTTGATCATGATGGATGATTGTTTTGATTGTTTCTTGGATTTGGTTTGCAAGTATTTTATGGAGTATTTTTCTGCATCAATGTTCATAAGGAATATTGGTCTGAAATTCCCTTTCTTTGTTTGGGTCTTTGTGTAGTTTAGGTATAAATGTAATTGTGATTTTCATAGAACAAATTGGGTGCTCCTTCTTTTTATTTTGTGGAACAGTTTGAAGAGTATAGGTATTAGGTCTTCCTTGAAGGTCTGATAGAATTCTGCACTAATCCCGTTGTTCCTGGGCTTTTTTTTTTTTTTTTTTTTTTTTTTTTGGTTTGGAGACTTTTAATGACTGCTTCTGTTTCTTAGTGGTTACGGGAGTGTTTAGATGGTTTATCTGATCCTGATATAACTTTGGCACCAGGTATCTGTCTAGAAAATTGTCCATTACTTCCAGACTTTCCAATTTGGGTGAGTATATGGTTTTGTAGTAGGATCTGATGATTTTTCTAATTCCTTGGTTTCTGTTGTTATACCTCCCTTTTTATTTCTGATGTTATTCATTTGGATAAGGTGTCTGTGGCCTCTCTTTAGTCTTGATAAGGGTTTATCTCTATTGTTGATTTTCTCAAAAATCCAGCTCCTGGGTTTATTGATTCTTTGTATTTTTCTTTTATTTCTACTTGGTTAATTGCAACCCTGAGTATGCTTATTTCCAGCTGTCTAATCTTCTTGTGTGTATTTACTTCTTTTTGTTCTCGAGTTTTCAGGTATACTGTCAAGCTACTAGGGTATACTCTCTCAAGTTTCTTTTTGGAGGCAATTTGAGCTGTGAGTTTTCCTCTTAGCACTGATTACATTGTGCCACATTCACTTGCTGTGGTGGGGGAACTTGGTTCTGATGATGCCAAATAGCTTGGTTTCTGTCGCTTCGGTTCTTTTCTTGCCTCTTGCCATATGGTTATCTCTGGTGTTAGTTGGTCTTGCTGTCTCTGATTTGAGGTTGTCTCTTCTGTGGGCCTGTCAGTCTTTGATCTTAAGTGTTTCAGCACTCCTGGGTAGACCAGCTCTCTCTTGGGTGGGATTTGGTTACAAAGGCCTGAGGGACAGCCTGAGGGACATGACACAGAGGGAAACCTGGATGATCCTGTCCCCTGCTGCTCTACTGTTCCTATTCCCTCCATGCTCCTGGTTGGTCTTGTCCAAGACAGTTATTTGATCTAAAGTGCTGATCTCACCTCTGAGCCTAGGTGTGGAGAGCAATCCTGGGAGACCAGCTCTCTTCTGGCAGGATTTCTCTGCAGAGGGCTGTGGAATAGCCTCAACTCCTGGGTCAGAGAAAATATTTAATTCAAATTGGAATATAATTTCAGAGGTTTATTCCATTATTATCATGGTAAGAAGCATGGAGGCATGCAGGCAGTCATGATACTGGAGAGAAGGAGCTGAGAGTTCTACATCTTGACCCATAGGCAGAAGGAGACTGGCATACTCAGCAAAGCTTGAACTTATATAATATAGCAAAGTGCACATTCTCCAGTGACATCCTTTCTCAAACAAGGAGACACATACTCCAACAAATTACACCTCCTAATAGTGACACTTCATCTCTGCTTTTGGGGATCAATTACATTCATACTACCAGAAACTATCTTGGTAAATGCTCACATATATTCATAGATGATAGATAAACATATAGAAACAAGGATGAAGAGACACAAATATAGATAGATGATGAGAGATTGTTACATATATAAGTATGTATATACATATATTCATACATATGCAGATATGTAGATAATAGATACAAAGACATATGGAGTGATAAACTAAACACTAAAAATCATACTGCTATTTACTTCACAAACCCATCCTGAGCTGTTTACTCTCCTCATTTAAGACAGAAGTATTAGGCATTCAAACTAAAATGTCTTCTACTAACACATACACACACACACACACACACACACACACACACATACACACACACACACACACACACACACACACACACACACACAGACACACACACACACACACACACACTCATATACACCAAAATGTTCATGTAATGTGGATACATTTGATTAATAAATTTGCTTTTTTTTGTGGCTCTTTTTATGGATTACACTCTGAAAACTCTGTCTCACAATCTATCCTTGCTTCAGCTTTTAGAATGTACTAACTGGTATTTATAATCTACTAGACAGAGATGTTAAAATGGTATTCGTGCTGTTGACACTCTGAAAAATCTGTCTCACAATCTATCCTTGCTTCAGCTTTTAGAATGTACTAACTGGTATTTATAATCTACTAGACAGAGATGTTAAAATGGTATTTGTGCTGTTGAAGATATTTAGTCATACACTCTCAGCTTCAGCGTACATCTTTTGAAGACACATCAGTAGAAAGGGATCTTCCAAATGACGGCAAACAAACTATCATGAGGTGGAAAACAACACAGTACAGGAAAGAGATTTTCACATAAAATATATATTCATGTGAATATTGGTTAAAATGATTACATTTGTAAAATAAAATTACATAGTGGTATGCATTTGAAAAAATAGGAAAAAATGATATACATCATTGTGTATTCCATATAGGGTAGAAAATATAAAACATTTTTTCTTTTGGTTTTTCAAGATAGGGTTACTCTGTGTAGCCCTGGCTTTCCTGTAACTTACTTTGTAGACCCAGCTGACCTTGAACTCAGAAATCCACCTGCCTCTGTCTCACAAGTGCTGGGATTAAAGGCGTGCACCAACACTGCCCGACAATATAACGCATTTAAGTGTTGCATTGGTAGCTTTTAATGCAAGTAGATTACTGCTGCATCAACAAAAATTATCATGATGTCCACTTCTAAACTTAAAAGAAATAACAACGCCAAGAAGACAACAACAGCAATCAAAAGTAGCCATATCATTTGTGGCATCTTCAGGAGGATGTGAAGCAACCTGAACACTGTTCCAAGAGCATAGGTAGGAGTTTGTTGCATTGTCAGCTGTCAACATTTGTGTTCAACCATACATGTCTTGGCACTAAGTTTGGGACCACACCATTAAAGAAGAATGTCATGAAGATGATGACTGAAATTCTGTACTCTATGTTCTGGAGACCTCAAACATGAGGGTCAGATTGTTATATTAATCTTTGTCACACTGTGTAACTTTATTATCTCTGAGCAATTTGAAAGACCTGCTTGGCCAAAGATATTAACAGAGGCCATTTGCATAAAGACAATAGTATACAGACCACACATAATGAGAAATGTCACTTTGAAGTTCTCTTGGCCAGACATGGACTGTGAAAATCCCATTAGTCAGAACGAATGTGTGTGAGACAACCATGAGTAGTGTGGGCATTATTAAAGGCCTAAAATTTAGACACCAAATGCCCCCAACCCTAGTCAGGAATTCATGTGAAGGGATCAGTGAGTCAGAGGTAAGATATTTGAGTCTTACAGAAGGGCAAGGAGAATAAATGAGACCCCAAAATCCATGGAGAAAATCCAAGGATCCCAGGGTCAAAGGGGAATTATTTAAAGGCTTCCTGGGGAAAGAGTGGAAATTTGTAAACCACTATATTTAGGTAAACTAGCATGTTTCCTTGAGTAGAGTTGAACATTTTCATACTCTTTCCTTGACATTTAATCAGTGCCCAAGCCCACTTCATTCAGTGGAGCATATTCCAGCTACTGCATGATCAGATTCTACCTCCTCATAAGAGACTAAAACATCTGTCCAATCTAGTGAATATGGTGCAAGTTCATGCAAGAATCTGAGTATTTGTCAAATATCTAGATGACAGTCCCATGCTAGTTCACCTTTACAAGCCTATTTTCAGCTACAAGGTCTTTGTATGAATGATGACACATAATATGGGTTTCTGCCTTGAGGCAGTAAGCTTCTGTACTGAGTTGTACTTGCTATGCATGGGATATGTTACTTTAAGCCTAGGTGGTCCATGATCACTCAGGGTGAGCTAAAACATTTAGGCCTAATGTTTGAGTGAAGAATGCCTGAGGATCCTGAATCCGAGGAGGAAAATACAAAAAACTCCATAATCAGAAAGGCATACATGAAGACAACTTTGACAAAATGAGATCTGAGGCCTCCTTGTAAATCAGAGGCTGTAGATTAGAATCCATTTTTTCAAAACAAAATTATCTGATGCACAATTAAATATGCCTAGTATGTCCCTTCTACAAAGGGTGTATTTAGAAGGTCTGAGAATCCTATGGATATTGATGGTTTGTAGCTCTCTATTACAAAAGACAAAACCAAGATCCTTTGGTTAGAAAAGAAATAGGGTATAATTAGGAAAATGGAATAGGCTAAAATCCAATTCAGTAAAAGAGAAGATGCAGACTTATTTGGGTAGGTGGAGGCATATCCAATTTCCCTTTGTGAAGAAGAAGAACTGTTGCTGCCCCTCTGGGAACAGAAAATAGATCTAATATGCTCTAAGTAGAAGTGAGATAGCAGCTCCCCAGGATTTCAAGGAATAGCCTTAGGCTCTCCTACTCTTATGTCTGCAGCCTTAAATGAGCTAAATTGAAGCTTTACTGATACTTTGACAATTATAATAACTTGCAGGCACTCACTCCTTTATTGGCTCCAAACTTGAAATCACAATCCAGAATAAACCATCTGAATTTCTGTGGCAGGAAAAGGCAGCAGTGTTAAAAGTCTTCTAAGAGGGTACAATACAGTAGTTTCTAGATTAGTGTCTTCCACAAATACATGTTCATCAACAATTCCTCTGCATGTAGAACTGGAAGTCTCTGCCTAAGTAACCAGAATGAAGACACAAGTCCTGATTTACCATTCCTTGCTACTCCTTTATTTGGGACTTCAGTCCAGAGTGCTCAGAGATATCTTAGTTCAGAACAGTACTTTCCAGTTCACTGAAATTGAAAGTTTGTAGGTAGGAGATACACTGGAACAGATGGTGAAACTAGGAGATTTCTTTGATCACACAGGCCAGGTCTGGAACACTCTTAATTGTGAATACATAAATCTCCCTGTGTAAGATTTGGGAGGACCTGGGCACCTTTGGAAAAAAGTAGAATGCCTCCTGTGACCTTCACAAAAGAGGCAATGTGGCTGATTTCATAGAATAAGATTGTTGAATCACATTGATCACAAGCATAATTTGTATAGACGATCTAAATGTATTTATATTTTGTGTATTTATATATTGTGTAAAGGTCTATATATATTTGTCAGAAGTTTACATCTCCAGCTATTTTCAATTAAATAGGAAAGACCATTCCCCCATTGGACAAAATGTAAATACATTGCAGAGCAGAGGGTGTTCCATGTACTGCTTGATCAGCTTCTAATTCTTTTTCAGTACTTAGAATATCCATATATTCTGTGTGCTATGTGGAACGCTAGGCAGCTGTTACATTATTCCCACATGTTGGATGATTCTCTTTGGTCTATGAAGCCTTGGTCAAGAGAGATAAGTGCAAGGCCCATTTCTTCAGAGCAGGGCTCTAATTGAGGATAGTAACAAACACAGGAGTTCTGAAGACCTTTTCCAATGAGGTGCTGGATGTGAGACCCAGTCACTTGGAAGGTTTGAGCCTTCCTTCATAACCAAGGGAATATATTTGATTCTTCCTGGTAAGAGAAGTTAATCTTTGAGGACCATTTTAGCTGGAAATAGAGTTCAGAGCCTTTGGCAGGTATAAAGTGATCTCAGGCCCTGACAGTACATACAAGTTTGATATTGGACCATCCTCAAATACATGAGGGTGTATTTGATATATAATGCATAGAAATTGATGATCAAAAGCAATGATGTTTACTAGTTAAAAGACTGAAGCAGACTAAGAGTCTGCTTAAAGTCCCTAATCACATTAGACTAAAGGGAGTGTTGTACCAAAATATGTTCACTGGAGGAACACTTCATCAAAATTTAGAAGATTAACATCACCCATCAAACTGTATTAGGTCTAGAACAAATCCAAGCACTATTCTAGAGTCATCATAGTCAGTCTCTCGTCTCTTTCTTAAGCTTATCAGCTAAAATGGGAGTGTGCATATAAGAAGGGACCCTTTCATTTAGGTGACAAGAGTAAAGGACAGATGACCTAAGTTGTAGACTCTGTCTCTTTAGTCACACAGGTATTTTCCTCATGTTGAGAATGAAATGATCTAAAGCTCACCATTAATGGGTTGTGTTTGAGGCTCATATATATGAGGAAAAGGCTCTGAGGAAATTTTAATCTTGGTCCCTTAGGTGAAATTAAAATTCTAAAGAAAGGGATGAAGGTGACCTATAGCAGGGGGAAGTTCTGATGATCCTTTATCAAAAGGAGATATTGTGACATGCCTGGAGAATAGGGAAAGTTGGAGGAGCCTGTATTCACTACTACTACTACTTGGATCACTTTGAAATACTTTACTAAAGTTAAAGTGCTTGGCAATGTTCAACCCCTGTTTAACCAAATAGCATGATCAAATCTCCACACTGTGCAGAAGGTAAATATGTATTTTATCAAAGGGAAGTGAGAGAAAAGTATTATACTACATCATTTGCTTTCAACAGTTCTTCCACATTCCACTATCCATATATATATGGATATATATATTAAGCCCGAGCCTTGTGTTTGGATCTTAGTTTCACTTTCCTAGGAGGGGATGCAGAGGATGATTGAATCTGTACACAGATGACATCTTGTGAACCTTTTGTCCAATTAAAACTTATAAAATAAAGGTTAGAGCCAGTGATTGGGCAGTAGAAGGGGAGGTGGGGAAAAGGCTTAGGGGAGGAGAGAGTGAGAGGAATTCAATATAAAAGGTAGAAGCAGAACCAAGTCAACACAGGAAGGTGTAGGAAGCCAATAACAGAAGAGCCAGAGCTGGACAAGCACGCTGCCTGCATAAACACAAGTTATAAGGGATCACATAGCGGGGATTAGAGTAGAGTAGTGGTAAATCTGCCAATCTAGGTGTGCTATTTATATCATAATTATTGAGTTGTGTTTTCCTTTACAGGTCTCCTTCAGGTAGGAGATTTTACAGCAACAAATTTGGCAGTTTAAATAATTACCACTACAAATTGGTGCCCAACTTATAGCTTAGAACTCAACTAACCTGAGATAAAAGTTCATTGCCCCTCAACTCCTGAATGTGTTCAGGCAGCCTTTTAGTGCTACATTAGCGTGTATTGGAAGCTGAGTGGATCTGAGAGGCCTACAAAGAGCTGCAGAGAGGCTCCCTCTCCCAACCCCCAGACAGAGAGAGAGCTAAAGCCAGGGTCAGGAACAGCACCTGAGTCTGCAGCTGGCCTTGATCCAAGCTGTAAAACTGCCTGCGAGGCAATTTTCAGGCTGAAACAGTGAACTGAAGGCTCTGGATCAGATAATTCTTTGATATATAAAAAAAGATATATAAACTTTTGACACTTAAAGATGAAAAACACGATAAATATTTTTTGAGCTTTATGTGTTGATATTTCAAATGGTTTGACCGGAATCAATTTATGGAAAATAGACACCTTATTATTTATCAGTATTGGAATATTTATTCTCTTGATTTACTATGTCTTCTCAAAAGATAGGGCCCTAGATAAAAAATTCCTTGTCCTAGGAAAAAGATTACAAGTAACACTAGAACTAAGGGTCCAGGATTTAATTATTCAAAATAACAATAGCAAGGAGATTGAGAGAAGATTTGAGAAAAGGTCTAGAAGATAATTTACTAAAACTAGCAAATCAAAATAAAGCAGATGCTGTAATATTTCAAATGTAACATAAAGAGAAGCTAAGATTATGGAAGCAGGGCCTAGAACAGGAAATTATAGAGCAGCATGAACATCATAAAGAGAAACCTTACATCTTGGCAACAGGGGCTAGAAGAAAACAGTAGAATTGAAGACACAAGAAATTATAGATAAGATAAGAGACAGATTGATGAAAATGAATGTGAAAGACAGGAGCTTGAAAAGATGATAGAACAGAGGATGCAGCAGCTCACTGATCAGACTGAGCAGCAGAGAGAAAATAATGAGGAATGGAAGCAAGACTTAGAGAATAACCTTTTAAAATTAATCAATCAAAGTAAAATGGACACCAAACTATCAGAGTTACAATATTAGGAAAAATTCAAAATATTGAGGCAGAGTCTTGGACAGAAACTACTAGAACTCAAGGAACAGGGAGAGAGACAAAGAGAGAGATATAAAGAGTGGACACAGACTCTAATGGAGAAATTTAAAATGTCAGTTAAGGAAAATACTCAGGTAGAGACAGAAAAATCTAGAGAAAAATCAACCAAGGGTTATTAGAAAACAAACTTTAGTATACACGGTTATTATACAACAAAGACCTCCAGATGTGGATAATACACAGGGTTATGAGGAATTTGAGTGGCATCTCGTGGATGTATTAGATCTGAGAAAATCTAAGGAAACTGTTACTAATTTTGGAATGCACTTGCCATTTGTAAAACAACTCCTGACTTCTTGGGCTATTAAAAATAGAATAATCCCTGAAGACTCGAAAGATATGGCAAAAGCAATACTAGAACCTGCTGAAAAATTAACAGTGGGTTGCATGGTGGAGAGATGAGGCAAGAGAGATAGCACGACAAAATAGAGCCAGGGGAAGAGAGATATCCATAGACCAACTGCTTATTGAAGGTCGCTTTGCTGAGGTAGAGGTGCAGGCTGTATATGATGAGAAAACTCTGTCATTGTCTCAATTGTCAGCCTTAAAGGCCTGGGACAGCCTTTGGCCTGGGGCGGGCCCGTTGCTGGTCTACTCCTGTGGAAACACCGGATCCTGAGACTTCCTAGGGGGACCCATGGCACACAGAGCAGAGGGTAAGTCACCTTGCCCACTAGCCCAAAACCCAGAGTTACAACCGGGAGCCAGTGGGGTTTAAGGAACTAGCAGGCACCCAAAGCCCGCCCCTCCGGACTATAACTTCCGTGCGCCCGGACCCTGGTCCTTTGGCCTGGCGGGCCGTTGCTGGTCTGCTCCTGTGGAAACACAGGATCCTGAGTACATCCTAGGGGGACCCACTGCACACAGAGCACAGGTCCCTCAGCTGTCTGCTCTGGTGGAAACACCTGATCCTGAGACAACCTAGAGGACATACTGCATCCAGTGCAGAGGACACTTAGCTGTCTGCGCCTGTGGAAACATCGAATCCTGAGACATCCTAGAAGACCTATTGCATCCAGAGCAGAAGGAGCTTAGGATCACAGGAACACAGAGACATCTGGAATCGAGGAGATCTGACACAAGCAAGATAACTGGAAAGACAGACTCCAGTCAGACACAGTGAGCACAGGTAACACTAGAGTCAACCAGATGGCGAAAGGCAAGAGAAAGAACACAAGCAACAGAAACCAAGTTACCTGACATCATCAGAACCCAGTTCTCCCACCATAGCAAGCCCTGGATACTCCATCACACAGGAAAAACAGGACTCAGAATTAAAATCACTTCTCATGATGATGATGGAGGATTTTAAGAAGGACATAAGTAACTCCTTAAAGTAATACAGGAGAACACAGGTAAACAGGTAGAAGCCCTCAAAGAGGAAACACAAAAATCCTTTAAAGAATTGAAAGAGAACACGGGTAAACAGGTAGAAGCCCTTAAAGAGGAAACACAAAAATCCTTTAAAGAATTTCAAGAAAACACAACAAAACAGGTGAAGGAATTGAACAAAACCATCCAGGATCTAAAACTGGAAATAGAAACAATAAAGAAATCTCAAAGGGAGACTACTGTGGAGATAGAAAACATAGGAAAGAGTCAGGAGTCATAGATGCAAGCATCACCAACAGAATACAAGAGATAGAAGAGAGAATCTCATGCACGGAAGATACCATGGAAAACCTCGACACAACAGTCAAAGAAAATGCAAAATGCAAAAAGCTCCTAACACAGAACATTCAGGAAATCCAAGATGCAATGAGAAGACCAAACCTAAGGATAATAGGTATAGATGAGAGTGAAGATTCCCAATCTAAAGGGCCAGTAAATATCTTCAACAAAATTATAGAGGAAAATTCCCCAACCTAAAGTACAAGACACCCATAAACATACAAGAAGCCTACAGAACACCAAACAGACTAGACCAGAAAAGAAATACCTCCGTCACATAATAATCAAAACACCAAATGCACAAAACAAAGAAAAAATACTAAAAGCAGTAAGGGAAAAAGGTCAAGTAACATATAAAGGCAGACCTATAAGAATTACACCAGACTTTTCACCAGAAACTATAAAAGCCAGAAGATCCTGGTCTGATATCATACAGACCCTAAGGGAACACAACTGCCAGCCCAGACTGCTATACCCAGCAAAACTCTCAATCACTATAGATGGAGAAACTAAGATATTCCATGACAAAACCAAATTTGCACAATATCTTCCCACAAACCCAGCACTTCAAAGGATAATTGATGGAAAACGCCAACACAAGGAAGGAAACTACAACCTAGAAGAAACATGGAAGTAATCGTCCAACAACCTCCCAAAAAAAAAAAAAAAGGTAGCTACACAAACATAATTCCACCTCTAATAACAAAAATAACAGGAAGCAACAATCATTTTTCCTTAATATCCCTTAACATCAATGGACTCAATTCTCCAATAAAAAGATGTAGACTATCAGACTGGATACATAAACAGGACCCAGAATTTTGTTGCATACAAGAAACGCACCTCAGTGACAAAGACAGACATTACCTCAGAGTAAAAGGCTGGAAAACAATTTTCCAAGCAAATGGTCCCAAGAAACAAGCTGGAGTAGCCATTCTAATATCAAATAAAATCGACTTTCAACCAAAAGTAATCAAAAAAGATAAGGAAGGACACTTCATACTCATCAAAGGAAAAATCTACCAAGATGAACTCTCAATTCTGAACATTTACGCTCCAAATGCAAGGGCACCTACATACATAAAAGAAACTTTACTAAAGCTCAAAGCACACATTGCACCTCACACAATAATAGTGGGGGATTTTAACACCCGCTCTCTCCAATGGACAGATCGTGGAAACAGAAACTAAACAAAGACACACTGAAATTAACAGAAGTTATGGACCAAATGGATTTAACAGATATCTATAGAACATTTCATCCTAAAGTTAAAGAATACACCTTTTTCTCAGCACCTCATGGTACCTTCTCCAAAATAGACCATATAATTGGTCACAAAACAGTCCTCAACAGATACAAAAAGATTGAAATAATCCCCTGCATCCTATCAGATCACCACGGACTAAGGCTGGTCTTTAATAATGACAGAACTAAGGGAAAACCCACATCCATGTGGAAACTGAACAATGTCTACTCAATGATGACTTTGTCAAGGAAGAAATAAAGAAAGAAATTAAAGACTTTCTAGAATTTAATGAAAATGAGGAAACATCATACCAGAACTTGTGGGACTCCATGAAAGCAGTGCTAAGAGGAAAACTCATAGCTCTAAATGCCTACAAAAAGAAATTGGAGAGAGCACACATTAACAACTTGACAGCACACCTGAAAGCTCTAGAACAAAAAGAAGCAAATATACCCAAGAGGAGTAGGCGTCAGGAAATAATCAAACTCAGGGCTGAAATCAACCAAGTAGAAACAGAAAGAACTATACAAAATATCAACAAAACCAAGAGTTGGTTTTTTGAGAAAATCAACAAGATCGATAAACCCTTAGCCAGATTAACCAGAGGGCACAGAGACAGTACCCAAATTAATAAAATCAGATCTGAAAAGGGAGACATAACAACAGAAACTGAGGAAATTCAAAAAATTATCAGATCCTACTACAAAGGCCTATACTCAACAAAACTGGAAAATCTGGATGAAATGGTCAATTTTCTAGACAGATACCAGGTACCAAAGTTAAATGAGGAGCAAATAAACCATCTAAACAGTCCCATAACCCCTAAAGAAATAGCAGCATCATTAAAAGTCTCCCCCAAAAAAAGCCCAGGACCAGATGGTTTTAGTGGAGAATTCTATCAGACCTTCAAGGAAGACCTAATACCAATTCTCTTCAAACTATTCCACAAAATAGAAACGGAAGGAACACTACCCAATTCGTTCTATGAAGCTACAATCACACTCATACCTAAACCTCACAAAGACCCAACAAAGAAAGAGAACTTCAGACCAATCTCTCTTATGAATATTGATGCAAAAATACTCAATAAAATTCTAGCAAACCGAATCCAAGAACACATCAAAACAATCATTCATCATGATCAAGTGGGCTTTATCCCAGGAATGCAGGGATGGTTCAATATTCGGAAATCCATCAATGTAATCCACTATATAAACAAACTCAAAGAAAAAAACCACATGATCATCTCATTAGATGCTGAGAAAGCATTTGACAAAATCCAACATCCCTTCATGGTAAAAGTCTTGGAAAGATCAGGAATTCAAGGCCCATACCTAAACATACTAAAAGCAATATACAGCAAACCAATAGCCAACATCAAACTAAATGGAAGAAAACTTGAAGCATTCCCACTAAGATCAGGGACTAGACAAGGCTGCCCACTCTCTCCCTACCTATTCAATATAGTACTGGAAGTCCTAGCCAGAGCAATTAGACAACAAAAAGAAGTCAAAGGAATACAAATAGGAAAGGAAGAAGTCAAAATATCACTATTTGCAGATGATATGATAGTATACTTAAGTGACCCCAAAAACTCCACCAGAGAACTCCTAAACCTGATAAACGACTTCAGCAAGGTGGCAGGTTATAAAATCAACTCGAACAAATCAGTAGCCTTCCTCTACATGAAAGATAAACAGGCTGAAAAAGAAATTAGGGAAATGACACCCTTCACAATAGTCACAAATAATATAAAGTACCTCGGGTGAATCTAACCAAGCAAGTGAAAGATCTGTATGACAAGAACTTCAAGTCTCTGAAGAAAGAAATTGAAGAAGATCTCAGGAAATGGAAAGATCTCCCATGCTCATGGATGGCAGGATTAATATAGTAAAAATGGCCATTTTGCCAAAAGCAATCTACAGATTCAATGCAATCCCCATTAAAATACCAACTCAATTCTTTACAGAACTTGAAAGAGAAATTCTGAAATTTATTTGGAACAACAAAAAACCCAGGATAGCGAAAACCATCCTCAACAATAAAAGAACTTCTGGAGGAATCGCCATCCCTGACCTCAAGCTGTACTACAAAGCAATAGTGATAAAAACGGCCTGGTATTGGTACAGAGACAGGCAGGAAGATCAGTGGAATAGAGTTGAAGACCCAGAAATGAACCCACACAACTATGGTCATTTAATCTTTGACAAAGGAGCTAAAACTATCCAGTGGAACAAGGACAGCATTTTCAACAAATGGTGCTGGTTCAACTGGAGGACAACATGCAGAAGAATGCAAATCGATCCTTTCCTATCTCCTCGTACAAAGCTCAAGTCCAAGTGGATAAAGGACCTTCACATAAAACCAGACACACTGAAACTAATAGAAGAGAAAGTGGGGAAGACCCTCGAATACCTAGGCACAGGGGAAAAGTTCCTGAATAGAAACACCAATGGCCTATGCTCTAAGATCAAGAATTGACAAATGGGACTTCATAAAATTGCAAAGTTTCTGTAAGGCAAAGGACACTGTCAATAGGACAAAACGGCAGCCAACAGATTGGGAAAAGATCTTTACCAATCCCACATCCGATAGAGGACTAATATCCAATATATACAAAGAACTCAAGAAATTAGACTCTAGACAACCAAATAACCCTATTAAAAAATGGAGTAAGGAGCTAAACAAAGAATTCTCAATTGAGGAAATCCGAATGGCCGAGAAGCACCTAAAGAAATGTTCAGCATCCTTGGTCATCAGGGAAATGCAAATCAAAACAACCCTGAGATTCCACTTCACACCAGTCAGAATGGCTAAAATAAAAAACTCAGGTGATAGCAGATGCTGGCGAGGATGTGGAGAAAGAGGAACACTCCTCCATTGTTGGTGGGATTGCAAGATGGTGCAACCACTATGGAAAACAGTCTGGCGGTTCCTCAGAAAATTGGACATATCACTACCTGAGGACCCAGCTATACCACTCCTGGGTATATATCCAGAAGATGCTCTAACACATAACAAGGAAATATGCTCCACTATGTTTATAGCAGCTTTATTTATAATAGCCAGAAACTGGAAAGAACCCAGATGCCCTTCAACAGAGGAATGGATACAAAAAATGTGGTACATTTATACAATGGAATATTACTCAGCTATTAAAAACAATGAATTTGATAAATTCATATATAAATGGATGGAACTAGAAAATATCATCCTGAGTGAAGTAACCCAATCACAAAAGAACATACATGGTATTCACTCACTGATTATTGGATTTTTAGCCAGAAGCCTGAAATACCCAAGATTCAACTCACAGACCACATAAAGCTCATGAAGAATGATGACCAAATAGGGGAGCCTTCAGTCCTTCTTAGAAGGAGTAACAAAATACTCAAGGGTGCAAATATGGAGACACAGTGCAGGACAGAAAGTGAAGGAGGGACCGTCTACAGACTATTCCACCTAGATATCCATCCTATGTGCAGTCACCAAAGGTAGAGGTTGATGTGGATGGCAGGGTGTACACGCTGACAGGAGCCTGATATAGCTGTCTCCTTAGAGGTCTGCAAGAGTCTGACATACTCAGAGGCAGATGCTCACAGCTAACCATTAAACTGAGCATGGAGTTCCCAATGGAGAAGATAGACTGAAGGCTGAAGGAGTTGACAGGATTCGTGACACCATGAGGAAAGCAACAATCCCAACCAACCAGAGCCCCCAGGGTCTAAGCCACCAGCCTGGGAGTGCTTAGGGAGGGACTCAAGGCTCCAGCTATATAGGCAAGGGAGCTATATATAAGTGGGAGAAGAGATCCTTGGACCCATGAAGGTTGGACGTCGTGGGGGGGGGATACTCGAGGGTGGGGAGGTGAGGTACAGGGGAGGGTGGGTGGGGGTACACCAACGTGGAGGCAGGAAGAGCGGGGAAGGGATAGTGAGTTCCTGGGAGGGAGGGGGGAAATGGGGTAAGGAGAGAACATCTGAAATGTAAAAAATAAAAAATTTTTCAATAAAAAAAAAACAAAACAAAGACATATCTTCTAACAGTGTTTGTTATTCAGGCAATTAGGGAATATAAATTAAAACAACTCAGTTTCGATCTTATCCTAATCAAGATGGCTCAGGTCTACAAAACAACTGACAACAAGTGCTGGAGAAGATACAGGGAAAGGGAGCCCTCATTCACTGTTGGTGGGGATGCAAATGGTGCAGTCACTCTGAAAGGGACTCAGATGAGAGGAACAGGGAAAGATTAAATGGTTCATTGGTTAATCTATGAGTATGCATATATCCTTTGACTTAAGTGCATTTTTTTCTTCCTGTTCTCACCTTTATTTGCAATGCCTGGATTTTCTGTCTCTTTCCTCTCTAATGCTTAGGGAACTCTCTTCACCTCTCATGACACATCTACAGAAGTTCTTCCACTTCACACAGTGATCCTGTATCACAATAACTATTGCATTTTGTCTAATTTTAACATTGAAGGGAGGACCTCCAGCCTTTAACTTCCTTGTAGTACCAGCATACATCTGAGCACATTTTGCTCTGGTAAGCTTGGGTTCTTTTTCTCTTACTTGGATGCTATACATGTACTACAACTTTTTTTTTTTTTTTTTTTTTTACCAGCTTCAATAAATAAATCACATTTATTTTGTTCTGAAAATACTGATTTGTTATTTTTACCTGCTATTGGAACCATGTCATATTCAGAACAAAATGTAGGATATTTGATCTTCAAGTTGGTGAATGGCATTAAACCCACGTCCTAGAAAGAAAATCAGTAATCAAGTGAAATACCTCAAAATTCTAAAAAAAAAGGAGATATAAAAATTGCAGTACATACTTCACATATAGTTTTACATGTTCAAGTAGAATTCCTATTCAAATTGTGTCTCATACTCATTAGGGAGTATAGTCAGGAACATAGAATTTATAGTGAGGCATATGTGCAGGCCTTCTTTCTGACGCAATGCTGTTACATTTAGAAGTCACTCACAGCCATGCATGGTGGCACACACACCTTTAATCCTAGCACTTGAGAGTCAGAGGCAGACAGATCTCTGTGAGTTTGAGGCCAGCCTGATCTACAGAGTGAGAGCCAGGACAACCAGAGCTATATAATGAGATCCTGTTTGAAAAACCATTAATATGACTATTACTACTACTACTACTAAGCAGTTTGTCCCCACTCTGTGACAGTTTCCACAATAGAGAGATAAAATAGTCTAGACTGGCCACTTTCCCAGATGTAGATTTACATGTAAGGTGGGTGGTCTGCCAGTGACTATATCTTTGGCCTAAGCCTAAAATTCTTTACTAATATAGCATTTCACTAAACCTAAATAATTCACAGAGCAGGATGCCGATAGGTAATAGGGCATACCTCCACATATCTGTAGACATCCATGTCTTCTCTGTGTCGTACTGAGTCTGGGCGCTTATTAGTTCCCCAGCTTCTGTACCACACACAATAATCTTTTTCAGACAAGTGAGAACTTGGGATGGATTTCTTGTGCTGCATACCTGGCAGATTGTATATCTGTAAGAGACAGGAGATGAGAGGGGCATGTGGGGAGTACTTCCTGAGTTAGCTTTGGCTGACATTGTGGTTCCCAAGTTGACTGACTCATTAGCTTCTTTGCAGATACTATTACTCCTTCTCTTCCTTCTGTTCCTCCTCCTCTTCTTCCTCCTCCTCCTCCTCATTACTACAAATGTGATCAATACAAATACTTGAATATTCAAGAATAGTTGTCCTTATCAAAAGTACAGACACCCAGTGCATGGAGAGGGGATGGTGGGGGAGCAAGGGAACTCAACCTGTTTTTAAATTTACAGATCAACTGTACATTCTAAAACATGCTATCAGCCAGTGTCAATAACAATTTTTACACTATTAGAGTGATCATATAATTATTCCTAATAAGCCCTGTTTTTAATTCATTATAAAGAAGAGTTTTACTGTCATTTTCTTGGGCAAGACTCCTGTAAATAGTGTATGGTTTCATTTGTGCTTCTGAGAATTTTCACAACAAGTTGAGAAAATTGCATTTTAAAATTTAAAATTGTTAGTATCTATTTTTTCTTATTTGGGGAACTCTTGAGATGTGTAAGATTCTCTTTGTATAAACGGTTTCCTTTGGCTCCCACATGCAGTGTGACTCTGAAAAGTTCCATCATGAGCATCTGAAGGGGAAAAGCCACTCCTGGGACAGGACAGCTGCAGTAAGAGCACAGAGGGTTTGCAATTTACAGAGTGCCTTATTTCCTTCTTTGTCTTCAGTTTATTCGCTAAAGTTTTCTGATCTGTTCTTGGGGATTTTATAATGAAAAGCTCCCTTAGAGATGCTGTCAGCATTAAATGCAATATTTTTACACTCAAGAGCCCTAGTGGCTGAACAATCACTGTTTCATCAGAACCAGGGTCACTTCCCGTCTCTGTTGACCTTTTTTGGACAGAGGCTGCAGGGGACTCACCCAGGAAGGGGAGAGCTCAGCCTCGGGCTTCAGGAGCAGCACGCTTTGGTCCACAGCTCTCAGGCCACAGAGGGACTGAGGAGAAGCTGTGACCCGCAGATGGGTTTGTGAGCCAGGAAGACTTTGGGATGAGCTGAAGCTCAGGTCCACCTGAAAGAAGGAAAATAAAACTTGAGGGGGGGGTGGTCCTGCTTTTGCAGGGCGGAGTCACCCTGGAACTCTGCATGCACATCTGTTTTTCCAGATTATGAATACGGTCAGAAGCAAAACTGAGGTTCATTGCTTCCCTTTCTCCCCTGGAATTGATATAGGAAGACAGGAAATGTTTCAGTCAAACTCTGAAGAAACAAAGAAAAATTTTGACTCCTTGAAATTCTTGCAAATACCTCATTTTTGGTGTGAGTGCACATGTATGTGACTGTGGTGTAATGCACATGTGTGTGCAGGTGTATGTACTCATGAACCCAGCAGAGGCCAGAGCAGGGTGTGGGTGCCCTTTTTCCCACTCTCTACCTTTTTCTTTTGAGAATGTCCCTCATAATCCTAGAGCTAAACTGGCAGCAGGCAAGTTGCAGCAATTCTCCTGCCTCTAGCCTTCAGGGGTTATAGGAATTCTGATGGAATCAGAATTCAGTGCAGGAAGTGCTAATACCTGTTGAGCCCTCTTTGCAGCCCTGAAGTTACACTCCCCCTCTCTCCCCATCTTCTCTTCTTTTCCCTCTCCTCCTATCTCCCAAATCCCTCTCCATCCCTCTCTCTCCATCTCTGTCTCTGTCTCCCTCTGTTTCCCTCTCTCTGTCTTTCTCTATCTCTCCCTCCCTCCTTCCCACCTTCACTCTCTGATGAGATTTTTTTTTTTTTTTGAGTCAATGTTTCTCTGTGTAGCCCTGGCTGTCCTGGAACTCACTCTGTAGACCAAGCTGGCCTTGAACTCAGAGATCTGCCTGCCTCAGAGAGCTGGGATTAAAGGCTCATGCTATAACCACCCAACAAAGTTTCTCATTTGAAAGGACTTTTTCATGATGAATCTTATACCTGGGATGGAAAAATCAGTATTCTAATTGGAAATATGTCTACATCTGCCTCTATGACTATCAGATTATCTGCCATTCACCTTCATCTCATAATGCTTCCTATTTCATTTTGGACAGTGAAGCAAACTGCCATGGACTGGGTTGTACTGAAAGGGCTGATGAAAGCAGATCAGAAATGTCATTAACTACTCTAGAGTAAGGAAAGCACAGATGCTCACCAACAGATGTATTTTCAACTCTATGTGAGTAGGAACTGAAGATCTATGATACAGCACACATTCAATATGCTGTGTCATAAAATTTAAGGGTCTTATGTTCTTATCACACATACTGAAAAATCATAATGGAAAACTAGAGGGAAAATAAATATACTAACAACTGATAGTCCTGGATCCTATGCCTGGTCTCATGTAAGACTGTAATATTAAGAGTCTTTGAGATAGTTCAGTGGGTAAAGGTACCTACTGATAAGCCTGGTGAGTTGAGCTTGACCACTCAGGCTCACGAGGAAGACTTCTAAAACTTGTTCTCTTTCCTCCACGTGTGTACATTCACATACACATGTGCACATGCAGATAAATACAATAAAATGTATGTTATAGAACATTAAATTAGTTTTTAAGGATTCAGTTCTCCTCTCTTGCTCTCCACTTCCTTGTTTCCTCTCTCTTAAACCTCTGACCATGTGTGAGGTTTGTGAATTGAAATCTGGCACTCTGGTACTGTCCACATCTTTGCCACTGAGGCACACATCAGTGACGGGTTTAGCATATTCATCTGAAATCTGTGTCCTTAAGACTCCCCCGACATTTTAAATAGAAATTTTAGGTAACAAATCCCTCACTTTGTTGTGAAGACACTTTTCAACTTCAAAGGTTGCAGAATCTGCAATCACTTCTCCATCAGGCAAGATGGTGTAGATGAGCATTTTAGCCACGGGGACCATGCTGAACTCCACAGGGATCTCCAAGGCAAAGCTGCCTTTTACTGCAGCTGGAGGGAATGGGAAGAGATGGTCAAGGGTCAGACTACTGACAGGAAAACCCAAATAACTGAGCACAGGGATTTGGAGGACTGTCCATATGTGGAAGACAGTTTTCCTGTCCTGTGGTTGGTTGTCTGTATGCTGATGATCTCAGGAGGATGTCACAAAGATGTCTTCCACCAACATGCTCTCTGTCAAAAGTTACCTTGGTTATTTACAGCTAGTCATATGCTAACCTCTTATCTCTTTTATACTTTAGCATCCCAAACAGCATGCTAGACATTCCTGTTATAAAAGGGATGAGACAACCTTGGCTGATGTCTCACTTATTATTCAGATAAAAGGAAAACTAATGGAAAGGAAAGCCTGGTACTCGGGAAGCAGAAAATTAATAATCATCTCAGAGGACCAAGCCACATTTGGCAATAATAAGCATATTTTTGGTATTAAACTTTTTCTCAATGCAATGTTCACAGTATTTAAATCTCTTGAGAGAAATTTATGTATTTTTGAAGTCTCTCTTATGGTTTCTCAAGATGGGTGCTATGATTCCTACTTAGTGTTTGTTGAAGAACTAATTGCGTATTTTATTAAATAGCTAAACAGTTTTTATAATTGGTCAATAACAGGGAAACTACTTTTCAGTAAATTTGTTGAGCATTCACTGAGTGTCTACTACTTCTAGAAATTACTTGAAAGATATCTGTGACTGTATGGAGCAAGCAGGTTTACATCTAAAACTTGTTATTAGCCTGGGTCAATAATTATTTTTAAGCTATTAGAGTAATAGCATAATTATTCATAATAAGTCCTGTTTTTAAATTCAATATAAAGAAAAGTTTTACTGTCACTAACTTGAGTGGACTCCTGTAAATAGCATACTGTTTCAATTGTGCTCGACGTAGTTGATATGGCCATAGAGAGAAATGAATAATAAAAGGTAAAGTATAGAACATGTGTTTGCATGTGGTATGTGCTCTTTGGGAAGGAAAGGGTGGCATGGTCAGAGCATCGAGATTACCAGGATTCAGTGGTAAGTTGGGATCTTAATAAGAGCGGGTGTAAGAGGCCCCATTAAGGGAGTGACAAGTGAGTCACATTTTGTTAGAACTGAGCAAGTATCACCAGGAGTTGACAGGATGACTTCACTCACAAAGTCGCAGCAGCCATGGTTCCCTGCCCAAGACCTTACCAACAGCAAGTCAGTCAACATTCCAGCATGGAAGGGGAGGGGTTTGTGAAGACCCACTCTTAGCTCAGGAGCTATTGACAGTTGATGGCTGCTGAGGAGAGGAAGAGTCAGATCTCACTAGTGATGTGACCCTTGGTAGATTGTCCTTGTTTCAGGGGCTGGCCTAATACCTCATCATGTATGGGTAGCACTACCTGAACTCAATAGGCTAAAAAAAACTAAAAGACATAAACTAGGGAAGGGGCCTGGAGAAATAGGCAGGGAGGAGTTGGGGTTGGGGGGTTAGTTGGAAGATGGTATGATTAAAATACATTGTATAAATATATGTAACTTTCAAATAATAAATAAAATGTCTTTAAAAGTAAAAATAAAGGAAAGGAGAGATAGTTCAGAAGTAAAGATCATTTGATGCTCTTATAGAAGACTCAGGTTTGATTCCCAGCACCCACACCAGGCTGCTCAGAACTCTGTAATTCTGCCTCCAGGGTATCCAGGAGATGTGATGCCTCTGGCTTTCAGAGTACTTGTAGTGACATGCACATAGTTACCCAAATGTACCTCACACACAATTTAAAAATAATAAAAATGAATCAAATACTTGAAAATCAGTGT
The DNA here is from genome assembly GCA_021653895.1 of Mastomys natalensis. Classification (NCBI taxonomy): domain Eukaryota; kingdom Metazoa; phylum Chordata; class Mammalia; order Rodentia; family Muridae; genus Mastomys; species Mastomys natalensis. Next base: position 511,485 of record JAJTUV010001624.1, on the reverse strand, counting down.
AACTAGAATGGTAAGGACCAAGGCTGGCACCCTCCATATTGTTTTTGGACAGACACTAAGATAACTCTTTTGCCTTGGGGATAATCTGTATGTGAATGCATAGGTTCCTCGTGTAGATCGTATCTTGGAGTACTGTGTGTGTTCAGGTGGTACATATTCAAATAGACATTTCACCATGTTGAATGATACTCAGTTTGGGACTCTGAGACTTTTTCCTGAAGGTCATGAGTGACAGCATACAATGGACAGCAGAGCCATGAGTTCCTACTGTGGAGAGTGTCTATGGAGACACACAAGCATGATGGCACTGTTGGCTGCTCACTGGTAAGATTCCCTTGGTGAGTATGTGGACTCTCAGTTGGAGAAATGTTACTGTGTGGGAGACACTTACATTCTCCTGGCTCCATGTGATGAGTGTGGTTTCCAGTCTGGATGATGCTGCCCTGGGCCATGACCTAAAATGGAAAGCATTTTCCAAGCTTACGTCTATGTTTTACAAGGCTTTCTTCTAAGTGTACTAGAAGACATAGAAGAATCTATTGTATTCCAGGCAGAAATCCCCAGCCTAGAACCCAATCTGTCAGGAGAGACATGGTCAGGAGAGGAGGTCTTTGTTTTTTCTTTTTCCTATGTGGAGCCAGAACTCACCAGGTAGTGGAAAAGGAGCTCTCTCAGCACTCCCAAGTCCTTCCCCTTCAGAATAAAATGTGCCTGAACTGTGTGAATCTGGTTGCAGGGCAGGATGCTGCTGGTCTCTGTGTCAAGGTAGATGTAGCTCCTGCTGAGGGAGTGAACAGCATGGGCCACATGCTCTGCCTCTGCATTTCTTTCTTCCATGCAAAAGGAATGGGAATTTTCCTCCTTGTGGTAGACCTGGAGAAACAACAGACTACTGTACTGTAGATTGCCTAACAGGCAGAATCTCTCTTCTATGATGAATCAGCATATTTTCCCATCTCATTTAATGATTTAATATTTCTACATCTTATTAAAAATGGAGGGGAATTTTATTAAATGGATTAATGCTAATACGCTGAATTTTTAGAATGGAGGCAAATATTTATACCAGGGAAAAGAGAAAAGGGAAGTTTTCTATTTTTATGAGAAAAAGAAAGCATTTATTGTGCATCTAATAATATAATGAAAAATTTTTACATGTATAAATTTTAGTGCATTATGGCTGTGCAAAATAATGGGTTGACAGTAACATTTTCATATATTTATGTAATGTACTCTGAGTGTATCATTCATCCTAGTACCCAATCCTATGTTTCCCTCCGGCTCCCTTCCTCCTTAATAGACCTCCTCTGCTTTCATTCCTGTCCTTTCCCTAGATTCCACATATGGGGGACATATGGGAGATAATTTCTCCTAGTCTTATACTTTTTTTTCTTAAATTGACAATTTCTAAATCCATTGTTTTCTCTATAGACAAGATGACTCTATTATAAATATCTGAGTAAAAGTCCAATGTGCACATACTTACAATATTCTCTATCCACTCATGTAATGGTGGGCTTTTCCACATGTGTCCAAGTTCACGAAATAATGACTCGAAGACTGAATTATTTTGAGTAATTGTTTAGTCCAAAAACTTTGGCTTCTCCTGTTAGCTCCTAATTCAGCTATCCTGTTTATTCTTTTCTGTGGTTCCCTGTCCTCAGTTTGGGGTGAATCTCCCATGTTTGACTGTATCCCAGAAATTCTCCCTGTACTGAAACTCCCCCCTCTGTTTCCTGCCTAAGCTAATAGTCCAACAGTATTTTATTGACAGGTGATGCTTCCATACATTGCCCAAGACATTCTCTGTAAACACTCATTCACCAATAGGCATTAAAGTTGGCTCCATAGCCCAACTGTGTTGAGAACTGCTGAGATAGCCATGGGATGTAGATGTCTCTAACATATGTTAACTTTCGTTCATATGGGCATGTGTATGGCCGTGGCATACCTGTACTGTATACTGGCTTCCCTTTGGGTTTTCGTAGAAGCTCTGAGCTTTAATGGTCATACTAATTTATCTTTGCACCAGCTGTACCTATAGGTTCATTTGTTCCTATCACCTTGCCAACATTTGCTTTCCTGTTGATAGCCATTTTGATGGGTGAGATGAACTTTCAGCATAGTGTTAGCCTGCACTTTATTGAGAGTCACAAAAGCTGAGCATCTTCACATGTGTTTTTTGACCATTTGTCATTGATGTCTTAAAAACAGACTATTTGTTGGATCTACTGAGATAAAAATGTGATTTTAAGTCTTGATTCTATTTATATGCCATTTACAGTTGTCAGCTTACAAATGTGAACCCATCCATGTCATCTTATTATGAAATCAGTTTAATCATGGTACATAATTTGCTTAATGTGTGGTTGAATTTGACATGGAGGAATTTCAATGCAGACTTTCCTTTAATGCCCATTGGGTAAATTAGTCTGAAGATTTCTTGTCACTGTATCCTTATCTAGTTTTGGTGCTAGGGTTATTCTAGATTCATAGATCGGCTTTGGAGGCATTTCTTCTTTTGAATCTTTATACAATAATATTTCACTTTTGAAGTTTGGTTCGATTAAGCAATGAGTTCTTCCCAGTCTCAGCTCTTAATGTGCTGGGTCCCTTTAATTATTTCTTCAATTCTATTTCCCCTTGCTGATCTGTTAAGTTTTTTATATTCTCCTGGTTCACTTTTGGTAGAATATAAATATCCAGAAATTCATTTGTTTTTCTGGATTTTTAAAAATTTATTGGAATGAAAGTTTTCATATTATTCTGTAAGAACCCCATGGATTTGATAGTATGTGCTCTAATAGTTATCTCTAATTTGTTAATTTGGGTTTTAACTCTCTTTGGGTTTCAATGGGGGCTAATCAATTTCACTTATCTTTGTGACTTCAGAATCATCGAGTTCCCCTGGACCTTTTTACTGTTCCCTTTGGTCCCCATCATTACTCTCAGTCATATTTATTATTTCCTTCCTTTCATCAATTTTGTATTTGTCCTGTTCTAGTTCTGTTAACAATAAGAGGTACAGCAGAAGGTACATTACTTATTTGATAGCTATCTGATTATTTATTGTAGAATTTTATTCCTTGTAGATTGTACAAATTCTTTTTTCTTTTTCTCAGACTTCCTTTTCTGCTATGTTAGTAATAAAGTTTATCTCTATCTTTAAATTTAACAGTTTAACTTACATTGTATTTTCCATTTTCTATTTATTGGAACTTGGAGTATAGTGACTGTTTTTAAATTATATTCATACCTATTATTATTATACTTAATGTGTTTGAAAGATAAACTAAAAAATCATGACCACTATTTTCAAGGCACCTGCAACCCAGTTAAGAGACAAAGCGTGAAGATTTTGGTATCACACAGAGGTAATGAATTTGAGGATACACAACACCTATGCTTGACTAAATAGACAAAATGGACTTTTAATCACTTTTTACTTGAAAGTCCTAAATTGAGATATTTAAAACATAAAGTAAAAGAGACTATGAAAAAAACTGTTGTGTTAATATTGTGTTCACAACATATGATCATACTTTTATTAATGATCAGAAACTTTTTGTGGTTTGCCCTAAAGTAAGAGAGTTTGGCATGGAATATTCTTTTTATTAAGTTAGACATTATTGAGTTCACACTGTTGCAAAGACTCACCTTGAGTCTTATGGGCTCCTCATTTCTGACTTACTTTGATATTGAGGGAATGGTCTGAGATGCTGCTGATATCTATGGAGAACTTTGCCAGGCCATGCTGATCAGTGGTAGTAGCATTGGTGTAGCTAATTTCTTGTGCTTTGATGAAGACTTGCTCATTTGAGATAGGAGCTCCTTTGAGATCCACTAGGCGGACCTAAATTGAACCAGAAAAGTATAGCCTACTCATGGAAATACAACACAGAATGTAAGAGAAAACCCTGTTTCAGCATTATATAAAGATTCCAAAGATGCACCAACTAGCTGTGCTGTGAAAGTATAGGATCTGAAGGTATAATATTCTTTTTTATTGGATATTTTATTTCTTTACATTTCAGATGTTATCCCCTTTCCCCATTCTCCCCTAGAAACCCCCTATCCCATCATCCCTCCTCCTGTTTCTATGGGGTTGGAACCCCACTCATCCACTCCCACCTCCCCTCCCTTACATTCCCCCACACTGGGGCATCCAGCCTTCACTGGTCCAAGGGCCTCCTTTTACACCAATGTCTGACAAGGCCATCCTCTGCTACATATAGTGCTGGAGCAGTGAATCCCTCCATGTGTGTTCCCAGGCTGCAGTTTAGACCTTGTGAGCTCTGGTTGGGTGGTATTGTTGCTCTCCCCATATCATATTCTTAACTTCATAACAGATGCTTTATAGATGTTTTCTACTTTCCTATATTCATAAGAAACCATCAACAAATCCACTCGGTAAACTACAGGAAGTAGATGCTCTGACACAATCACAAGAACAACTTGCGAAGGTGCAGAGGCTAATGGAGAGCATGGATTTGTTATGGATATGTAGCACATGTTGCTTCACCATTGAAACACAGGGACACTTGGGGTTTAAGGTACAGTAGTTATCAGTGAAAACTGTGCTGCATATGTTTTAGATTTGGAGTCTCTTGATAACCTTTCTAAGTCTTCAGTTTAGTTCTGGGAATTGCATGTGATGTACAATCTCTACCACTAAGCTGCACTTCTTGTGTTGCAACCAATGATGTCAGACATGTTTAACATCGAGCAGAATGGTCTCGGTTGAGGTACCATCTTACAGCTTGACCATCTATGAACCAAAAAGCACCTTACTTTCACAAAGAATGGAATCCCGGGTCTAAAGTGTGAATCTGCTTTCAGAAATATGAGCTTGCTTGTGGTTCTTTCAATTTCAGTTGTTCTGGATCCACTGTACTCCAATCCTGTAGAAGAAATTAGTGACAACACTGAAAGCCCAACCGGTTAGAGAGTTGCTTGCTTTCTGCATCCTTTGAGCCACCATCTCAATGTGAGAAGGTGTCAATTTTGACAGTTTCATCTTCTATATTCGTTGGTTACTCACATACCTGTCCCTTCTTCTGTAACAGTTGCCTCCACATGAAAGAGCTGCAGTCTGCAAGATATTTTGTTTGTTCTGTAGAATTGGAGATCCGTGATGTTCACTTTTTGTGTCCTGCAGCCGTTGTTATCTAGCTTCTATGTGAGATAAGCAAGGTAACATGGCACACTGTCAGACTGATGGTCTACTCAAACCCACACATGAGGATTTCTTTCAGAAAAATGAGCCCTATTGCATGGTGTTCTGGTTATAAGCATGGGACTCAGCTCAAAGACTGGGCTTCTATGTGTGATGATCATGACCAGTCTCAATGCTGCCTTGGCTTAGTCATCTATAAAAATAGAGATTTTCTATTAAGTATTAAGTGATATCTTCTAAGGAGTATTAAGTAAACTCCCAATTATAATGTATGGAACACTTAACTTGCATGCCATTAGGATTTAATAATTACTTTCTAATATTAAAATAGCAACCATAGGCATGGATGTAGCTCAATGCTACATTTTACCAGCAGACATGAAACTGTTGGCTTGATACTTAGTGGCAGTAAGTAAAGTGAAATCCATTTCCAGAGTGAAATGTTTCTTAGAAGCTGCCAGCGTGTGGTTCTGTGAGCGAGAAAAGTCTTCATAAGAAAGAATTGACATTGTTCTGAACTGTGAAAGCGTCACCAGAAAGATTATTTTGTTCTTAATTAAATTTTGGCTTCACAGCTTGCTTCCCCCACCGCCCCCATTTTCACTGTTACAATTATTGTTGGCATAGTAGTATACATTAGTTCATTTAAATCTCATTGCTCTAACAACTTTGGTTTTCTGCTGTTATGTCAGTTTGTCTGGATCCCTTTCCCCTTTCTGGGCTGCCTCATCTATCCAGCCTTCACAGAAGAAGTCTCCAGTGTTACTGCAACTTGATATGCTAAAGCTGGTTGAAATCCATGGGAGGCCCTCCCTTTTCTGAGAGGAATGAAGGAGGGGTAGGTAGGTGGGATGAGAGGAGGTGAGAAGGAGGGACTAGGAAGTGAGAAGGGAGGGGAAGCTGTGGACAGAATATAAAGTAAATAAATAACTTAATTAAAAAAAAGAAATACAGGAAACATGACCAAGCAGGGAAGTATGCCATGTACAAAAGTGTATAGCTCTTCACTAACTGAATTCTAGGATACACATATTGTCATAATGTTGGAGAAATAATCCAGTAGTCTAGTTCTGGAAATGACTAGTGACCTCAAAGAGAATTTAAACAATCGGGTGATGATATGAATGCTATCAATTCAGAAGAAGACTGAGAAAATCAGCAACCGATGTGATGGTTAATAAAAGATAAATAATATGTGAACCAACCAGCACATCTAATAAAGTCATAGGAGTAAACACATAATCATCAACAATAATCCAAAGTATAAATGATTTTAACCCTTTAATTAAGAGACACAGGGTAGGTCTTTTGCTGCAGCAATGTGTGTGGGAGCACCTGAAGTACCAGCTTAGAACGAGACTTGAGTTGTAAAAAAATGGCAGACAAGCCAGCTGTGGGGGAAATCACCAGCTTCAATAAGACCAAGCCGAAGAAAATCGGGATGCATGAGAAGAACACCCTGCCAACCAAAGAGACCACTGAATAGGAAAAGAGGAGTGAAATTTCCTAGAAGTCTAGGAGGATTTTCCCACTCTACCATGTCATCTCTGAGACACCCCTTGTGATGTGGAAGAATGGTCACCTTCAAGATGTAAGGACAGAAGACACAAGAAGATACAAGATGCACTTGAACCCACTCAGGCATTTTTTTTTGCCTTGTGATATTATAGAAAATTATTTGTATGATTGATGAAAATAAAACACACCTCATGTCCCTTCCCCCCAAGAAAGACAAAGGCTAGCTAATTAGACTAAAGAATGTGAGGGAGCACACACACACACACACAAGGACACACAGATACACAGACATACACATCAAAAATGAAAGGCTAAGAAGGGATAGATCAAGGAAATCCAAGATGAGAAGAAACAGAAATATCAATACTCATATATGATAAAATAGATCAGTCCAAATGTAGTTATAAGAAATAAAATAGTCACTACCTATTAGTGAAAGGAATAAACCAAAAAAAGAATATTGAGTAAACATGTCAATGCATCACATTTCAGAAAAGAAGTACTGCTAAACAAAGAATAGATAGGTCCAGGTACAATAATAATGGGTGACTTTACAGCTACACACTCATTAATTGAACAGTTGGCCAAAAATTAATAATTCTTAGGACATTGTATAGAAATTTCATCTGAATTTAAATAGTCCATCTGAAAGGAGGCATTCTTAGACTTAGGACATATACAAGACTTATAAAACTCAGGGCATAAACAACTTACAAGGATGAAGAAGTTCCTAAAACTGACAAAATTGTAAACAGGCTATACAATTCATGTCCACCAAACCAGCTCTACGGATAGTACTAAAATCAATACTTTGGACTGAAGAAGGACAAAGCAAAGCTAACAGGCTACAGAAAGAAAACAAATGCAATTATAATTACTGAAACATAAAGTAAGATTAAACACAAAAGTAAAATAACAGCAATCAACGCGCACCTTTCAATGATAACTTTAAATATTAATGGCCTCAACTCTCCAATCAAAAGACATAGGATAGTTGAATGGATTAAGAAACAAAATCAGTCATTCTGTTGTTTTTAAGAAACTCATTTTAACTTCAAAGTTAGATACCTCAGAGTGAAGACATTGGGAAAGTATTCAAAGCAAATGACCAAAAAGCAATCTGACTAAACTGATTTGAAGCAAAAATTGATTAGATAAGATAAAGAAGGACACTTCATTCTGATAAAGAAAACAATTAACTGAGAAGACACTATAATTATGAACTAAGCTCTAACATAAACACTTTCATAAAAAGCATACCACTTGATTTCAAGACACAGATGAAACTCAACTCAGTGGTTATAGTTGATTTCTGAACCCTAATTTCTCCACTAGGAAATTTGAACAAAAAATAAACACAGAATCATCAGAATTAGCGACATCAATTTATCACTTGGAACTAACATATTTATAGAACATTCCACTGAAACACCAAAGAATATTTATTCTTTGTAGTAGTGAACGGAAGTTTCTCTAAAATAGATTGACAAAGCAAGCCACAAACCAAATCTGAACAAATACAGAAAAATCGAAATAACCCAGTATACCCTATCTGACCGCAACGCAATAAAGATTAAAATCAACAGCATAAGGATCTATTGCAATTACATAAATTCATGAAAATCAAACAACATCCTACCTAATAATGAATGAATCAAAGAAGAACTCAGAGAGGAAAAAAGTCCTGTATTTAAATGAAAATAATAGCATAACACAAAAGCCTTTGGAAGATATTCAATGTGAGAGAGATATAACTAGTTCTGAGTTCTGCTGAAAAAAAGAAAAGATATAACACAAATAAATGCCTCGGTGATATAAATCAAGGATTCAGAAAAAGACAGAAAGATCAATCCAAACTCTGTATTAGCAGAGAGGAAGAAATAATAAAAACCAGAGTTGAAAGTAATGGAGAAGAAATAAAGAATACAAAAAATGAATCCAAGAGATGGTTATTTAGGAAGACAAGATCAAGAACAATCTTTGACACAATTAACCAAAAGAAAGAAAGAAAATGACCCTAATTAATAGAGTCAGGAACGTGCAGGGTAACATTACACAGACATTAAAGAGATTTGGCATATTGTAAGGGAGTACTTCAAAAACCTGTACCGAATTAATTTCTAAAGCTTAAAACAAGTGGACAGATTTCTACATTCATCCAAAACACAGATGTTAAACTGAGAAGAAATGGATAAATTCCACAGTCACATAGACTCTATAGAGAGAAACCTACTACCGCCATTTTCCTTAATCAATACTGTTCCTTACTGTATCCAAAGACTTATCCTTATCTTTACAGAAGCATGTGGCTCTCACCTCATCAAAGAATCTTATTTTTCAAGAGACAGAGACCCTTATAGAGATCCACAACCTAAGACAATGCAGAGAACTACCTATGATAGCCCAACTCCAAAAATAAAACTCCAACATAACCCCTACATCTAAGGATCTGGGAAAATCATGGAAAAGGAGTCAGAAAGAGTGTAAAAGACTAGAATACCTGTTGCAAAAATAGTGTCTTTCAGACACAACAGGGACAAGACACCCATAAAATCCCAACAACGTGTTTGCCTGAACAAGACTTAAATAATGGTAAAGCAAGTCATCCTGCTAATATGATTGAAAGGGGAAATTTCACAAAGCCCCACTCCTAGATCCAGAGCTACAGGGAACCAATAGCTGTTGAGAATGCCTGGGGTAAATATAAAAGTCTGTGGGAGTCAGGAGTCACTTGGCCCTACAGATAACATACAGGTCACACAGGCTGTTTTAAAGTACAAATGACATCTCCCATAATGATAGGTTTTAATGATTGAGAAGGTACTCAAGATAGAAGTCTAGATTCTGTCTGGTATAGATTCAGGTGTGGCCTTGTCTCCTGTGTTGAGGAGACAAGCTTGTGTGTTTAATATTCCTGTTTTCTCTAATGCTTATCTGTGAGCACAAGAGTCTCATGTCCTAAACATTTCATATGTTGTGGGTGAGATTACAACCTGGTACAACCACTACCCACATCAGTATAGAAGCTTCTAAGAAAATGAAAGATTGAGGTACCATATGTTTAGCTGTCAGGAATCTACAAATGGAATCTATATCAGCATACAAAACATGTTCCCATTCATGGCTTGTCATTTATGTAAGTTACAGACAAGTTAGTCGACCAGCTGATAAATTGATAATCAAAACCAAATAGGAGAATATTATGGGTATGGAAATTATCACCTTCTGCAAAATATACCAGACTCTAACACACAATGGTGCATGTTTTCTGTCATATGGGATAAAACCAAAGAGCAGCAAAAGACAGCAAAACAGAAGTTGTTCCATTTGGGAAGAGAGAGGGTCTGGTGGGTGGAGGGATGGAAAGACAGAGGTACATAATGAAGGAGGTAATCAAGTACATGATACGCTTGAATGAATATATCGTAAAAAAAAAAAGCCTATTTAACTTACTTACAGTTTATATGTGCTAATTAAAATACACCTTCAAAGGAGAGTCTCTAAGGCACAAAACTAGTGGGGGTTACATAGGAAGAGGAGAAGGACACATAAAAGTGAGGACCAAAGAGTAGAGGTGGCAATGGGACAGGGGAATGTGGTTAAAATACATGACACACATGTATGAAAATGTCATAAACCTTCTATTTTATATAATGAATATATTCTCAAAATAAATTTGGAGGTCAAGTAAAGTTGTTGAAATATGCCTTTAATGATAGTGGGTCCCAGGATTATCACCTTTGTCATTGAGGGGCTTCTGGGGATTGTACACATGCCTGGGTAGTGTTCCATCCCTGAGCTACAGCCCAAGGTCCCAGACATCCTCTTTCAATGTCTGGGTATGCGTTTCCTCTCATCTTTGCTGTCTGCCTTTCTGTTGGTTAACCTTGGATATTTAAAACAGGCCTTTGAACAGATTCACTTACCTTGGGGAGGATTAAACCGCCTACAGACTCAGTCTGAGAGTTAGAGAATTGTTTTTCATGGCGTACGTTTATCATTGCACTTCCTGGGACAGGCTTCCCATACGTATATCTGTCACAAGACACAAGATAAACTCACAGAGACCAAGGGTCTTTCCAAAGCAGACACCCACTGTCTTCTCACTGATTCTGTGTAGTTTCATAATGACACAAACATGGCCCATTATTATTACCTACTGACACTTTCTAACTGTATGTTAAAAATTTGAGATGTAAATAAATAAATAAATTAATAAATAATAAAAAAATTTAGCTCTATTAAGAACCTATTGAAGACATGGTTTCCTCCCATTTGTGGTTCTGAAAAAGATTAAGTAATCAAACCAGGATCCCCAGTTACTAAATGATGCGGTTGAGATGAATGGGGAACGTAGGCAAGGACTCAGAGATATTCTAACAAACATCCTTAATCCTTTGCCTTTGTTCTATCATCTTTTAGTTTTTGAGCCAGTCCACTGTAAGGACAAACAACTATGAGCTGAGATGTGTGTCTTCTGTTCATTCAAGCACACATTGCAAGTTCCTTTTCGTATGGTTCTGGACTTCAATAGAAATTTTAGTGGTAGTACAACGTCCTCATTTATCAGGCACAGACATGCAAGCAGAAAACTGAGATGTCAGAAGGTTAAACTTGGGTGGCAGTGGTTTGCCTTGGAAACAGACTAGGAGCTCTTGTTTCTCTGCTCTTTCTGTCAGCCCATACGAGGCCAGCAAGATGCCTAGATTTAGTATCTGTGTTCTCGTTACAAGGGTCAGTGGATCTTACTAGGTCCCTTCCTGTTTTTAGAGGCAGCAACTGCCTCATACAATTGATTTTATCCATCAATATCAGCAACATATACAGTGAATGATTGCGCAGTAATCGATGCAGAGCAGTAAGTGACACAAATGAATACCACAGGGGAAACATTCTAGTGGGAAAAGGACACAACATTTCCACGTATTCTTCAATGATACATTATCCAGTGATTTTCTGAGTCCCAGTACATTCTTAAGGACAGAAGGACAGAAGCAGGTAACTCACTTCGCACATATAGTCACATTGACTGTTTCATTATGCACAGAGATGACATTTGGGACTGTCACTTCGACATCGAATCTGGGAAGCACTATTGGGAGAGAGAGGAGACACTCAGGTGCGGAGTGACTTGTCTAGTTGCCTAAATGATCAGTCTCTGTCCAGAATGGTGATTTCCTATTATTAAGGCATGTCCTACCAATAAAGTTAGAAGGTTGACTGGTTATACATTATGTCACTTCCTGAAAATCACAGGGGTATATACTTAAACAGGAAAAACAAACAACAAACAGGTAATTTCCTTCTGAAAAATCCTAGAAATTTCTGGAAGTCCCATGTTGCTGCATGGATAGCCTTAGCAAGAGTCAGATGAAACCCAACCTTTCACATTTGGAACTCAATTTGTTTAAAATATTTCATTCTATGTAACCAGAACCCTTGAAACCCACTCTCTCTTTTTGGTCTTCCCAATCCATACCATATTCCATTACAGTGAAGTAGTGCATTTCCTTCACTTCTGACTGTTTGTGTATCACTATCTTGTAGGAGCCCTGAATGGGCTCTGATGCCAGGTTGAAGGACATTTGCTTAAGCCCATTCTCTGTCTTAATATCCCGCCACTGCATAATTCGGTTCATTTTTGGATCCTGTGAAAGAGGTTGTAAATTTTCTAAGTCAATAAAGTATTAAGTACAACTAGGATCACTGCTTTGGCGATGGAAACATTTTAAGCTTGGTAATATTCTTTTGGGGAAGGAAGAAATAAAGGTGAACTGGGAAATAACAAACCAGTTAACAACATTCCAATATCAGATTACTTTCATAAGACTGATTTCTCTGTGATTATGAAACATTGAAGTTTCTTACCTCAATGTAAGCCAGGGGAAACTGAAACACAAGGAAAACAATGTTAGTTTAGAACAGCAGGCAAATCTGTTTCCAAAAATATTTATATTGTAATTCCTAACTATCAAAATTATAGTCATGAAGCAGCAACAAATATAACAGAAAAATGTGGTTGGGTGGATGTTCACCACAGCATGAGGAGCTGCATTAAAGGGTCACAGTATTAGGAAGGATAAGAACCACTGATGTAGACATTTCACACACACAGCAAAGTCAATAGATTTATAGAATAGACCATAGGATGGGAGTTTCAGCCAAACTGTGATGAACTTAATACCTAGTAACAAAGTCAATTGTAAGCCAATTCACCACCATAGAGAACTTTTAAGTAAATTTTCTAGAACTCTCCGAGTCATAGGAATCATTGAATGGATAGGGACTCACAAAGGGAACTTTGAGGGACATCATGTACAGGATTTCTCTGATGTTCTGGGAGACCTGCCTGCCCTGAGCTTTTACAGTATGGAGATTACAAAATGTAATGTCCAAATCAGGAATATTTTTAGTGTGAAGTGGGGTTACTAGTGTTAAACATATCCTATCAAAATGTACAACTTGGGAGTGTCTCAGGCAAGCCATATACCCACATTCTACACCAGGCAGTGCCTTCCCATTGCTTGTCTGATCAGCTACAAAGGGACTAGCTTGTGTAGTCAATACTTACTCCTGAGCACAGTTCAACAGAATAAATTAGTGCCTAACTCTCCTGAAGATATATCAAGAAAGGGCTCAATAGCTGCTCTTGCTTCAGAAGAGAGTTGCTGCTAACCACGGCAAAGGCTGCATGTTCAGAGCTTTGGTGGGTGAAGTGTTTCTGACCAATCAGATGAAGTGTACACAGTAAAGACAGACAGTGACAAAGTCATTTAAGGTTCTCTAGTAACCGAGCTGTCTCAAGAGGCAAGCTTACTTCAGGTGAGCATAAGCTTAAAGAAGACACAGCCACTTCTAGCAGTGAATAAGGGATCAAGCAATGGCAGTTGTAAGGGAATTTTAGTGATGTTTAACTCATTTCTGAAAATAAGGAAAAGAAGCCATGAAACAGATGATGAAAATATGGTACAGGTGTTCAAAATGGAATTTTACTTAGCTGTAAAAGCAAAGTCATAAAACCTGCAGTCAAATAGATAAAACTTAAAAAAAAAAAAAGTTACACAGATAAGGCAGGCTCAGAGAGAGAAAGGCTGTGTGCCCTTTCTCAATGTGGCTTCTCACTTCAAAGAGTTATGTGTTTAATCTGGAGTACCGAGGAAGCAAGGAAACCAGAAAAGGGCCACCTGGGGGGGGGAATCCTTCATGCATGGGAGATAACATGATGTAGGTGACATGAACGCACAGTGTACTGGGAGACATACAGAAAGTTTAAACAGGAATCTGTGTGTGGGGTGGAAGGGGGAGAGGGGAGCATGGGAAAGGAAAGAGAAGAAGTTGGCAAAAGTGAGAGGGTAGGGTGAGAGATGTGTGATGGGGGGTGGGAGGGTTAACCAACACTAAGCATCTTTGAAAAAGCCATGTGGAAACTTACTACTTTATACACAGATTAAAAAACACAAGTTAAAAGCAGAGCATATAGAAAGACACCCTGCATGTCTAGATGATGTTGTACCTGAAGGTTAAAGGTCATTAAACAAAGTTCTCAGTACTAGGCATGGGGTACTTCTTCAATGAGTTGTTTATCATGGAGGTCCTAGAGACCCCCAAACAATAATGTGTCTTGTCACTCACTCTTCTTGATTGCTTGCAATAACTAGTTGATAATATTCTATTGTGGAAGACACCACACACCTTAGGTAAAGGGTGTAGAGAAATGAAGCTGCTACTGTGGCTTCCTCCCTTGCTGCCAAGCCTTCTCCATTGCTGCAGGAGAGGAGACCTCAATGGTCTCATCCAGCTGAGAACCATATAATGTATAATATGACCTGCTAGGTAAAATGTGCCCATGCAATAGTGGCACAACTTTTATGGTGGCAACCAACTGATCTCTGATTAATTGGATCTTGTTCTGCAAGATTAATTGAATCTTGTTCTGCTAGATGGAATTCATACCAGATATTGAAAACCCAGTCAACAACCCATGCCTGAGGAAGTCTTAAGCCCAAGGGGTCAGTGGTCAGGGGTCAGCGGATGATGCTTTTGTTTAGCTAAATTGTCATGGTGCCAAGTTTATAATTTGTTCTTATACTCATAGACAAACACTATAATTTGTTCTTATATTCATAGACAAATACTATACTCAGATTGAATGAGGAAAGCTTCTCTGCAGTGCAACCTGGCTTTAGGTCACTAGGTATCCTCTATTTTCTGTGTACCTTATTTCCTGACCTTCTGGACTAATTGTACCTAGGAAAGATAACTTCTCTGTCCTGTTCTCACTTTCACCTTTAAGTACTGAGGAAGATGAGGAAGAGGAAGAGACAGAGGCGGAGGCAGTTGAATATCTATGAATTCCAGGCCAGTCAGAATTACATGGTGAAACCATGACTCAAACAAAACAAAACAACAAACAATTGACACTGTAAAGTAATCAAATTTGTGAAGTGAAAAAAAAAAAAACCTTTTCACAGAAAGCCTGGAGGCCTTGGCCTAAATGACCAGCAAAGAAAAATAAGTTATAAGAACTGTGAGTTAATAAGTAAAATTGTTACTATCAGACCAAGGGACTCAAAATTAGATCAGTTCCTGGTAGGATGACAGATAGAAAGAGGAACCACAAAAAGAATAAAATGGTATAATTCTGGCTTCTTCCTCACACTCCTGATCTAAGACAAATAGCTAAAGGCCTACCATGGGGCTCTGCCTCCTAATATGAGGGCACCTCTGCAGTAGACCAGTCTGACACATTCAAGGCCGAGACCAGGAGAAGTTCACCCTAAAGTCTCTGTCTTCCGTCAAACTGATCAATGCTAAATTAAAGAAAGAAGACATCTCCAGGATGTACATGCTGACAGGAGCCTGATATAGCTGTCTCCTTAGAGGTCTGCAAGAGTCTGACATACTCAGAGAGCCCACAGCTAACCATTAAACTGATCATGGGGTTCCCAATGGAGAAGATAGAGTGAAGGCTGAAGGAGTTGAGAGGATTCGAGACACCATGAGGAAAGCAACCATCCCAACCAACCAGAGCCCCCAGGGTCTAAACCACAAGCCTGGGAGCGCTTAGGGAGGGACCCATGGCTCCAGCTATATATGCAAGGGAGCTATATATAAGTGGGAGAAGAGATCCTTGGTCCCATGAAGACTGGACGTCGTGGGGGGGATACTCGAGGGTGGGGAGGTGAGGTACAGGGGAGGGTGGAAGGGGGTACACCAACGTGGAGATAGGAGGAGGGGGGAAGGGATAGTGAGTTCCTGGGAGGGAGGGGGGAAATGGGGTAAGGAGAGAACATCTGAAATGTATAAAAAATTTACAATAAAAAATTTCCAATAAAAAAAAAACAAACAGAACTTGTCTTCTCAAGAGTGTTGGGTACATCCCTACTATTCTTTATTAAAATATTAGCTTCAGCACTGTCTGATGTACAAAAAAAAAAAAAAAAAAAGAAAGAAGACATCTCAAAGATCTTTAAAGTCCCTAGTCTTAGAGAGACAGGACTTCCCAATCCCCTTCTGCAATCTTCCCACACTTGTGCCTGCAGTGTGTGTGTTTCCTACCTCTAATAAAAGCCCTTCTTCACTGACTGATTTTGCCTACTCTGCTCAAGATTTTTTCCTGCCTTTTAATTCTTTAAGTTGCAGAGAAACGATCCCCAAACAGTAGTAGAAAGACCACTTTATAACCAGCACACAAAACCTATTAGAATCCAAGGTAAGTCATTTTTACTACTGAATTCAGCAAGTTCAATGTGATAAAAACTAATAAGATACTTGGAATGATCATAGAGCCAAGAACCTAGGGTTTCATGCATCAGAGGCTCCAGGAGAGAATCCACGATTATTATGCTGCTAAAAGACACAGTATTAAACCAACTGTTACTAATTTATCTTTATATTTATAGATTAAAGCATCCCTTGGCCTTCATCAGAGAAGCTTCTATTCATTCTAGAGGGTATTTAACACAGATACCCACAACTTTCCTAAGTACAGAGAACAAGAGACTGAAAGGCAATTTTACTCTTAAAGGAGCCTAATTAGGGAAGAACCCAAGTGTTAAATATGAAGTTATAAAAATATTAGGACTATGTGAGTAATACCTCTGTTACACTAGAAATGGATTTCTTAAGGATGGCAAAAGTAACAGAATCTGTAAAACTAATGACTGAAAAACACGAGGTTCTATACAGTATAAGTCTCCACAAAATATAAAGAAAACCCA
The DNA here is from genome assembly GCA_021653895.1 of Mastomys natalensis. Taxonomy (NCBI): domain Eukaryota; kingdom Metazoa; phylum Chordata; class Mammalia; order Rodentia; family Muridae; genus Mastomys; species Mastomys natalensis. The sequence continues at coordinate 494,571 of JAJTUV010001624.1, read as the reverse complement.
GTGATGCTTACCCACTAATGGACTACAAAATACAGACACTCACTTAAGGAAGCCATAGTATGGCCTATGGTAATTGGGTGTCTGGTATAAACTGGCAAAAGAACAGAATAAACAAAAAGACCAACTCATACTTTAAAAAGGGGCTGGAAGTTAGGATATTGCATTGACATTTTGTCCTGAAGAACCCACCAATACCTATAGATAAAAGACTCACCAACTCATTCACAGGGTGTAGATTTTTATCCATAGAGACAACCCGAAATTTAACTGAAAAGAGAGAGAGAGAGAATTTTCTAGTGAGTTCCAAAGACTCAGGTCTTCTTCGTGCCATGTTGAGGATGATGTCTTCATTCCTTTGCCCACTGTGGAGCTTCATACCTGACTGTCCTGGCTTGTACACGGGCTTATCTGTCTGGATGAAGACAACACTTTCTTTGTTCTTCACAAGCACAGTGTTCCTTTTGCTGAATTTATGTGTTGACCCTTTGATGTCAACGTCGAGAAACTCCTTCCCTTCAGAAGAGGATAATCTAGGGATCTGAGAACAACAGGAACATGAGATGCTTCACTATCTGACTCTCTGCATTTCTTAGATTATCTCATTAATCTTCTCTCCTACCTCACAGGAAAGAGATGGAGATTCCATCAGTTTCTGTTTAAGTATTACATGGAGGGGAAAAAGTGTCAGTAAAAAAAGGATGGAAAGAAAACACAATCTTTTGTGTAAGTCATTGTGAGTTTATGTGAGTAACAGCAACACAGTCATTTTTATGGAATAAATAGAATCTTAATAAGAATTATCTCTAAGAAATGAAAGAAAATTAGCTGTAACTCTGAAATTGAGCTAGAGAGAAAGGTAATGTATTAATGGTGGTAGGAAGTGTGTCTTGAGGATAGGTTCCAAAGAAGAAACCCAGCACTTACTCAGGATATCAGTATTACACATAGGAGATGTGGTCCTAATTAGCTGGAGTGCTGTTTCAAAGTTTATTAGCTTACTAGCAGGAAGTACTATGAATTGGAGAGCCCTTTCTTTCTCTGCATAGTGGGCTTTTTTGAGGGAATTCAGGGGGAAAGCAGTGTATGCACAGGTATTGACTCTTTTCATTTTGGGATGGGATGATCTAAGGTATTTGTTTATTGGATAAATGTTCTAAATTTCTATTGTTTTGAGTTCACAGATATGCTTCTAAATTAACCTTTTTAAAAATATGTGTGGATACTATACATACATATTCACAACACGTTCATAAGTATATAAAACAAATCAGGACAAGTATCTAGTACTCACAATGAAGGAAACACAGTGGAACAAGTCCTTGTCAACCACAAACTCATCGAACAGGCCTTTCCTTCCCGAGTGAGTTATCAAGGAAGCTGTGACAGTCACTGTCTCATTCAGATGATAGAGATGGAGGCAGATTTTCTCAGGGGTCTCAGTGTAGAGCTGGGAAGGAGCCAGCACCATATACTTCCTGGAAAGGAAGGAGTTCAAACCAGCTGATGGCAGGTCTCATTGTCTATAACTGGAGTTTCATCACAGTAACCATTATCATTCATGTTTGGATAGCCTGAGATGGCAGGTTGTCACTGTGGCAGCTGTCACTGTTTGCAGCACAACAGAGTGTCAAGCCAATTATCAGCTCCTCAATCATCAGCTTCTGCAGCAATAGCTGTCAAGGCAGGTTCGAATGGCATGTACTCACTTCACTAAGCAGCCAGCACTCAATGTCTAGAACTTTTTTTTTAATTGAAAATATGGGAAGAATAATTATTCTTTTCACAAAAATTTATCATGATTGGTTTTTATTACAATTTTTAGATTCTTAAAAAAATAACTCAATAACCAGTTTTTATTTTCAGGTTCTCTTCAACCTAAGAGTTATAATGTAACTGTGAAATTCAAACTTGCATGATTCACCTATGTTATACTTGAGCAAGTGTCAAAGGTTTCTGTAAGAATCATTCTCTACCTTTTCCTAGAATTAGAGATTTTTGTCCCCCAAAATATAGCCTGTCAATGCTATATCACTGTATGTAAAAATATCACTAGCTTGCTTTTTATTTTTTCCACGTTAAATAAATTTCAGAACACAGATGCAAAAAACCACACTCAGCAATATAATCTTAATTATATGGTTATTTTGGACATCAAATGACAAATTCTCCTTGGAGTTTAATCCAAGGTCTTTGATCGTAATAGGAATATTGTTTTAGGACACAAATATCTACAAGTTCTGATGTGCCTGAAGTCTTATCTATCTCAGGGTTATACCAAAGGCTGCACATTTCCAACCAAGAATGCAAGCAATTGAAATGTTTATTTTGTTTATTTTCAAAGCAGATTAAATAGTTTGAACACCCAACAATGTCTCTGACCATTGGGATTTGAGATACTGCTGGTTCACCAATAAGGGGTACACTACTCTAATACACCACACCTCACTTAGACACACTGATTGCTTTAGAGATTGAAAAAAAGATTATCTAGAATCATGTAATATTGAAGTTGGAGAGCATATATACAGTTATTTGTTAATTAAGAAGCAAAAAGAATTTAGGTAGGGTTTCAGGGGAGGGACTGAAAGGAAAGGGATAGTGTTTTGATTGGAGGAGGGACAATATTGAAGAGGGGCTTGAAGGTACTCACGGGTCTCCATTGAGCAAAGAAGAAGAAGGCAGGAAGGCAAGAAGAACTGAAAAAAGGCACAGCTGAGCCTGTCTGTTCTTCCACATGTGTGGTAAGAGAGGACAGCAGGACAGTGCTTATGGTGTCCTCTTCTTTAACACTGTGTCCAGAGTCCTCCAATCCACAGCAGCTTATTTATGAGTCCTCTGTGTGAACAGAATGCTCTTCCCAAGGTGTACAAATAGCAACATAGAATATTTGCTCTCTGTCAATGTCACTGTGTTCAGTGGTTGCCTAAGAACAACTCAAATAAATTACAACAGTCTCAGGAAAGGTGCCAGAGGAGCTGTGGATGGTGTTGGTAAAGAATCAAGGCCACCGTTCGATCAGACTCTTTCAGCCCTAATTGACCAGGAAATCTTTGCAGTATGTGGCTATGCTATGACTGTGTGATATTTGCCACTTCCCTTCTTCTACTCACTTAGAATCTAGTAGCACTCTCTGGGAAGTGACATCTCTGTTTTTCTCTTTCCTTATTTGAGATCACTAGAATAGTCTACATAGAAGATTTTAAGTTCTCCGTCTCTGATCATTCAGCATGTACTTTTATGGGTCTTCTGTTAAAAGTGGACTTTGGATATGGGCAAGTTAAAACTCACCTATTACAAGTCACTGTGCATAAACCATCTTTAACAGAAGTCCACAAATGTCATCTAGAAGCTTGCTTCTATCCTACAGTTTACTATGACCAAGTATAACCTGTGCACTAAAGGTGATTGCTTCAAATGTGAGGTATCAGTATTTGATGCAGCTCAGTTCTCTGAAGGATGTTAAGGTATGAGTTGGGAACACATTAGAATTTTAGTCTAGATCAGGGGCTGTTTAGTTTGCAAAGATCCTTGACATTGACTTGAGGAGGGCATAGCACAAGCTGAATCAATTATAATATTGAGGCATTAAGTAAAAGAAAGAACATGCTAGAAGGAATGTAATGTAAGCAAGTAAGGATGAAAAAGAAATAAATCTTATGCCTGGCATTGTGGGTCACCCCTTTACTCCCAAGTCTCAGAAGGCAGAGGCAGGCATATCTCTTTGAGTTTGAGGGCAGCCTGGTCTACAAAGCCAGTCCAGGACAGCCAGAGCTTGCAAGGAAAATCCCTGGTCTGAAAAAAAAGAACAACATAAAACTCATGTATTTCATTGATGGACCTCTGAATCCCAATTAATCAGTTAGAGACTAGTGCTGGATGTAGGCTTGTTGGTTATCTCTAGTTCAACCTTAGATAAGGTTCTCTAAGATGGAGCCTGAACCCAATATGGAATTGGTTTGGTCTCTCATACTGACCATGAGAGTCAGAGATACGTAGGTGTGAAAGAAACAGAACATGCATTAAGATTTATTGTACATTTTAGTGCTTCAAGTTATGTGTGTGGATCCTAACACTTACACGAAATAAAAACAACAGAAAAATACATGTGGTAGTTTTATATTTAAAAAAATTTTTTTTTGATATTTTATTTACATTTCAGATGTAATGTCCTTTCTCTATTTCTCCCCATGTCCTCCCCCAGCCTTGAGCAGGCCTGAAAGATCTTGTTTACCACAATAGACCAAATAATAGGACCTAGGTGGAGTTACACACCTTGGCTGCATGTACAGCCTGCTACAGGAACTTAGAAGAATAGACTGCCCGCTGAGCATGTCTTGAGACATCTCTGGCTGTGACTAAGGATTGGTTCCCCCCCACACCTCTGGCTGAAACAAGGGGTTGGTGTTAGGGCTTTCCCTTTAAATTGAGAGCTGAACATTAACCTTTGAGCCTTGATCAGAGAACTTTGTCTTGGCTTCATCTTTTCTCGCCCTCTGTCCCTTTTTCATTTCCAGGCCCCCTTTCAGGAGAACCCAGTTGATCCATGGCCACAGGCAGCTACAGGTGGCACCCAATGTGGGGCATGAAAATGGGGGACCCGCTGAGAAACACTGTCTTAGGTGGAGCTCCACGGAAAACGGAAGAAGAGTATCTCACACTTGGTAAGCAACAAATAGCATTGATGCTAGTGCTAGTTATTTTTTGGAGGCTGTGTTTGCAGGAAGTGTGTTTAAGGGGATAGGGTGTAGGCTGAATAGCTGTTGACCCAACGCCAACTTCACCTTGTGAGTGACAACGAAACATGGGACAGGAGAAATTGTAAATAGGCATTTGCCCGCAGCCTAAGAGCTGCCTCAGGTGAGAGGAGCAGGGTTAGAAGGAATTGGAAAACTAAGAAAGCAGGGCACTGAGGAGGAACTATCAATAGCCACTGCTACACTTCCTAAGGAAAGAGATAGAGCTTGAAAACAAGAGAGAGAGAGAGAGAGAGAGAGAGAGAGAGAGAGAGAGAGAGAAAGAGAAAGGGTTTTAGAAAAGCAGTTGTCTTCTCTCCAGGCCGTGTCAGTGAAAAAGAAGGCAAAGGCTATTTCAGAGCTCTCCTAGGAACAGGAGAAAATCAGGAGATGTCCTGAGTCTACAAGAGGAATCCTTAGTTCTGCTTTCTTTGTCTATTGTCTGTCCTTGTGCACCAATTTGTCCACGTGTGTCAATTGTCTGTTTTTGTTTCATTGTCTGAATGATTGGTGTTCTGTGTTTCATGTTCAAGGGAAAGACTTGTCAAACCTGCTAAGTAACCACCCCTTGATCTAGTTTAACTTTGTTTTAAAGGCAGTCTTAATGTGCACAGCACAACCTGATACGTTATGCTGCACTGTAACCAGGGGTCAACCTCAGCTGAAGAAGCCTTTCCAGGAACTGATTGGCTGCATAAGCTGCTTTTAAAGGGACCAGCAGCTTTTTGGATTCTATGATAAGGAAGCTTGGAGTTGTTTTCCCTAGAAAAACCTCAGTGACATGGTGCTTTTCTCTTGAAATTACAGCTAGAAAAGCAAGAAATTTTTGTTTGGTCTAAATATGTAAGATGGGTAGTCATTTCATTTTTGTTTCTGACTGGTTTTAAAGGTATAAATATGTTCTACATGTCTTGGTTATAGATTATTGGTCTACAAGACATCGGGTATGATTAAAAATTTGCAACTTTGGTAACAGAAAGTTGGCTTAAAACTGGTAACTCAGAGTTCGAGTCATTCAGAAACCAGATGTATAAAAGATTTAAAAACAATGTCTCTTTAATGAGATATTAAAAGCTGCACTATCATGCATTCATATATAAGAAATGGCAGCCAAACTTTGTAACATGAAAATAATGCACTTGGTGTTGATTTTAGAGAAAATGGATTGTTTACATTGTTACAAATTGGTTTTCTTTCTGCAAATTATGGTTATACTCTAATATTTGCAAAAGAAACTTAAAAATATAGTTAAACTGCCAGTATTCCATTGGCTGCAGCTGGGATATTTTGACTCACCCATGTTTATGGTTGAAAAGAGGATAGAGCAGGTAGAGTTGAATAAAAATGTTAAAAACAGCTGTGGCAAAGTACAGGCCTGCAAGAAGGATAATCTTTGGGCCAGGCCTCAGGATGTAGACCCAGATTAAGAACATTTACATTTGAATTAAGACAATGCACAGATTGGGCTCAGCAGAAGCTTGTTGTGATCATCCTGACCAGCCCCTAAAAAGGTGTTTTCTGGAATTTTTTTTTATTGCTTTGCTTGTTTCTTGTGGGGGAGGCGTCAGCCTCAGACCCAAAGACATTCACAACAGACAGTTTAATGGGCCTGGAGTTATGGATAATGATTATGTGGAGGAATTAAAATTATGCCTGCTTCCCTCCATGGCATTAAGCTGTGCCTGCTAACAAAAGAATTGCTCTAAGAGTAGGAGAGGCCAAGATTGGCCTTCAACTTGGCCTTTATCTGATACTCTCATTCAGCTAAAAGGGATTGGTTATTCAGTTAATCCAAAACAAAGTTCAAACTTAAGATTTATGAAACTAATGGGGCATTACAGCCTAGCTTGCTTACTCCAGCTGCCATTCCAGTAGATGCATATAGAATTATTATAGATTTAGAAGATTGTTTTTATACCATTCCTTTATACCCTGTTAAAGGTAGGAGGTTTGCATTCATTAGAGAGGTTTGCTTCAAGGAATGGTTAATACCCTTACTATTATATATATATATATATATATATATATATATATATATAAATTATTGTTGCTTTAATACAAGAAGTTAAGAGTTTGAATATTTCAGTGTATATTATTCATTGTATAATATTTTACTAGCTGATCTCTCTGAAGGAGTTTTTCTGCAAGCCTTTGCTCTCATACAATAAGCTTCTAAACTTTTGGAGTGCTTGTTGCTCCAGAAAAGATTCAAAGACAAAATCTTTTCAATATTTGGGACCTCAGTTATATCCTAAGCAGATTGTGGCACAGAAAGTTCCAATAAGAATGGATAGTTGGGGCTGTAGAGATGGCTCAGCCACTAAAGGCTAGACTCACAACTAAAAATATTAGAGTTCAATTCCCAGCAACCACATGGTGGCTCACAACCATCTGTAATGGGATCTAGTGCCGTTTTCTGGCTGCTGGTGTACATGCAAAAAAAATGGTTTACTTTTAATGATTTTCAAAAGCTGTTAGGAGATATTAATTGGCTAAAACCTCATCTTAAGCTTACCATAGGAGAACTTGAACCTCTGTTTGATATTCTCAAGGGTATGCAAGTCCTAATTCCCCTTGACAATCAACTGATGAAGGAGGAATAGCTTTGCAGAAAATAGAGTAAGCTGTTAGTTAACAACAGATACATTATGTAGACTATGAAAAATTATTGGCTGTTTGCCTCATTGTTATTCATGTACTCACAGAAGCCCTTTGGCAAAAGAAGCCATTGATGTGGATTCATCTTTCTTCATCTGCAAGTAAAGTTTTAACAGCCTATTATGAAATTGTTACTGTGTTAATACAGAATTGTAAGAGAGAATTCTGAAAGATTTTGGATGAAATGGTTATTCCTTATTCCAAACAGCAATTAAATTTGTTATTGGAAAATAATGATATTTGGCCTATTACATGGCAAACTTTTTAGGCAAATTTGACAATCATTATCCAAAAGACAAGTTGTTACAATTTTCCTCTATGCATGCTTTCGTTTTCCTGTAAATCAATGCATGCAGTCCATAGAAAAGGTATTTACTGTATTTACAATCAGCTCATCTATTGAGAAGGCAGTATATGTAATTGGATCACATGTTCATTTTCTTGAGTTTGCCCATGCTTCAGCACAAATAATTGAATTACATGCTGTAGCCACTGTTTGAAATGCTGAAAAATCAAGCTTACAATTTGTATACTCATTGCAAGTATATGGCTCATGATTTATAATTGTTTAAAATTGTTCCTTTTTTAGATATTGCTAATTCTCAAATTTTACAGGTATTTACGAAAATATAGCTTAATTTAAGAAATATGTACTGTTCCTTAACTTTATAAGACATTTAAGAGCTCATATTGGATTGCCTGGACCCCAGGGCAATGCCACAGCAGATTTGTATACCAGGCAGATTATAAACCTTACTAAACAATTATCCATACAATATTATTCTTTACATCATTAAAATAGTAATAGCTTGAGACAATAATTTGGTATTCCTAGAAAATGTGCAAGTCAAATTGCAAAAAACTTGTTCTCAGTGTTCTCAATTTTTTCATAATGGTGTTAAGCCCTGAGGACCTATATGTAATCAATTTTGGAAAATAGATGTTACTCATTTTTGATTTTGGAAAATTAAAATACATACATGTGACTTGACACCTTTTTAGGCTTTCTAGTTGCAATGGCTTTAACAAGAGAAGTAACTAAAGCTATAATTAGTTATTGCCTACATTATTTTTCTATGCTTGGTGTTTCATATCAGATTAGAGATAATGGGACTGGCTATTGCAGTCAAACATTTGAGATGTTTTGTTGACAATTTAATATTACTCATATTACTGAGATTCCTTATTATCCTCAAGGACAAGAAGTTGTGAAATAGATATTATGGAACTTTAAAATAATATCTTCATAACTCTCTGAGTGTGGGAAGAGCAGCTACTGGTGCTCCTGCCCTGGTTTTGCAAGGAACTGTGAAAAACTGACTTTTAAAAACTAAAGAGGGGGACTTATACCCTCCAAGGTCACCAATAGCACATCTTGCTTTTGTCTTATTTGTTTTAATTTTTTTGCAAACTGATGCTAAAAGTCAGTCTGCAGCAGATCCTACTGGCATCCAGTCACTTCCAGCTTATTTGCCAGAGTCAAATGTAGAGACCCCCTAATTAATACATGGGATGGTCCCGACCCTGCTTTAATTTAGGGCCATGGTTCTGTGTGTTTTTTCACAAAAGAAAATGGAGCTCTATGGCTGCCTGAAAGATTGGTCCACCAAGTGGACACAGATCTTGAGCCTAATAATTATGATTTTAATGATGAAGATGGTTCAAAATCCCTATGAGCCAGCTGATTTAACATGGCATCATAGTATCCACTCTTACTGGAGTTTTTTTTTTTATCATTATTTAAAGTCACCCACTACATATCTGGTGGCCAGACTTTGTGTCTGATCCCTGCCCACCTGCAGTTGGATTAGGTAACTGGAACATTCACACTTACAACTTTATTTTCTACACTGCTTGGATAATCCTGTTGCTTGTAACCTTTGAACCTGTATCTTAAGCAGATTGTTTGCCTTCACACAAGATTGCTCTCAGCAAACTGAGCTATTCAACATGGCAGTTATCCATCACTATGAAGAAATACATTGAGTGCATGCTCATAGGTCCTTTGGTCTGAATGTGGCTTTGGTCTGTATGGGAAAGAGTGTGCCAAAGATGGCTGGTAGTCAAAGACGGGTAAGAGTGTTCTTGAGCGCCTATAGACCTAAGACAGAGGCATATATTAATAATGCTATGTATGTTCTCCATGACAGGTAATAAGGAGCAATATAGACACCAACCTAAGCCAGACACAGTTGCCCGGCTACTCTTTACCCTAGATGGGATGAAATCTTGTGCCCCGTCCAAGCTGCTGGCACTGCTCATCTTTAAAAAACTAAAAAGGTGAATTGTGCCCTCCTCCCAGCCTTGAGCAGGCCTGAAAGATCTTTTTACCACAATAGACCAAAAAAAAAAAAAAATAGGACCTAGGTGGAGTTACACACCTTGGCTGCACTTATAGCCTGCTACAGGAACTTAGAAGAATAGATGCTGGCTGAGCTTGCTTTGAAATATCTCTGGCTGTGACTAAGGATAGGTCCCCCCACCCACACCTCCTACTGAAACAAGGGGTTTGGTGGTGGGGCTTTCCCTTTAAATTGAGAGCTGAACATTAAACTTCTAGCCTTGATCAGAGAACTTTGCCTTGGCTTCATCTTTTCTTGCCCTCTGTCCCTTTTTCATTTCCAGCCCCCCTTTCAGGAGAACTCAGTTGGTCTGTGGCCACAGGTGGCTACACCCCCCCAGGACCCCCATCCCATCCTCCCTCCTCCTGCTTCTATGAGAATATGCCCCCACCCACCCTCCCATTCTCATCTCCCCACCCATGATTTCCCCCACACTGGGGTGTCCAGCCTTCAGTGGACCAAGGACTTCCTCACCCACGTATGCCTGACAATGTCATCCTCCCCTACATATACAGCTGGGGCCATGGATCCCTCCCTATGTGCTCCCAGGCTGGTGGTTTAGACCCTGGGAGCTCTGGTTGATTGGGATTGTTGCTCTCCCCTGGGACCACAAACTCTTTCAGCTCCTTCATTCTTCTCTCTCACTCCTCCATTGGGAACACCATGATCAGCTCAATGGTTAGCTGTGAACATCTGCCTCTGTATGTTTTAGGCTCTGGCAGACTTCTAAGGAGACAGCTATATAAGGCTCCTGTCAGAATGTACTTTTGGCATCCATATCAGTGTCTAACTTTGATGACTGCACAAGGGATGGATACATAGGTGGAGAAGTCTCTGGATGGCGCCTCCTTCAGTTTCTGTCCCACGTTTTGTCTCCATATTTTCTCCCATGAGTATTTTGTTACCCCTTCTAAGAAGGGCCAAAGCACTCACACTTTGGTCTTCCTTCTTCATGAGCTTCATGTGGTCTGTGAGTTGTATTTGATATTGCGAGCTTTGGGGTTAATATCCAAGTGAGTGCATACAATGTGTGTTCTTTGTGATTGGGTTACCTCACTCAGGATGATATTTTATTTGCTCTTCCCCAGCCTTGAGCAGGCTTGAAAGACTTTGTTTACTACAACAGACCAAGTGATAGGATCTAGGTTGAGTTACCCACCTTGGGTGCACAGGAACTTACAAGAATAACTGCCCACTGGCTTGCCTTGAGATACCTCTGGCTGTGACCAAGGATGGGTTCTCCCACCCTTCTCTGGCTGAAACAAGAAAGGGCTTGGGAGGGGCCTTTCCCTTTTAATTGAGAGCTGAACATTAAACTTTGAGCCTTGATTAGAGAACTTTGTCTTGGCTTCATCTTTTCTCGCTCTGTCCCTTTCCTCATTTCCAGCCCCACTTTCAGGTGAACCCAGTTAATCTATGATTGCAGGCAGCTACAATTTTCTAGTTCCATCCATTTACCTAAGAATTTCTCGAATTCATTGTTTTTAATAGCTGAGTAATATTCCATTGTGTAAATGTACCAAATTTTTTGTATCCATTCCTCTGTTGGAGGACATCTGGGTTCATTCCAGCTTCTGGCTATTATAAATAAGTCTGTTATAAACATAGTGGAACATACGTCCTTATTATATGTTAGAGCATCTTATGGGTATATGTCCAGGAGTGGTATAACTGGGTCCTTCGGGTAATGATATGTCCAATTTTCTGAGGAACCACCAAACTGATATCCAGAGAGGTTGCACCATCTTGCAATCTCACCAACAATGGAGGAGTGTTCCTCTTTCTCCGCATCCTCGTCAGTATCTACTATCACCTGAGTTTTTGATCTTAGCCATTCTGACTGGTGTGAGGTAGAATCTCAGGGTTGTTTTGATTTGTATTTCCCTGATGACTAAGGATATTAGATACTTCTCTAGGTGCTTCTTGGCCATTCGAGTTTTCCTCAGTTGAGAATTCTTGTTTGGCTCTGTATCCCATTTTTAATAGAGTTATTTGGCTTTCTGGAGTCTAATTTCTTCAGTTCTTTGTATACCTTGGATATTAGTCCTCTATCAGATGTGGGATTGATAAGGATCTTTTCCAAATCTGTTAGTTGTCGCTTTGTCCTATTGGCAGTGTCCTTTGCCTTACAGAAACTTTGCGATTTTATGAAGTCCCATTTGTCAATTCTTGATCTTAGAGCATAAGCCACTGGTGTTCAGTTCAGGGACTTTCCCCCTGTGCCCATGTGTTCGAGGCTTTCCCCCATTTTCTCTTCTATTAGCTTCTGTGTATCTGGTTTTATGTCGAGGTCCTTTATCCACTTGTACTTGAACTTTGTACAAGGAGATAAGTATGGATCAATTTGCATTCTTCTACATGCTGACCTCCAGTTGAACCAGCACCATTCATTGAAAATGCTGTCTTTTTACCACTGGATTGTTTTAGCTCTTTTGTCAAAGATCAAGTGACCATAGGTATGTGGGTTCATTTCTGGGTCTTCTATTCTATTTCATTGATCCTACTGCCTATCTCTGTACCAATACCATGCAGTTTTTATCACTATTGCTTTGTAGTACAGCTTGAAGTCAGGGATGGTGATTCCCCCAGAGGTTCTTTTATTGTTGAAAATAGTTGTTGCTATCCTGGTTTTTTTTGTTATTCCAAATGAATTTGAGAATTGCTCTTTTTATCTCTGTGTAGAATTGAGTAGAAATTTTGTTGGGGATTGCATTGAATCTGTAGATTGCTCTTGGCAAGATAGTCATTTTTACTATATTAATCCTTCCAATCCATGAGCATGGGAGATCTTTCCATCTTCTGAGATCTTCTTCGATATCTTTCTTCACGGACTTGAAGTTCTTGTCATACAGATCTTTTACTTGCTTGGTTAGATTCACACCAAGGTATTTTATGTTATTTGTTACTATTGTGAAGGGTGTCATTTCCCTAATTTCTTTCTCAGTCTGTTTATCTTTTGAGTAGAGGAAGGCTACTGATTTGCTTGAGTTAATTTTATATCCAGGCACTTTGATAACATTGTTTATCAGGTTTAGGAGCTCTCTGGTGGAAGTTCTTGGGTCACTTAAGTATACTATCATATCATCTGCAAATAGTGAAATTTTGACTTTTCCTTTCCAATTTGTATCCCTTTGACCTCCTTTTGTTGTCTAAGTGCTTTGGCTAGGACTTCCAGTACTATATTGAATAGGTAGGGAGAGAGTGGGCAACCTTTTCTAGTTCCTGATCTTAGTGGAATTGCTTCAAGTATCTCTCCATTTAGTTTGATTCTGGTTTGCTGTATATTGCTTTTACTATGTTTAGGTATGGACCTTGGATTCCTGTTCTTTCCAAGACTTTTATCATGAAGGAGTGTTGAATTTTGTCAAATGCTTTCTCAGCATCTAGTGATATGATCATGTGTTTTTTTTCCTTTGAGTTTGTTTATATAGTGGATTACATTGATGGATTACCAAATATTGAACCATCCTTGTATTCCTGGGATAAATCCTAATTGATCATTATGGATAATTGTTTTGATGTGTTCTTGGATTCGGTTTATTAGAATTTTATTGAGTATTTATCATCAATATTCATAAGGGAGATTGGTCTGAAATTCTCTTTCCTTGTTGGGTCTTTGTGTGGTTTAGGTATGAGCATAATTGTGGCTTCATAGAGCAAATTGGGTAGTGTTCCTTCTGTTTCTATTTTGTGGAACAGTTTACAGAGAATTGTTATTAAGTCTTCTTTGAAGATCTGATACAACTCTGCACTAAAACTTTCTGGTTCCGGACATTTTTTGTGGGGAGACTTTTAATGACTGCTTCTATTTATTTAGATAAATGGCTTATCTAAAGATGGCTTATCTGGTGCTGATTTAACTTTGGTACCTGGTATTTGTCTAGAAAATTGTCCATTTCATCCAGATTTTCCAATTTTGTTGAGTATAGGCTTTTGTAGTAGGATTTGATGATTTTTTGAATTTCCTCAGTTTCTGTTGTTATGTCACCCTTTTTGGTTCTGATTTTATTAATCTAGATACTGCCTCTCTGCCCTCTAATTAGTCTGGCTAAGGGTTTATCTATCTTGTTGATTTTCTTAAAGAACCAGATCCTGGTTTTATTGATTCTTTCTATAGTTCTTCTTCTTTTTTTTTCTTTCTTCTATTTGGTTGATTTCAGCCCTGAGTTTGATTATTTCCTGCTGTCTACTCTTCTTTAGTGTCTTTGCTTCTTTTTTCCTAGAGCTTTCAGGTGTGTTGTCAAGCTGCTAGTGTCCAGCTTGTTTCTTTGGACCATTTGCTTGAAAAACTGTTTTCCATCCTTTTACTCTGAGGTAGTATCTGTCTTTGCACTGAGATGCGTTTCCTGTATGCAGCAAAATGCTGGGTCCTCTTTATGTATCCAGTCCCTTAGTCTATGTCTTTTTATTGGGGAATTGAGTCCATTGATGTTAAGAGATATTCAGGAGAGGAGATTGTTGCTTTCTGTTATTTTTGTTATTAGTGGTGGCATTGTTTGTGTGGCTATTTTCTTTTGGATTAATTGGAAGAATTTTGCTTTCTTGCTCTTTCTAGGTTATAATTTCCCTACCCCCAAGCTGGAGTAGCTATTCTAATATCAAATAAAATCAACTTTCAACTTAAGCTATCACAAAGGATAAGGAAGAACATTTCATACTTATCAAAGGAAAAGTCAACCAACATGAACTCTCAGTTCTGAACATCTATGTGCCAAGTGCAAGAGCACCCACTTTCATGGAGCTTTCCCTCTATTATCCTTTGCAGTGCTGGGTTTGTCGAAAGATATTGTGTAAATTTAGTTTTGTCATGGAATATTTTGGTTTCTCCATCTATGGTAACTGACAGTTTTGCTGGGTATAGTAGCCTGGGCTGGCATTTGTTTTTTCTTAGGGTATGACATCTGTCCAGGATCTTCTGGCTTTTATAGTCTCTGGTACAAAGTCTGGTGTAATTCTTATAGGCCTGCTTTTATATGTTACTTGGCCTTTCCCCCTACTACTTTTAATACTCTTTCTTTGTTTTGTGCATTTGGTGTTTTGATTATTATGTGACACAAGGTGTTTCTTTTCTAGTCTAGTCTATTTGACTTTCTGTAGGCTTCTTGTATGTTTATAGGCATCTCGTTCTTTAGGTTAGGGAAGTTTTCTTCTATAATTTTTTGAAGATATTTACTGGCCTTTTAAGTTGGGAATCTTCACTCTCTTCTATACCTATTATCCTTAGGTTTAGTCTTCTCATTGTGTCCTGGATTTCCTGGATGTTTTGTGTTAAGAACTTTCTGCATTTTGTGTTTTCTTTGACAGTTGTGTCAATATTTTCTATGGTATCTTCTGCACCTGAGATTCTCTCTTCTATCTCTTGTATTCTGTTGGTGGTGCTTGTGTCTATGACTCCTGATTTCTTTCCTCAATTCTTTATCTCCAGGGTAGTCTCCTTTTGTGATTTCTTTATTGTTTCTGCTTCCATTTTTATGTCCTGGATGGTTTTGTTCAATTCCTTCACCTGTTTGGTTGTGTTCTCTTGTAATTCTTTAAGGAATTTTTGTGTTTCCTCTTTAAGAGCTTCTACCTGTTTACCTGTATTTTCCTCAATTTCTTTGAGAGTGTTATTTATGTTCTTTTTAAAGTCCTCTATTATCATCATTAGAAGTGATTTTTAAATCTTAATCTTGCTTTCCTAGTGATATGGGAATTCAGAACTTTCTATTGTGGGAGATCTAGGTTCTGATGATGCCAAGTACCCTGGGTTTCTGATGCTTATGTTCTCGTGCTTGCCTGTTGCCTTTTTCAGAATACCAGGGTTTGGGTCAGTTTACAGGAATCATAGTAAAAGCTGGTTGGTGTACTACCATTACAGTCTGACCATCATACAGTGCAGAAACAAAATTAGACAAAAGAAAATTAAAAAAGAAATATTGAACTCATTATCAGAGCCTATAACTAAGGCAACATTTCCCTGAGGGCTAGCATAAAGAATGGAAACAGGCAACCTAGGGAGGTAGGACATTGTGGGGAACCTCTAGAATGCATGAGAGATCTGGGAGGTGAGAGAGTCTCAGGAATTAAATTTAACTTGAAACATTTTTTACTCTCACAGCAAGGAAATCCTAACAGAGTTCACAAGTACTTCTGGCCTTGGCCATACAGAAGGATGTAGCAAAAGTGGGTCAAGAAAGTATGTCCTATGGAGTTGACCTCCTCTCAGCTTCTTCCAGCCTTTCCCTAATTCAACCACAGGGGTCAGCAGCTTCTGTCCATTGTTGGGTGCAAATATCTACATCTGACTCTTTTAGCTGCCTACTGGGTTCCAGAGAGCAGTCATGATAAGTTACCTTTGTTGTAGGCTCTTATAACAAGTTCAATATTTCTTATTTTAATTTTCTTTTGTCAGCAATCTCAATTAACCTGGACCCCTGAGATCTCTCCAACACTTGACCACCAGCCAGGCAACATACTTCAGCTGATATGAGGGCCCCAACACATATACAGCAGAGAACTGCCAGGTCTGGGTTCAATCAGAGAAAATACACCTAACCCTCAAGAGACTGGAGGCCCCAGGGAGTTTAGATGTCTGGTTGGGTGGTGGGTAGGTGGTGGGGACATGCTTGTGGAGTCAGATAGATGAGGGTCATTATAACAACTTCTCCATTTGATTGATTTTTCAAAGGCAGGTTCCACAGCCTATGTCTTTTCTGTCCTGAAATGTCTGAATATCTGAGGCAAGCTCCCCTAGTCTGAGATATAGGCATTCCCATCTTAATGCTTGGCACTACAGTCTTAGAGATATTCTTCTTCTAAGTCTTAGGGTACACAGAAACATACCCAACATTCTTCCTATTTCTAGTAAAACAAATAGGTAGGCCCTGACTCACAGCAGTGTAATTTACCAATTTAAAATACATTTTACTCTCACACCAAGGAAATCCTAACAGCCAAGTAGTAGAGGTCACAAGTACTTCTGGCCTTGACCATACAGAAGGATGTAGCAAAGGTAGATCAGGAAAGTATGTCCAATCAGCTTGCCTGTTGCCATCATCAGGGCACTCAGCAAGATCACGGTCAGCATCATTCTTTGTCCCAGCATCAGCATGTCTCACCAATCACTCTGGCAGCCACTACTTCTTCAGTATCTGTGAAGAAACACATGCCCTCTTGTCCATATTAATACTGGATCAGGACCATGCCACGTGCCAGTAAATGGATCTTTCTATTTCAGAAGGCCATAAGTATACCAAGTTGTTGGGGGCCATAGACACACAGTAGCCAAAATTCCCCTGGCATCTAAGGTCAAAAAATTCAAAATAAAATTTTGTAGTGAAGGAGTAAACATCTTCTTCTTTTTTATTTATTCTTAACTGATTTTTAGAGCTCCATGGGCACGATCCATAATTCCCTGTCTTTGAGGGCATGTTACATTAGGTATATTATGTTGATTATAAGTTATATAGATTTAACTCATATTTAATTTATTTTTAACATATATGAATTATATTTAATGCATATACTTTTCTTTTAAATTGTATAATTAATATTTAATGCAAGTAATTTATATTTACTATATATAAATATAGTAAAATATATGATATATATTAAATGTATATAAATTGTTTAACTAGTATAATTTATATTTAATGTGGATGATTTACATATATACATGCATGTATGAATTATACATGTGTACATGCATGTATATAGTTTCTAACTTGTATGATTTATGTTAGTATATATGAATTATATCTGGGGTCACCTCCTGGCGTGGATCAGAACAGATAGGTGTACTTACCTGGAGTCCATTTGATCTGTGACAGGCAGGTCCAAGTCTTAGGACTCTTGATTCCCTGAAGTTTCCGTGAACTTAATTTTACAAAACGATATACATTAGTATTTATATTGTATTGAATCCATATTTTAGAAATATAGTTAACAGGGGTCTGTTAGACAACAGGAGTAGAGCCATGCCTTTGAGACCTAGTAAAAGCTATAGGTTTGGATTAAAAGGCACAGGACATGGTTTCTTCAATCCAGAGGGCTAGATATGCAGATTGAACAGAGATGTTTTTAGTATGATGAGAAGCATCTTTAGTTTATATTCAGGAGACAACCAAAGGGAAATTAAAATCTTAATCTTTTGTGATTGAATTATAAATTGCCAGTGTTGTATTAGTTTATCAGAACTCTTTTGATCAATGTTAAAATTCTGAACTTTGACATACAAATAGCATATGGAGGGAATATGAAACATTTCCAATTTTTCTTTAAATTATTTCTTACATTTCTATATAATTTGAATTTATATACATTACGACACCTTCTTAGACCCTCCAACACTTATAACTTGCATTTACCAACTTTATACATTGTAACTTGCAGTTACCAACTTTAAATATGTTTACTTGCATTTGTCAACTTTAAAACATCTTTCATCTGAAACATTTTTTATTTCTGCTTGCAGTTATCAATCTCAAACATTTTGCATAACTATTTTCTTAGACATGAACCCACTGGATCATAGCTCACCTATGCAGAGCACAGCATTTCTGACTCTTCAGCTGGCCAAGAAGGGAGGTGTGGGAGTGAGCTCCTGCTGCTGCTTTGGGGTTGCTCACTTTCATTTTCTTTCTTCTTTGTCCCCTGGGCAGGAGGCAGAACTGTTTCAATGAAACCCATCCTCTCTCCTAGCCCTAATCATGATCCAAAGACTAAAAGTGTCTACAGGCACTTTTACCTATTCCACAGACATCATAGTAAATTTGAAGTCTTTCTCCAACTTTCTTCCTGGTTGCTAAATGTATCATACCTTCCTCATAAAACCCAAAGACAAACCTGTAGAAAATCTAAAGAAGTATGTAATTGCTGTTGCCATACTTTAGTGGAGTACATTAAGCATTTACGAGCACAGACACACACACACATACACACACACATGTGCACACAGACAAGTGTACACACAGACACACACAAGTGCACACACACACAAGTGCACACAAAGACACACAGACACACAGACACACACACAAATATAGCTCTTCCCATTTCCAATAGTTTCTCCCCTCACCTTTCTTCTTGACTTTTACTATATCCCAGTTCCCTTTCCTTATCCTAGCTCCCTTACTTTTTTTTTTTTTTTTTTTTTAGCTTCCTTATCTTATCTGAGCTTTCCTATGTATATTTTCCTAAGTCTTTTACAATGATATCCTTCACTGAAAACCCACTGTTGAGCCTCACACTGGATGCTAATCTACAGGAGCCAGCCA
The DNA here is from genome assembly GCA_021653895.1 of Mastomys natalensis. Taxonomy (NCBI): domain Eukaryota; kingdom Metazoa; phylum Chordata; class Mammalia; order Rodentia; family Muridae; genus Mastomys; species Mastomys natalensis. The sequence goes on along the minus strand of JAJTUV010001624.1, from coordinate 475,584 downwards.
GTCAGTCAACATGGGAACATGAAATGGTGTCCTCCAGGTAGGAGAGGGGTCTTTGGGTGTGTCACCATATGAGATAGATGCCATATACACCCACAAGATTCCCCTGTGGGTCAGAATTCCAGGACGAGTATATCTAGTGTATTGTATAAATCAGGTGATCTGGACCTAGAGAAGCACTTGCTACATTTTTCTTCATTTGCCTCCTGTCCTTTGTTGTCCTCAGATGCCATGAATGTGGACAAGGAAGGCCTATTCCATCTCTCCATTAAGGAAAGGAGGGAGAGTTAAAGGGTAAGCAAGGTCCTTGTTTGAATAGACATTTTGAAGATGCCCTATTACCTCATGGATGTAACCATTAGTTTTTTTTTTTTTTTTTCTGGTAGAAGATATCTTTAAAAAACATGGCCAGGACATCTTAAGACTATTTGTTCCTCCAGTTACATTGGCATGTAGCTCAAGAAACACACAGCATCCACAATGGTGGAGATGGATCACCTGGAATGTGTTTCTCTGAATGCTGGTGGCAAATTTGTATCACAGAGATCCATGCATTAAAATTACATCTCAAATTTCTCCACCACATAGGTGGAGAATGATACTACTACCAGGTGTTAGATAAAAATAAAGTAAAAAACTCAAAAACACGACTATGAGACAAATTTATGACTATCAGTTTCTATATCATGAAAACCACAGATATCGCAAGCATCCAAATGATGCCTCTTATGTTCAGAGATTAAAAACAACAGCAAAAATGAACCCAAACCTCAAAGCAGTTACACAAAGCATAAGAAAGATCAGAGCTGGAAATTAGCAGACACATATAAGATGAAACAAAGATCAAAGAATCAAAGACCTGGAAATTTGTTAGAACAAACAAATCTGACAAACCCTTGGCATTAATCATTCAGAAGACACAAATTGTTGAAATGAGAGACACAGAAGGGAAAAGTTAAAATCCATTGGCACTCTAAGGGCTATGAGAAAAACTTGTACTCCAGAGTGTTGACAATCCTGAAAGAAAGATAATTCTCACTTCACAAAACAGACACCAAAATTGATAGAAGCTATCAAATATGAATCACCTGCTGCCTTCTCACTGCTAACCCTTAGGCATGATGACAAATTCAGGATGTTACAAAACATATGAAGAGATCAATATAGGGGCAAGATGGAAAGAGGTGATATGATCTCCCTTAACAAAGAGAGCCTAGACCAACTGATTCATGGATCTTACCTACTGGCTGTAAAATGCCACGGAGAATGCCCATCTGTGTCACCAAAGGGATAAGGAAAGATCACAAACAACCTACAAAGCCAGTATTACTCTGGTGTTGGAACTGTAACAGCACATGAGCACACAAGTACATGCACACATGGACGCATATACATATATCTATAAACACACACACACACATACAGGCATATATGCATGTGCCAATATCCTTGAATATTCACATGTACATCTGTTATGAGATTACTCTGTAGTTCAGATAAATTTCAACACATGCTAGAGATGGTGTTTCATGTTCATATTTGATTCAGTATGGAATCCTAGGATAATTCCACACACACAACAGACAACAGCAAGCATATACGGAAGTCAAGGGACAAGGACCATGCTCAGTCAAGAAAAATGAAATTTTATCTTTTTCTGAAATGTAAGTGGACTTAGGGTTGCTTGTCTGCAACATGCCAGTTGCAGAGATAAGGTGAGTCTAACTAGAGCCAGGAATGTGTAGCTGGAACCTTCACAAACAGGAGAGGATTTCAGGCCCAAGCCAGGGCCTGCTGCAATGCAACAGAGCAGATAATGAACCAAGTTCACTATGTAAAAGTATAGAAGTGTCACAGGGAAATTCTTTCCAGATAAGGTTTTTTAAATAAGAAAATGAAAGAAAGGAAAACACAGCAGATACAAAACTGTTCAAAAAGAAAAATTAATAAAATTTACCACATAAGCAGAAATCAGTGCTTCAAGCAAAAGAATTGAGTGTGTGATTCAAAAGAAAAAAAAAAAAAAAAAACAGAACACAAAAACCAAACCAACAAAGAGGAAACCTGCCCATATCAAAGTCCAAGAGATTAGGAAAGCCAAAGTTTATCAGGACCAGTTCGGGCATCCAGCTGGCATGATTTTGTTTGTTTCAAGGAGGGGTCATGGCTAGATAGTTAACAGAACAGGCAAACTAAGCTCAACAAAGCTTAGGGATATAACAGTACAGGGGATGTATTCAAGTGTATACTGTGATGAGATTCCTTATTGCCTACTTCTTATTCGCACTAATGAAGCTTTTAAAATCAGAAGAATTAAATTGAGAAGTATCAAAGAATCATGCTTTCATTTTCTTATTTAAGAATAGATTTATGGGTCTAGAAAACAAGAAACTCAAGGAAAACCACTAATTAATCCAGAAACCAATTAAGAGATATAAATCAAAACCAGCAAACCAGGATACAAACTGACTCTTTGGGTGTCAAATCAGATCAACAATGTCTGTTTTCAAGAGATCAATAATATCAAAGTCTACAAGAACCAATGTCTGTGTCCAACCTCTCTGCAGCCAACAAAACAACAGTTTCTCTGTAGTGTGAGGACAAGATCCACCTTCCCCTTCCCCTTTCAGGCCTTCAGTGGGGGGATCTGCACTTCCTCACAATGGTGCCAATGAGGTCATTGCAAGAAATGAGCCAATCATCATCTCTAAGAAGAAGCAACATACAGTACACAGGCATTATTTTGACTCAGGCTCTCAGAGAACAGGGAAGGCATGGCTAGAGACCTGGAAAGATGGGTCTAAGGCACCTGCTTAAATGGGATTGGCAAGTCCCATTGCATCTAATGACCCAATTCCTCCTGCTGGGTTCCACTGTCCTGGTGTTAGTAACTTCTCCAAACACACTCCTGCAAGAGACAAGCAATTCAGAGACAGGAGGTGGTGTGACCTCTCACATTCAAACCTTAAGGAGGACATTTTGACCTTAATAAGAGCAGCAGTAACAAGAATGGTGAGCTCTGTGCTGACCTGGATTCGCGATGTTGTAGTTCAAAAGTGAACCCAGGAGCTTCGTTAAGGCCCTTTTCTCTTTTCTTTTCAAAAGAGTCAGAGATCATTTTGGCTCAGCCCTCAAATTTCTCCAATGACTACCTACTGAATATCTCCTATTCTTTACCTATAGGCATGAGACCTACTTCCTTTTTCTTAACCCTTAGTTGCAGGCATCAAAATGATGGTAGCCTGACTGTGACAATGTAATGCCATAAGGAATTGTACTGTCTCTCAAGATCCCCAAGGTTGTTTTGTCTCCTGAGTGGCAGGGTCATAGGGGAGGACTCTTAACAAGATAGGGGGATTCATCACTACAGAGAAAGGGATGGAGGTGGGGTGGAGTATCAAACTGGTGGTTATGATCCAAGTGTAAGGCATAATTGAACTCCTTATTTTTTACAGCTAATATTTTTTTTACAGCTAACAAGAACTTTACAGTAAAGAAAGAAGTCAACATCCAAAATGTCAAGGATAAATGAAGAGGTAACAATAGAAAATAGTTGATGCTATTAAAAAAAAAAAAAAAACACCTGAAGCAAATGCACAAACTAAACCCAAAATAATAAACAGTAACTCAAAATCCAGGTAAAAAACCAAAACAACAACCCCCGCCCAACTCATTGGGAAGCAAATTCATTATGTTCAGGCCAGTGGGGATCACAGTTGTTCAATTCTAAAGAGGGACAATATTCTCTGAGAACCAAAGTCTGAGTTCAACTCCTCTGCAGCCAATCAACTGCCTTTCTGCAGCATGCGCACAGTTCCAGCTGTGCCTTCTGTGGATGTGCTACTATCATTTCTCACAATAGCAGATTGTGAGGTCATGGGATACATGTGCCAATCTCAGCTCATCAAAACCCCATTATCATTCTCCAGTTCTTTTCAAGAGAGGTGGAGACCATTTGGCTCAGACTTTGTCTTAGTCAGGGTTTCTATTCCTATGACAAAACACCGTGACTAAAAAGCAAGTTTGGAAGCAAAGTGTTTATTTGGCTTGCACTTCTAGATTATAGTACATTATTAGAGGAAGCCAGGACAGGAACTCAACCATGGCTGGAATCTGGAGGCCGGAGATGATGCAGAGACTATGGAGAGGTGGGAAGCGTTCCTTACTGGCTTGCTTCCCATGGCTTGCTCATCTGCTTTCTTGTAGAACCCAGGACTACCAGATCAGGGATGTTACACCTGCAATGGCCTGGGTCCTCCCACATTGATCACTAATTGAGAAAATGCCCAATAGCTGATCTCATGGACACATTTTCTCAACTGAGGCTCCTTCCTCTCTGAAGCCTCTAACTTGTGTCAAGCTGACACACAAAAAGATCCTGTACAGGCTTTCAGAGCACTAGATACAGCATGATGGTGCGCTCTGCTGCTTCCACTGGCAACAGGGTCTGAGACAACTGGTTTCACTGCACTGACAGTCTCCCAGATCTCTAAGGACCCATCATGCCTCCAGCCATGCTCACATCCAAAGGTTTCTTAACTTCTCAAATGATGCTGTCTAAGAGGACAAAGTGTGCAACTATCAGATAGCACAGCACATATCACATGTAAAAAAAACCTTTTACTCTGTTTTTTGGGTGCAGGGGAGAAAAAGGTTTATTCAGTTTATATTTTCTTTTCTTTCTTTCTTTATTGGATATTTTACTTACATTTCAGATGTTATCCCCTTCCTCCATTTCTCCCCACCCAGAAATCCCCTATCCACCCCCTCCTCCTGCTTCTATGAGGATGTGACCCCACCCACCCACTCCCACCACTCCACCCTAGAATTACCACACACTTTGGCATCCAAGGACCTCCTCTCCAACCTATGACCGACAAAGTCATCCTTCCCTACATACACAGCTGGAGCCATAGTTCTGTCTCCTACATTCTGTTCATCCTGTCACATGGATTTTCATTCAAAGCATCAGGCCCTGATCTGCCTCTCTGCCCTGCACAAGACAAAGCTGTCTAAACTGCAGGGAGATTGTAGAATTGTCCCCTGGGAGATTTCCTGCAAAGCTTCACCTTTCTTCCAGTGTATGTTTTGGGTATGGACAGGTGGAGAACTCCTGACTCTCCTAGGGCTTCATTTTGGTTTAGTCCCTGCCATTGACAAGGCCCAATTAACTGGTGTCTGCCTGTATTCCTCTTTGTAGGACATGCTATCTGTCTATCTGCCTATTCCAGGACCTTGTCCTTACTTCTTTGATCTCATATCTGTAGCTCTGAACTCAGACCCAGGATGTGTGTTTAGCTTCCCTACAGCTTCTGTCTCTTCTGTTGTCACTGTGAACTCATCTGCATTTCTGTTATCCTGCTTCTGAAACCTCAAGGCTTCTGTGTCCTCTTGTGCACTTAAAGTGATTGTAAAACCTATGTGACAGGTAGCATGCAAGGAAGCAGAAATGATACAAAGAAAGATAGAAAGATAGAATGAAAGAAAGATGATAGATTTTCTGTTATATGTGATTGAGTGCTAATATTTCTAATTAAAATTGTATTATTAGCCAATGCTTCTCACCTCAACAGAGGTTAACAAGTAGGAATGTCTGACCATGTCCTACCTCTGACACCTCCACACCTTGTGAGTTTGTTATTCAGTAATTTCTGATATTGTGGAAAGACACAAATGCTGTTTTCTGTTCGGGACATACTGTGCTCAGGACACGCCCTCTCTATAGGAGAGTGTAACTGCCTGGGAGCACCTTCCACACACAAGAGCTGAGCCTTGGTAGACAGCTGCCTGCTACCCTCTGTCTACAAATGGTCTTTCAGAGGGGCCCAGGATTTGAGCTAATCTCCTAAGACAGCATTACTTCTAGACAACATTACATCTAAGACTGAACTTTCCCCAGTGTTGATCCATTCACACAGACTCAGCCCTTATGATTGATTTAAATATCTCAGTTAAATCTCGATTTTTTGCCGGGCGGTGGTGGCACACATTAATCCCAGCACTTGGGAGGCAGAGACAGACAGATTTCTGAGTTTGAGGCCAGCCTGGTCTACAGAGTGAGTTCCAGGACAGCCAGGGCTACACAGAGAAACTCTGTCTTGAAAACAACAACAACAACAACAAAATCTAGCTTTTTTATTTATTAATTTTCTATTTATGTAGATTTTTTTTCACTTCAGTCACAATGATTTTGTATTTGCTGTATGTAATACCTTACCTATTGTACCGTGTTTATCTAATTTTTGGAATATAGTACTACAGTCCACATGATATAATAATGTTTAGATAAAGATTAGTTTCAGATCTTTATTGTTTATGTATACGAACAAATATGGGTTTTAAAATATTGGCCATATATTCCACAACCTTATCCAATTGCTTAGCTGTTCCATAAACATCTCTGATACATCCTGGACACTGTCAACATACATGAGCTTGCCATCTGAGGAGAATGCTTTTCCTTCCCAAGCATTGCAACAAATCGACATTCAGTTTTTTCAATTTTTTTTCTGCACCAATTCGTTTCCTTTAATTTTTTATTGGATATTTTATTCATTTACAATATAAAGGTCCTTCCTTTTCCCCATTTTCCCTCCCTAGAACCACCTATCCCATTCCCCCGCCTCCTTTATGCTTTTATACCATTTTAATTACATGCATGTTTTAAGGTCAGTTCTAGGTTGAGGGTCTATCAATACAATAGATGCAAATAGTCAAGGAACAAGCAAGACAATAAACACAAATAGTCAAAGAAAAAGCAAAACACTAAACCCAATTACATGAACACTCCCATTATCACTGTTTCTAAGGGCTTATCAGGATGACCAAAATATCTGAGCCAACTTCACTGTCCTAGCCCAAGGCCATTGTCATTTTCATGTCTGAAGCCTACTTCCTTGTTCTAGCCTAAAATTTAGATTCCTGTCTGAAATTACTTCTTTGTTATAGCTTAATATTTAGATTCCTGCCTGAGATTACCTCTTTGTTCTAGCCTAAGATCTGCACCAATTCTTATAATCAACTTCTTTATAAAAATTCCATCAATATAGTTGACATTGGATTTGCTTTGTTTTAATTTATCTTTTCAAAGACTTGCTGATTTTTATTTTTGTGTGTGCTCTGAATTACAAATTTGTACTACGTGTGATACTTGGTGTCCTTTGAGAACAAAAGAGGCCATCAGCTACTCTGGAATTGGAGTTACAGATGATTGTGAACAACCACATGGGTGCTGGAACTTAACCCAGGTCTCTGCAAGGGACATAATTGTTCTTCACACTGAGCTATTTGCCAGTCCTGTATTTTACTCATATTTATGAATATTTTAGGGTGTGTGTCTGTGTATGTGTGTGTGTGTGTGTGTGTGTGTGTGTGTGTGTGTAGTGCTCATGGAACTCAGGGAGGGCATCAGATCCCCTGGAGCTAGAGTGGCTGTATATAGTTGCTGGGAACCATACTGTGGTGGTTTGAATAGGTATGACCCCCATAGACCCAAGTGTTTGAATGCTTGATTCATGGGGAGTGGCACTATTAGAAGGTGTGGCCTTGTTGGAGTAGGTGTGGCCTTTTTGGAGTAAGTGTGTCACTATGGAGTTGGGCTTCGAAGTCTCCTATGCTCAAATTCTGCTCAGTGTGGCAGATAGTCTCTTCTTGGCTACTTTCAGTTTAAGATGTAGAACTCCTGGTTCCCCCAGCACCATGTCTGCCTGCACACTGCCATGCTTCCCACAATGATGATAATGGACTTAAACCTCTGAATCTCTAAGCCAGCCCAAATTAAATCTTTACTAGAGTTGCATTGGTCATGGTGTCTCTTCACAGCAATAAAACCCTAAGATATCTATCTGTCTGTCTATCTATCTATCTATCTATCTATCTATCTATCTATCTATCTATCTATGCTCTTGCCTTCTGAAAAGGAAGCTCATGCATTTTACTGCCAAGCCATGTCTTTTGAACAGGAGGATTTGTTATAAACTGATGACAGAAACTTACTCACCTTCAACAAATCCATCCTGATCTTGATGAACAAGCTGTATGTTGGATTTCATTTGCTCGTATTTTGTTGATGATACAAACAAGATCTGTTCTCATCCCATGGATTAGTTTTCCTTCCATGTTAGTTGTTTACCTAACTTTCATATCATGGTGATGCTAAAATAATGGCATGAAAGAGAAAGCGTTACCTATGCATATGTTTTCTAAAAGAGATAATAGACAGTTGATGATATTTCCTCTTTAATACATGGAAGATCTCACCAGTGAAATTGTCTCAAAAAGACATTTTTTCCTTTTTCTTTTTAAAAGACTGTTAATTATTGTCTTGATGAACCATGGAGAGATGCCTCAGTTGTAAAATCACTCTTTATGCAAGCATGGGACATGAGTTCTGAATTCCAAGACCCAGATAAAGCCAGACACATGGTGCCACCTGTCTATAATCCAAGCTTTCCTACATCAGATTAGGAGATGGAGACAAGATGTTCCCTGGATGCTTGAGGGCCAAGTAGTCTGTGTATATGGCACAAACAAATTTAGTTTTAATTGTGAGTAATAATCAAAATAAAACCCTGGATGAAGAGGCTTAGCCACTGAGATTGCTTTTTTGAAGCAATCTTTCAGAAGAAAAAAAGTTTGGGAGGGAGCAGAAACCTTGGATCCTAAGGGGACAAGATGCTGCAGAGCCAGTAGGAGGAGCCACTAACATGGCTCAGAGCCCTGAGGAACTGAGGATGCATTTAGAAATGGTTTGCTCGCCCGGGCAGTGGTGGCGCACGCCTTTAATCCCAGCCTCTTGGGAGGCAGAGGCAGGCGGATTTCTGAGTTCAAGGCCAGCCTGGTCTACAGAGTGTGTTCCAGGACAGCCAGGGCTACACAGAGAAAGCCTGTCTCGAAAAACCAAAAAAAAAAAAAAAAAAGAAATGGTTTGCTCACATCCTTCCTCACTTTCTCATGACTGATGGCCTGGGCTGTGGTTTTCCAAGGAAGTCAGTCTGAAGTCAAGGTGCTTCGTTGTTGAGTGTTGGAAGTCTTGGGAGAGAGAATGTTGTTGGCTGCACTTCTGCCTTTCTCTGGGGTGCCTGAGTGATGCCTGCCGGCTGCTTAGGGGTGACATAACACAGTCCATGATAGGGTCACAGTTTGTTCCTCTCAGGATGAGAAACATCAAGCAATGGGATGGATGCTGCAGTTCTCAGTCACAGGAAGCTAATAGCTTACTGGATCCCCAAGTGAGGTCTCTGTACCATAGCCACGATCTTTTCTGTCTGAGTCCTCACTACTCTTGTGTCAGATCTCAGCGTGTTTCTATCTTTGGGTATCTGTGGACAACCACTGGGGCTTTATGAGTCAATCTTGACCTGAGGGTTGACTTTGACAAAAATCTTTAGAGGCTTTATTGGCAATGGAAGCTGAGGCAACTGCTCCCAAGAACGAGTGGGGGCAGGGGTGGGGTGGTGGTGGTGGGTGTGTGAGCATGCCCTCTAGTGGAGGTGGAAGACATGACATGAAGATAGGATTTGAGAGCACTTGCCTGTGGGTTTATGGGGCAATACTCAAGAGAATCCTGCCCCCTTGTCAGCCCAGATCTTTGGGATATAATTACTCTTTTCAGTGGCATCTAAAAGACCCTTGCTTCTCCCTGCTTTGCTAAGAGGCTCTCAAGGGATTACTTGTCTGGATTGGCCCCTTCTCTGCTCTCTTGATCAGGTCAGAAACCTCGCTGCTGCCTGGTCACTCCTGTATTGCCTGGTGGGCTCCACAGCTGGAAGAACTTGCTGTGCAAAGCTCATGAATAACTCATTGCCTTAGCGGCACATAACCAAGAGCAAAGTTTTTGATTACAAGAGCCCGAAATCACACACCTTCCATCTGCTCTTCGAGGAACCTTTGCTGGGAGAAAATCCAATTTATTTACTTGTAGTTCTTACAATTTTCATTCTTTTAAATTTTATTTGTGTATGTTTCATTGTGAAACTTTCTATTTGTCAGGTCTCAGGCAGCTCATATAACCAGAACTGAGCTTAAGCGGACTGCAGAAGGATTTCTGGTGGACAGATAAACGACAGCATTCTGCAGGAACTTGTGAAACCGATTTTCTGTCCCCCAAGTGGAGTCTTTTCCTGTACTTCTGGCAGATCGGACATATGACTCTGCAATTCATATATACCCATGGTGACTGTCAGTATATCAAAGTCCATGCTGGACATCGGGCTCTATTGGTATCTCAACGACCAGTTATACTTTTCAAAGTCTACATCCAAGCATCCTAACCCCTCTCAGTTCTTCTCAAAACTCCCTAGAGCTCACAAGCTCCCCTCCCTCAGTTACCCACTCTTGTTACTGTTCACTCTCACTAGCCTCTTTATTGCTCTCTTGCGCCCTCTTGCTTTCCCATCATGCTCTATTCTCTACCTCTTGCTATCTTTCTAACTCTACTCTCCTTACCCACTGTGCTCTCTCCTGCTCTGCTGCTTCCCTAGCCCTGCCCATGCCCAGTCTGATTTGCGTTCTGTCTGACTGGATTCTTCCAGATTCCTCTTGATATTTTCTCTCTCTTAGTTACAACGCAAACATTCCTCTAATGATCAATCAGTCATGTCACAGTTTCTTTACATCACCCCCCCCCTTGAATACAATATTACCTTTAACATTTTTTTGAGACAGTATTGCTGATGAAACCCAAGGTAGTGTGGAACTCAGGACTACACTGCTTCCCTCCTGCATGGTGGTACTACATGCATGCACCATGACACAATACCCACCCTATCTGATAGACTTCATTTGACCATGTCTGAGTTAGGACTGTATGTTTTCCTCGACAGGCACTGATGGCTAGGGGAGGGGGATGTACCCTTTATGGTACCTCCATGGTATAGCAGATCCAGGGGGCATTCCTCTTACACCAGACAGTTAGCTCCTCTCAGCTCTCCATGGATGAGGTATGCCTGCCTCTTCTTCTTCAGGTATAATGGAGAGAAATTACTGCCAATAAACCTCAAGAGGAAGGCCTTATTGGGATGTTTTTATTTTCTTTTTCAGATTTAATGACTGACATCTCCATTCCATTCTTGAGATTTCTTTGGAATTCTTTTACAAGATTTTAAAGATCTGGTTGGTAATGAAAATAAAAATTTCATTGTACACATCTCAGAATAAGACACCCTACCCCATTGCTAGTTCTGTAGGGACTAGTTGTTGTGTCTGCTTTCTCGTCTTAAGGACCTTTGGGCTTCAACCAGGAAATGTGCCCAAGAAACTGTTCCTTTCTGTCTAGGTATCTGTCAACTAGTCAGCCATTCCCAAATTATCCAGATCCACGTCTATGTTCAGGTAGCAGAACACTGGTCAGTTTAATAACTGTGGATTTTCTTTTATAAAGATAGATAATCATGTCCTTTAGGAATTTCTCTTAATATGCTAGTGATATGATCTAAAGAATCCAGGACAGAGCCTCCATCAATCTCTTTCATTATCTGGTACAAACTAGTATCCTTCAGATGGAATCCACACTATTTGGCTACACTATGTGGACCCAGCACAGCGATTTCTTTTGTAATGGTCTGTTTCACCTCTAGCTTCTTTCAGTCAATGTTTTTCAAGCAAATACTTTCTGACTCCCATTATCAGTGTCTTTGAACATCTTACTAAAAGCCTTTCTCAGTTTTTCCTATCCTGGTGAAGTATTCTCTGGAGTCTGCTTCAGGTTCTGTATGGCTGGCATCACAGAGTTCAGAATAGCCACTTCCTGGCCACAGATGGTCTAGCTTTCACACTCCTGGAGATCTCTCTCTCTCTCTCTCTCTCTCTCTCTCTCTCTCTCTCTCTCTCTCTCTCCATATATATATAATGAGGTTGTCATACCAGACTACTTCACATCCACTTTTATTGTACACTAGTTTTTTTTTTTTTTTAAGATTTATTTATTCCATGTATATGAGTGTGTAGAGGTGTTATTTAGAAACGGTGCCAGGCCCAGCTTGTTCCCGGGCAGCTACCATGTTCTTCCTGCTCCTCTGCTCTGACTGGGGCTCCAGTTTGCTAGATGAGTAATACCCTGGCATCTATGAGACACCAGCGTGGGGCATTGGCTCTCCACTATGCTGCATCCACAAAGCTCGGCTAAACCTAAGTCAATATTGCCATCCTTGCAGTGCCCAGTAGAAATGAGACTCTTATAGCTTAATGATTATCTAAAGAATTTACATATTTAGAAATGCTCAATCAACAAGATGCCCACACAATTAGTGTTGCTACCAAATATCTAACCTTTTGATAGAAGTTGGTACCCAGGACAGCTTTCCACCCATCTGTGGTTCTTCATGGCTGATAGCCCCCTTCTTTTCCTCTCCTTCCTCTTTCCTTCCCCTTCCCTCCCTCTCTTCTTCTACCAGCTCCACCTCCTCTTCTACTGCCTAATCACCTAGCTCCACTGAGAAGACAATGTAGCAGAATAAATATCCTGCACCATGAGTGTTTTACCTCATCATATAGGTGTACCATGTGTATGCCTGGTGCCAACAGGGGCCAGAAAAGGGTGTTGCATTCCCTCCAATTAGAGTTAAAGATGGTTGTAAACCTCCAAGTGGGTGCTGGAAATTGAATCTAAGTCCTTTGCAAGAGGAACAATTGCTCTTAATTGCTGAGCCATGTCTCCAGTCCATATTGTTGCACTGTTAATAACAGTCAAGATAAGTAATCTGCCTGGATGCCATCACACATAAATAAAGAAAATACAAAACACATGCACACCTGTGGGGCAGTGAAAGGATAGCTTGGTTCTTGACTGGACACAAGCTTCAAACCCTGACCCTGTTGCAAGGGCTACATCTTCACACAAGCATCAGTGTTCCAGCCAAGAGAGTATAACAAGGAAGCACTTTCTGTGGGGCTCCGTCAGGGCCCTCTCTTCCCTCCTTGTCTCTCTTGGTGCACAGGCCAGCTGTGTTCCTGCGGATTCCTCATCTCCGTCTCCATTTGCTGTGTCCCCTCCAGTGGTGTCTAGGGGCCCGAATGGAGCACTGTCCACCAGGTCCACTAGAGAGCCTGCGCCCCATGGAACAAGACTGAATGAGGGATTTGCCTTGCCAGGCTGGGCCTGCTAGCTCTGCCCAGTGCCAGGCAAAACTGAGTCAGTCAAGATCCTGTGTGCTTCTGCCATGCTGAGCTGCAGTTCCAGCCGTCTGAGCCGTGGCAGACACAGAGAAAAAACCATCCAACATAACAGAGAATCACGCCAGTGCGGGCCTTCATTTTCACCAAGTGGTGGAGGAGATTTCCTCTCCTTCCTTTTTCCCTCCTTGCCTCCCTCTCTTCTTCTACCAGCTCCAAGAGCACCCTGCTGGTGCCTGCAAGAACCTCTCCATGGGACAGTGAGTAAATCCATCTAGCTCACAAGACTGGGCAGGTTTCCCTCTCTCCTCTCCCTCTCCCTCCCCTCTCCCTCTCCCCTCCCTCTCCCTCTCCCTCTCCCTCTCCCTCTCCCTCCCTCTCCCTCTCTCCCCTCCCTCTCCACGCGTTCTCCAACTGGACAAGATGGTGGTGACTCCCTAATCTCCACTCTCTGCCCCTCCCCAGGGGTCAGTCTTATGCACACACCCTGCCAGCTTCTTAGGAGCACTGACTCTGAACTCTAGCTCCCAACGTTTTTCTCCCAGGGGGCCAGTCTTTCACAGGCTTCCTGCTAGCCTAGCATAGGCTTTTCCTCTCCATCATTTGTGACAGGCTACATCTACTTAGTTCAGGCGGCTTGCCTGAAGCAGCAGGGTCGGCACCCTGTCTATTCCTTCACCCCTGTGTCCCTCACAGTTTCTTTCTCTCGGATAAAAACACCAAACTGGGCCTGGGAAAACTTGGCACCTTCTGGTAGCTTCTCCCAGGAGCTGCTGGCTCCAAGCCAGCCTCCACGTGTCTCTGCCATGGCTTAGTCTGTTACACAGATTCTTACTCCTTCTGACTCTGACTCTCCTATCAAGCCCCTATGTTTCTTGCTTTGAGCTTTTCTTCAAAGTTGGCTTTTTTCTCCTCTACATTTAGGATTTCTAAGAAAAACAAATGGGGATTACCCTGACCTCTCTACTAGAGCAGACGCCACATGGCAGAACAGGTCCCTCCCCCCACTGCTTCTAAACCTGCCATTAATGCTTTTCTCCCTAACAGGAACACCTAAAACAACAATGTTCATGTTTTTGAAACCAAGAGTTTTTTTTGCTTTTTGTTTAAATGTTTTCTTTTCTCTCTAACACTCGTGATATATGTCCAACATTTTTTTTTTCAACTTTTTGAGATTTCTTTAAGGTTCAAAAGCCGTTTAATCTATTTCCATAGGTCAAATCAATAATGCTGATCACTATTTTTCAATCCTTAATTAACAACTAGTTTCCTTTTACAGACAAACTGTTGCTGCCTATCCCAGATACATAATTAACATGATGATTTTCTTCCTCAGCCATCCAAAACAGACTCAAAGGTACCTTCTAGGACTAAAATCTCCTCAAACATCTTTGCCTTTCCAGGATCTTAATGACAGACCATGACGTGTTTGCTCCAGAGCTGCTTAATATTTGCTACACACCCTTTGCAGACATCCCTGTGCTGGGGCGCTGCTTCCCTGTTATAATTATCCTATAGGCACACCCGCAGATCCAGTGGAGACAATGCCATCTCCTGGAATCTTCCTGGGACACCAAGCTGCCTCCTTCCAGACACCAACTTACTGAAGATTCCAGAGACATGCTGAGACCCAGAGACACACGCTGAGACAGAAGACAGATCCAGACTTTCCAGCTACAGATGAACTCTTTTGCCAAAGTCAAATAGCTAAAAGTTACATGTTAGTGAGGAAAACATAATGTCTATCTAGATTAATGAGATGTTACTACCTTCAAACTGTTAAACCTGTATTTGATTGGTTTAATGATCCCTTGCCTTCCAAACCCCCACCCTCAGCTCCCCTTACCCTGTGACTTAATTGTTCTACGCCCTCCAGCATGCGTAGTGTTTTCTTTTGATTTCCTCATCCAAAATTTTCACCACAGATGACACGTGATCCCTCTCCATCTTTTTAAAAAACAAACAGGGGGAGTTGTGGGGCCGTGAAAGGATAGCTTGGTTCTTGGCTGGGCACAGGCCTGGAACCCCGACCCTGATGGGACAACTCAGGTGTTTGGCCACGCCCCCAGAACCCAGGCTCCTGACAAGCAGACAAGATCTTCATTGATCTGCACCTTGCAGTCACATAGGGCTACAGGTAGAGGGCATGACTACAGGCTTCAGCTCAAGAGATTTCCATATTAATGAAATACCTAAAGGCCAGAGGGCGTAGCTAATTAAGTGACCCTCCTCCCCCTCTCTCCCTCCCTATTTAAGTCAAGTTCCCCCTGACCTATGTGGGGGTGCACATCCAGACCATCTATCATCCACCATATCAATAAAACTCTTGGAACCCCGAACTCCCTTATGTCTTTTGGGACCTGCCATGGGAAAGCATGGAAAAGGTCTCTACTATCGAGCCGTCAAGTCTAATCTCCTGTGGAAAGTTTCTCTGTGTTTCTGCTGCGGGGCCTCATCTTCAAACAAGCACCAGTGTTCCAGCCAAGCGAGTATAACAAGCAAACCCTTCCCGAGGGGTGCCACCAGGGACCTCTCTTCTCCTTGTTTCTCTCGGTGTGCAGGCCCATCTCATGCTTGTGCGCTCCTCATCTCTGTTTTGCTGTGTCCTCGCCCAGTGGCATCTGGGGACCCCAAATAGAGACACCGACCTCTGGGTCCACTCGAGAGCCCTGCACCCCCGAGGAACCAGACTGAGTGAGGGACTCACCATGCCAGGTGGGGCCCCACTAGGGCCTGCCCAGTGCCTTGTGCAAACTGACTTAGTCAAGATCCTGCGTGTTTCTGCCATGCTGAGCTGCAGTTCCAGCTGACTGAGCCATGAGAGACACACTGGAACAAGATGGCCCAACTCCTGTGCACGGGACCATAAGTTTTCCCTGCAC
This sequence comes from Mastomys natalensis, assembly GCA_021653895.1. Taxonomy (NCBI): domain Eukaryota; kingdom Metazoa; phylum Chordata; class Mammalia; order Rodentia; family Muridae; genus Mastomys; species Mastomys natalensis. The sequence goes on along the minus strand of JAJTUV010001624.1, from coordinate 459,595 downwards.
ACACCCATGCACACACACACACACGCACACAAATATGCACACACACCCCAACTCTAAGTGCTGTTCTGACAACAAAGAGGAATGAGAAATCCCTTGACTTGCAGGAAGATGGGTAAAACTGAAGGTCATGGTGAAGAGTGCAGTAAGCCAGATATAGAACTGCAAGTGTGATGTGTTTCTTCTCATAGGTGGAAGATGAAGAGATGTCCATGGTGGGCTGAAAGTAGGAGACAGTGTCTAAGAGCCTGAAAGAGAGGCTGTGAAGATGAAGTCCCTTCCCCTAGTCCTTCCCAGACTATAAGCTCTAACTCTCCCTGGCCACCAATACCCTGAAGTCAAGGGTGCAGTTAGGGCGGAATTGGGACACAACTAGTTAGAAGGGGTGGCTGGATATTCAAATGAGGGTCCATGACTGTCTTTGGTCTTTTTTTCTATGAGGGAACTGTAACAGTCAAGAAGGCTTTCTAGATCATCTTTTGCAAGCAGGCACAGTTGAACTCCTGAAGATGGTGGTTATTTGACTGGGAGGATAGTTCTATTCTCTCTCTCTCTCTCTCTCTCTCTCTCTCTCTCTCTCTCTCTCTCTCTCTCTCTTTCTCTGTGTGTGTGTGTGGTGTGTGTGCAGGCAGAAGAGGGCATCTGATTCCTTGAGTTGGAGTTACAGGCCGTTGTGAGTGCCTAATGGAAATACTTTGACCTGAACATATGTTCTCTGTAAGAATTGTCCCACTCTTAATGGCTGAGTCATTTCTCAGGGCCTCCAGCAGGTTGTTTTGTTTGTTTTTAGGATTTTTATTAATTCAACTTTTTGTAAAGGAATCCACACATATTCAGGATGCTTACTGGCCATTCTCTCCTTGCCTTTCCTCATGACCCTGATCAACGACTCCTTCCTAGTGCTCAGTACATTCATTTTGCTCTTTTGTTTGTGACCCATAAAGAATAAGTAGGGCCATCCACACCACTATGTGTTTGGAACTATCTGTTGGAGCCTGTGGCCCACATTAAGAAACAGTGATACCCCTTCTCCCAGAATCTATCAATAGGCTGTAGCTCAGAGATAAGGAGTAGATCTCCATGTTCCTTCCCTTTCCTTGACTGGTACTGCTAGGGCTGGTCTTGTAGGGCAAAACAGCAGTTTTTAATCAACTGTACTATCTTAGCTAAAGAAGTAAAAACTGTTTTCTCATGTGGTTTTAATTTGCATCTCTCTTGTTAAGAATGATGGCATCTTTCCTCACACTGAAGAGCTGTTTGTATTTCTATTTCTGTGAACTAACAGTTCATAGCCTTTATCTTTAAAAACAAAAAACAAAACAAAACAAAACAAAACAAAACAAACAACTCTGTGTGAATGCTACTTTTCCTAATGGACTGAGCAGTCAAATGGTGTGAGCTTGCTCTTCCAGTTGAGGCTTAAAAGTTACTTGAGCTCTTGCATCAAGAGCCACTCTGGGAGACAGTGAGGCCTGGTTTCAAAAATCTGACATAATCAAGATACACAGGTTCTTGTCATGTATAATACAGGCTAGCTTTGCCCTTGTGATGCCCTTCTGTCACTACACATGCTAAACATCTATCTATCTATCTATCTATCTATCTATCTATCTATCTATCTCTTTATCATCTATTAACTACCTATTTGTCTATCTATAGACAGTGTGTGTATGTCCTTATCTGGTTTTGGTGTCAGGATAATGCTGATTGTTGAAATGTTTAATTTGAGCATTTCCTTCCATTCATTGAGTTGAGGAGGATTCCTTCCCTCTCTAGTTATGGAACAATGTAAGGGATATTTATGTTAGTCCTTTTCTAAAGGTACTATAGAATTCAGAAGTGGATCTATTAGGTCTTCAGTTCTTCTGGGGGGATGCTATGACCTTGGTTTGGTTTCATTGCTCATTGTAGTGAAATCGCTAAAGTGTCACCATCTTGCCCTGGCTCTATTTTGTTCCTGTCTTGACAATGCTCAGCCTTCCACTCCCCTTTCCCTAGTAGCCACCACCTCCTTGTCAATGCTTTTGAGACTGTCTATGTCCCTGACCATGATCCAGACCTGTTAACTAAAATTATTAGTGTTTGTGTTGGTTAAAAAATAAAACCAAAATAACTAAGAGGAAGCGTAAGCCAAAAATCATTGTCTATGTGGTGTTTGGAAAAAACACTAAGCTCTGCAAAAAGACTCATGCTGCTCTGACCCCATCTAACACGATGTAATTGTGATTTTATCTTTAAAAAATGTTGTTCCCCTGAGCTGTGGCACCAAGAGACTTTGAAGCATGAGTCTGCTCTTGGTCACTTGTTAATTAAAAGATTCACATATTTTTAATTGGCTTAATCAGCATGGTTGTCAATAACTATCTTCTGTTATTTATTAGTTTATTTTCACTGTTGATGTTGCCTTTGTTTATATCATACATATGTCTAGAAACATATATGGACTAGTCATATGTATACCAAGAAACATATATAGTTTGTCAGTTATATATGATTAGAAATTCATTATTTTCTCTAGACTTTTTGGTTACTGGAGTTTAATCTTTTAAAATCTACCCTGGAAGGTTGGACTTGTGGCTTTGGTTGGTTAAGAGAATGGAACATTATGCTTTATATGCTACATTTTTTTTACCATTTTTACTTTCGACAGTTTTTTTCCCTTTCTACTATCTCTCTTCCTTTTGGCCATTATATTTTATTTATTCTTTGAACATCTTCTCTACCTCATATCCCTCTCTCAACCTCATCTTCTTTCTCTTCTTCCTCTTTTGTCTTGCTCTGAGTCCAGTCAGAGCTGTCTGTCTGCATGTGGTATAGGGCCACCCACTGGAGTATGTTTCCAATTTCTTAGTTTTTGCATGGTTATATTAAAATGTCAGTACTTATATTTTTAGCTTTTGCTGCCACCATGTGGTAATCTAGATATATACATGTCTAGATCTTTATTTAGCTGTTGTCTATGTATTATCTACACAAACCATTAAGGAGATTATTATATGTGTGTCTATTTATATTTGTAATATTTTGATGACAGAAATACATTTACTGTAGTTAGGTTTTTAACTACTATTTTGAAACCTACCTCTAACAAAAGCAAAATCCATTGTAAAACTTGAATCTTTACTGTGCTGTGGGATGGGCGCAGGAGGTTTCAGCTACTTCTGAGCAGAACAGGAGCAAACATAGGAAACACACCTTAAATAACAAATAACAGCACACAGAATATGCAACATGCATCCAGCACATGCCATCTGTCTCTCATAATAGTATTTATGTTCTAAAATCCCACTAATCTGCATCTGACCTAATTTGAATAGTCTCCCATTCCTAATTCCACTTCAAAATAAGATACACCCACCTAGGGATCCATCTCATCTGCAGACAACCCCCACACTATTGCTGATGTCAAGAAGTGCTTGCTGACAGGAGCCTGATATGGCTGTTCCCTGAGAGATTCTACCAACACCTGACCAATACAGATACAGATGCTCACAGCTAACCATCAGACTGAGTCTAGGGACCCCAATGGAAGAACTCTGGGAAGGATTGAAGAAGCTGAAGGAGATTGAAACCTCATATGAAGAACATATCAACTATCTGGACCACTCAGAGTTCCCGGGGACTAAACCATCAGCCAATGAGTATACATGAAGGGATCTAAGACTCCAGATACATATGTAGCAGGGTGGCCTTATATGACATCAATGAGAGGTGAGGGAGTCTTGATGCCCCAGCATAGGGAGATGCTAGAGGGGGGAGTGAGTGGGTGGAGGAGCACCCTCATAGATGCAAAGTGGAGGAGGGAAATGTGGGATGGGATGGAGAATTTTTGGAGCAGTAACTGGGAAGGGAGATATCATTAGAAATGTAAATGAATAAAATGATTATTAATAAAAAAGATATGCAGTGACTCTGGAAAACATTTTTCATCCTGTTTCTTACCTAAATGGACTCTAAAATTTTTGCACAAGAAACTGGGCCCAATCTTTAGAAAAGTTCCACTGTTAAAATCTCTTAGGAGACTTCCTTTTTGTCCTAGAACTTATTTTATTGGCTGAAACTACTTTGGCTTCCCTAAAAATTAAATAACAAACGTTCTAAAGAATAAAATATTTATAACCAGTCACGAGACAGACATTGTAATCTTCCCTCACACCTCTGTTCCCCATTTGTTGTGCTCTCTGAAACCACTTGTGATTACACAGCTGTAATAAAGACCTTTGATACATTAGCCTCAACTCATTTCTCCAGTTTCACAGTGGTATGAATAAACACTGCCCTCTTGCTTCTGCTAGGACAGCCTTTTGTTTACTGGATCATGTATCTGCCACAATTGACTTAGAAAGGGAAAATTTCATTTTGATCGATTGATGGTCCCTGCTCTTTTAAGTTCTGTGCTAAGGGAGCACAGAGTCTACAGGACCCAGCAAACCAAAGCAAAACTAAGTCAAGTTCTTACCACATGGTGACCAAAGAAAACAGTAAGCCAGTGACGAGGAGCCAGCTCCCACTAGCGCTGTGGGGACATCATTCAGTTCTTAAATCCCCAACACCTACGAAAAAGTCACATTAACAACTATGGCCTTTATAGCTGGATACTTGTGTTCAAGGTTTGGCTCTCAGCCTGTGGTGCCATTGGGATGTGGTGGAACTTGTAAAAGGAGTTGGCCAATGTGCAAAAGAATTCACAGAGGGGATTATGGGACTCTGTCCTCTCTTTTCTCTCTCTCTTCAGTGGTCAGCATGACACAAGTGTTTTACCATCAAGTCATAATCTTTGCCTTTTGATCTTTTGAGAGACAGTCTTGTTATGAAGTCCAGGTTCACTTGACACTTGCAAAGTAGCCTGGGCATCTTGAATTTGTGACTCTCCTGCCTCATCCTCCAGAAACGCTCTGAATGCAAGCCTGAATCACCATTTCTTGCTTGTGGTATGGTCTTGTCTCACTAATACACCTATCATGATTTTCTTGTGGAGGTAAGGTTGCCACCGTGTTAGGTCTCATGTTTGGAGCGCTGTTTTACTGAAGCAGCTGTAAAGTGTTCCCCTGTTCACAATGCATGCTCTTCTCTTTAAATGTCATTTCTGCTCATCTCAAATGTAGGGTATAAGGAAAAACACTAACTGAACATGGAGCAAATTTGGATTAAGTGAAGAAATAATCACAGCTAGAGACTCTCCAGAACTATGCATTTATTTTCAAGCTTGTTCAGTATTTGTATTTCAGAGACAAACACAAATCACAGTCTTGAAGTTTCCTGGTCTGGGATTCCAGCAAGCTTTGTCCACAGATAGGAGTCTCAAACATTTTGATTTTCTGTGTATGAGAAAAGAAGAAAACAGGACATGTGGTGAGTTTAATCTAACTGGGTACAGACAGCAGGGTTCTCTGCAGGAAAACAAACTGGCCTTGGTGGAGAATGGAATCCTTCAGATATTCTACCATAAGCCACCATATACTTTGTCAGAGAGTTAGAGGAGTCTTTGTAGGTTAGTACACCAATCCAAAGATGCACATTTCTGCATTTTCACTCAGTGATAATTGTGTGACTTCATCTAACAAAAGTTCAGGTGCTGGACCTGGCTCCACAGGGCGTCCCACGAAATCTCTGGCTTGGCTGAGTACAGGGTGCGAACAGCCACTGCCTCTGCCGCTGCCTCTGCCAGCGGGCAGTCCGTGATAAAGTGTCAGCAGGGAGAGTCTGCTGCTGCATCTGCCGCTGCCTCTGACCACCTCTCTGCAGCGGAGAGGGGAGAATCCCAAAGGCGTTTGGGAGAGCCTGCATCTTCCGAAGTGTTACAGCTCTTTGCTGAGCCGCGAGTTGCGGACTAGCTAGCTGGGAAAAGAGCGCATCTCTTTCCCAGTGTTACAGCTCTTGCTGAGCTGGTGAGATGAGCTGGTGAGGTGCCCAGTGAAGTGCCAGTTCAGCTGGCAAAGAGGGGAGGGTCCACGACAGAAGATCTCAAAGGGATAATTCTCGCACACACTTTACTTCTGAGTTAGGCTAAATCTATACAGTTTGGGTGGGTTAAGGGTTGCCAGCAGGTAACCCCTATTGGCTTGGTCTGAGAGCTTAGGAAGCCTCATCTGCTGTGGGAGACCTGAGGCACTACTCCTACTGATCAATGGCCATAGATCTTTCGGTGGAGGGGCTGTGGAGGGCTGAAGCTGAGAAAGCCAGGGGCCCAGGAATAAAGCTGAACACCTTACATCCCAGGGGGTTCTCTGGGGTTCAAAGCTCATTCAACCAGGCACCCGGTGTCTCTCATGGTCACCCCCCACATTCAGGGTAGTTTTGAGGGGAAGGAGGTGAGAGGAAGGCTCTGGTAGGAATGCTAGGTGCTCACCTGAGCTGCAGGGGCTGCTGTATTCAGCAAAAACCACTTCATCTGAAAGACAAGGAGTCAAACTTGAGAACGGAAGTTTTTGAGAGGATTTCATGGAGGGTAGGTGATGTGTTAGGACTGACACTTTCCTCAATCAGGACCTGGATGATTGCTGAAAAGTCATCTCTCTGGGAACATCAGACAAACCAAAGGAGGGATTTTCTCCCCTTGAAGCCACTGGTTGTCACTTTTACACTGGCCCAGCAAGATGGCTCAGTGGGAAAGGTGCATGCGGCCATGCCTGATGACCTCAGTGAGTTCAGTCTTCAGGATTCTCATGGCAGAAGCAGAGAACTCACCCACTTCCTCAAATGGCCCACTGACCTACATGGGCACCGTGATGTGCCAGCCTCTCACACACTAAAGAAACAAATGTATAACAACACTGGAATCATTTACCCAGTAAGAAAAATCAAAGTGTGCTTCTCCTGCAGTGTTTGAGCAGATGTACTAGCCACGGTCCTTGGAGACATTCATCCTTTCAGATTCCATTATATGTTTTTGCTTTTTCCTTCAATATTTCTTGAATTATTCTAGTCTGAAAATTTTGATGTATAACTCTTCTCTTGACAGAAAACCTTCCATTTATTTCCTAAGCTCTGGCTTTGCACTCTTTCTTTGTTCACCACCAAGCACACAATCTACAATTCTCATATTTTTATATTTCTGTGATTATACAACTCTTCCATGTTCCCATTGCTGTATTCATAAGAAGATTTGTCCATCTTTCAACCTATAAACCCTACTTTGTATAATGTTTGGTCCCTTGGGTTATTTGGACATTATTGCTTGGACAAACATAGCATGAGTAGCTGAATTAACTCAAAATTTATAAATGTGACTCTCCTACATAATTGGTCAGTGTCTGAACAGCAATTGTTTTAATAGTGGGTATGATAGCGTATGCCTGTAATATCAGCATTTGGGCAGACTGAGAATTTGGACCAACCTGGGCTACATAGTAAGAAACTGTAGAAAACAAAACAAAAAACCCCAAAAGGACAACAGTTTCTTGGGATCCACTACATCTCTTGCTCACCTGTCTCATAGTAGTCATAGACTTTCACAATGGCAGGCTGCAGGTTCCTTACTGGGATGTCTTGTTGAATGATGAAGGAGAAGGCCAGCGTCTGATTGGTCACCTGGAAAAGAGAGAAAATGATCCAGACTCAGGAAAGGGGCCAGTGTTTTTCTTCAGCATGACTCAGTTATGCACTGGATAGCATTTAACCCCACAGTCACTGTCTTCAGTAACTGCCCACCTATGTGGATGGTGATATCGTGATATGGATGTTAGGCTGGGACTGAGGAACTGAAGTACAGGCTTCTGGGAGTATATTAAAGTTTTTCAGTCTATTAAACAGTTCCAAAAATCCATTCCTCTTTAATGTATGATATTTAACTTTGTCCATTGTGAGAGTTAAACCCTTTGATTTCTACTTGGGACTCTATGCTAAGTCCCAGGAAAGCTAGCAAAGAGGAAAGAAGATTTAAAGATTTGTTTTATTGTATATAAAATCTCTCTCTCTCTCTCTCTCTCTCTCTCTCTCTCTCTCTCTTTCTCTCTCTGTGTTGTGTGTACTGATAGAGCCCAGAAGAGGGAATCAGATCCCTTGGAACTGGAGTTATAGACAATTTTGTGTTGGTATAGCTCCGGGGAACTGAATTCTGGTCTTCTGCAAGAGCAGTAAGTGCCCTTAATTCTGAGTCATGTCTCCAGGCCAGAGAAAATAGACTCAAAGTATCATGTAGTATGAGGGAATGCTCTCTAATTCTACAGGCTTCCTTTAGAATTGTTTTTCTTCTCTATGGGCTTCCCACATGGACTCACCAAGAAAGACTGTCCACATGGCATGTAGAGGAAGGCAGGAAGGACCCTCACCTGAACTACATAGATCAGGCAAGGGCTGTCTACCACAGCATGTCTAAGGAGGCAGGAAGGAATTGTACCTGATCCAGATATAATAAGACATTGTTGTTGCTCACTTCTGTTCTGCTCAAGTGCTCTAATTTTTCAAGCTGAAAATGAGAGAAAACCCCCGTGTTACTGAAAAAGCAAAGGCCTTGGTGGTGAGAGAGGTAAATGAACTGTGGGACTGCAGGTGATAAAAAGGTAATGTCATTGAATTCACTTAAAGGAACGGGAAGAAGCCTTTCCAGTAAGAATGAGCATATATTTAGAAAATTGTGAATGCTACTCTACTAAATGCCTGACTGAATATGATCTGATGTAGTAATAGTTATTTTTGACTTTTGTTTGAACCTAAAAATTGTCATCCATTTGGCAGTACTTATCTCCATATTCTCTTAGCTCTGCTATCAACCTTACCTTGCTAATTTTCGTAGTTCTTAAAACATCTAAAAGTACAACTTCAATTTTGTCATTTAATAATATTTTCCCTTGAATCTTTATTGACCAGGTTCATCATACTTTAAAAGTTACTGTTAGCTAGATTGTGGGCTCTATGAACACAGACACCTTTCTTATGTTCCTTGTGCTGGCTGCTGTCACAATCCATACCTATATCAATCAGTATTTTAATAACTTCAAGTGCGTTAAATGAGTGCTAACATTGCTTTGACATGGGCTGACATAATTAAGATGGTGTTGGTAGGCTCCTAGTCTGAGGATACAGAGAATCCAAACATCTTGACTCTGCTTACCTTTTTCACTGTTGGTTTCAATGGGATGAAACCAGATACCATCTTCACATCAGCAATTACCATATTGGAGGCTGGTCGGCTCCCGTGTAACTACAGACCAGAGAAGCAGATGGGAGTCATTTTAATAGTTTGAATCTTGCCTCCTTTGAGATCCAGCAGTAACTCCTGATATAGCCTCTATGATTTTTCCATACCTTAAAATTATATGGCCTTTATAGTCAATATAAATAGTCTGCATAACAAAATTATCTAGAAAGTGCATTAAAATGGCTGGATCTGCCAGGCATGCTGGTGAGACAACAGTCTGCTTAGCTGGTAAGAGACCTAATATCAAAACCAAGTATGTATGGAACCTGAGGGCTGATGGCTGACATTGTCCTTTGTCATACACACACGTGCTGGCACACACACACACACACACACACACACACCACACACACACGTATGTATGATGATAAATTACGCTACGGATTGGATGTATTCTTTCCATTCATGATCCCTTCATCTTCTGCAGTTGGACCCTGTTGCAGGTTATATTTTGTATGAAGTTTTTGATGAGTGTCAGAAGAACTGAATGTCTTTTTCTTAAAAAAAAAAAATGGAATTTTAAAAGACCAGGAAGGCTATTCTTTGTTGGTGAAGAAGAATAACCCATGTTAATGTCTCATGGAAAAGAATAATGTATTATTTTATTATGATAGAGGGCAAGAAACAAACCCTAAAAGTAGACTTATTATAAATTATAATTCTACAATTCTTCATTATTCATTGAGCTGAATTTCAGTATTTTTATTTATTTATTTTTACAGACAAAGCAAAAATGTTAATGAAGAGACCTATTTTAATATCTTCGAACCTGTTCCATGAAGAGTTCTAGGAAGACAGCCCTATGTAGCTGAGAGACAGAGTCAGATGCTCATACGAGACAGAGACACATGCCATCGCACACCTGATTTCTAGTGAGATCTGGAAGCTGTTGTGGCCTTTGGGGTTATTACAAGTTAGAGGTGTTGTCTGTACCCGTAGAGCAAATGCAGCCTGCTGCTTCTTCAATTGCATGTTGTATCTCAGCACAGTCTGATAAGTAGTGAACAGAAATACTTCACCTCCATTGCACTGCATTCTTGGATCAATTTTTCTTTTTCTTTCCTTTTTTTTATTGGATATTTTATTTACATTTCAGATGTTCTCCCCTTACTCCATTTCCCCCCTCCCTTCCAGGTATCCCCTATCCCATCCCCCCTCCTCCTGCTTCTATGAGGATGTGCACCCACCTACCCCCTCCACACACCTCACCTCCCCACCCTCGAAATCCCCCACACATGGTGTCCACCCTTCATGGGTCCAAGATCTCTTCTCCCACCTATACCTGACAGGAACATCCCCCTTGCATATATAGCTGGAGCCATGGGTCCCTCCCTATGTGCTCCCAGGCTGGTGGTTTAGACCCTGGGGGACTCTGGTTGGTTGGTATTGTTGCTCTCCTCATGGGGTCATGAACCCTTTCAACTCCCTCAGTCTTCACTCTAACTCCTCCATTGGGAACCCCATGATCAGTTCACTGGTTAGCTGTGAGCATCTGCCTCTCAATATGTCAGACACTTGCAGACCTCTAAGGAGACAGCTATGTCAGGTTCCTGTCAGCATGCACCTCCTGACATTCACATCAGCATCTACCTTTGGAGACTGCACATGGAATGGATACCCAGGTGGAATGGTCTGCAGATGGCCCCTCCTTTAATAGGGTTTTTTGGTTGTCTAGAGTCTAATTTCTTGAGTTCTTTGTATATATTTGATATTAGCCCTCTATCGGATTAGGATTGGTAAAGATCTTTTCCCAATTTGTTGGTTGCCCTTTTGTCCTATTGACAGTGTCCTTTGCCTTACAGAAACTTTGCAATTTTATGAAGTCCCATTTGTCAATTCTTGACCTTAGAGCATAAACCATTGGTGTTCTGTTCAGGAACTTTTCCCCTTCTCCATTGCACTGCATCCTTGGATCAATTTTTCAAATTTGAGCATAATGTGTGCAGGTAGACAAAGTCAGACTTTCCATTTTGGGGAAGGAGGCTCACAGCTGCATACCCACAACTTCTCAGCATCTTACCTGAGCATACACACATCCTTCACCTGACATACTGATGGGTATAGTCCCAGGAATGTCTGGTAATGGGACCTGCTGCAGTAACAGGCGATTACTGTTCTCTACTTGGAACTTTTGGGAAAATGACCCTGAAGACTGGATGGTCACCAAAGAAGTTTTCGGGCTTCTGGAAAAAGTAACTGCTCCATATTTGGACAGAGCATCAAGGGCCACCACAGTGTCCTGATAGGAATGAATAAAAAGTTCAGGATAGCATCCATTTGGAAGGTCTTGAGCTCTTCCTAAAGTTTATTCTAGCTGTGACAAACTGTCAGGAGATTTTGTCTCTAATTATTTGAGCTCTAGACTTAATTTCAGCCTTTTATATAGAATATATTTGAGAGTCAAAAACATTCACATGTTTTTTGCTCCTTAGAGTATCCTAGCATATGCAAATCAACCCCTACAGCCAGCAGAAAATATAAATACGAATTAGATTTTCCACCCAGCATTCCTTGTTTTCTTCCAAATGTCCCAGGTTCCAATTGGTTACACCCACCATCTTCCCACAAAATCACACCCCTGGTCTCCTCAACAAACTTGCTTTTGCTCTTGCTGAGTCACCAAGACATACAAACAGCATGGCCAAGTGCCTGTCTTAATTCAGTCTTCTTAAATAGAAAGAAATCTATGATCTAGTTTTGTCCTTCACTGCCTTTCTCCTCAGTGGCATGCTCTGTGTAAGTGATCTCTTGTGTAAGAGCTCTGTGTAAGATGCTCTGTGGAAGGATCTCTGTCACATGATCCTTCCTTATCCAGGGAGCTCCAGATGCTATCCTGAGGACAGAGGTCAAAAAAAAGAGCAATGCATACATCGAGGGTTTTATAATCACACTTACAGCCTATTGAAAGGAGCGAGGGAAAGAACCAATCTTCAAAGCTGGGTAGCTAGTATCATGGAACTTTTCTTTTCATACATTGTATTTTTCCTTTAGAGGACCCTATTGTCTCACTCTACTTCTCTGGGGATTAATTTTGCCCTATATGCCCAGAATAAATATTAGTTATTATGATAGATGTGTATTTTGGGGGGTGGGAATACTACCTAGTGATAGTTATACTGTCTAGATGATAAAATGAATAGTTTACAGTCCTGGCTGTTCCAAAGTATCAAGAGGTAGAGCGGGGCAGCAGGACCTCCGGCTAGCTTGGAGAAAACCTGAGGGTGATCTACCCTTCCATAAGATTAAGGAAAGACTATCAGGAGAAGGGAAACAGCTGTACCTAAGGTCAGTAGGACAATAGACATGTCAGTTTGGTCTTAGGTTTCCACATGCAGTTCTAGAGTGTTGAAACTATGTCTAGGATTCTGGATATTCCAGGATTTTTGGCATTATTTTATCTTAAGGATTGGATGTGGGTTAGAAGTTCTAGGCAACGTGGGCCTGTTTTCCTAACTGTGGTCTGAAGAGAACTCTTGTGGCTGGGCATAGGAACTAGGACAATTTATTATGGAATACAGGAGCCCTCACTTCCTACAGACACAAAATATCCACGAGTAACACGTCCTTGTTCTTCTTTCCTCTTCCCCTTTTTATGGTCCCTGCATCTCTTGTTCAAATCCCCTAAGTCCATGGGAACTTTGAAGGAAAACCACCGACCTGTGTGGAGGAGAAGCCTCCAGGGGAATTCTGCTGCTTTGTGAGCCACTTGATGGTGCTCATTGACAAAGTCAGGTCCTCAGGGGTTGGGCTGGCTGGGCAGTGAGGCGAGCCAGGACAACATAGGCACTCATCTCCACCTCAGCAGAGGAAGCCTGGGGTTTGTACAAAGTGTCCTCAGATTTCCTGGGTTTCTGAGGTCTTTCCCAATGGATGGAGTTGTCTTACGATAAAAATAGAGAAATAATGAAAAGCCTGAGTGGTCAACGACTGCATGTCCATATGCAGAAAGAAGGAACTATAAAAGGTTTTGAAGGTTTTAAAAATTTCACTCACAATTCACATTTAGTAATCCACAGTAAAAAATCTTCATTTGGTGTTATGGGTCATGATTGAGAAAAACCATGGACAGAAATGTGTAAGTTTTTTTAACTAAATTGTATCCTCAATTGTGCTCTAGCAGAGTTAGTAAAGGAAAGTAGCAGACACCATTCTTTTACTCATTAACTCCTTCAACCCAACAAAATGTCACTTGTTCAGCTTTCAAACCAAATGACTACTAAAGTTTCCCAGTGGGGTCAGAGTTGCCACTGAAATAGCAAAACCATGATGCATCTTTCCTCTTTGTGTTCTTCATCGTCTTTGCTGCTTCTGGTAGGTTTATAGGTAGCAGAGAAAAGCTGGGCTTTAACTACATTCACCTATGTAACTGAGTTAGACCTGCATGTGTTCTACTGTGATATTGTATTGTTGATTTTGGTCACACTGTCAGAAAATACCAAACAGAACGCTTTTGTATAGAACTCATTTCTTAATGGAGCAGCCCAAGAAGAAACCTCAGTGTGCCATAGAGATGGACTGACATGGAATGCTCTTTCCACACTCCATATGCTCCCCTATTTTCCTTCACTGGAGCTGGATGGTGACAGACATGAGAACACACACTCCTACCTTCTTTTATAGCTTCCTTATCAAGTGACTTCAGGATTTCATTTCTCTTATCCTGGTTCCCCGCCAGAGCGAAAGCATAGGCCATCAATGCCTTGGTGTACACAAAGCTGCCATTTCCTCCTTGCTCTATGGTCTTCCAGGATGACTCCAGCAGCTCAGGCTTTGGACGATGGGATGCTTTGACAGAACAAGGAAAACTGAGCTATGGGAAAAGGTCCTAGCAGTCCAGGACAAATATGGAGGCTATAGTGTTTATGCTTTTTATATCAATCCTCCTTCCTCCCCTTCCCCCTTCTCCTTCCCCACTGTTTCTCCATCCCTCCCTTCCTTTACCCTCCTTCCTCTCCTTTTCCCTCTCCTTCCTGTCTTCCTTTCTCCTTCCCTCCCTTACTTCCTCTACCTTCCCCACTCCTCCTCTCTTCTCCTCTCCTCCCTCCCTTCCTACTCCCCATTCTTTTCTCCCACTCTCTCCTTCCCTCTTCCTTCCTCTTGTCCCCATTTCTCTCCATCCCTTGCTTTTCTTCCCTCTCTTTCTACCTGTTCCCTCCCTTCCCCTCTTTTCCTTTTTACCTTCCTCCCTTCTTTCTTTTCTGTCTTCTTCCTGCCATTGATTGTCTGTCTACCATCTCTTCCATCTCCTCTATCTTTTTGGATCCATTCCTTTTGATAAACTACCTTCTATTTAAGATACAGACTAACAGGGACAGCATCAGAGGCTGTGTTTCTGGTTGATCTTTGTAACAAATCCAGGATTTCATTGAGCAAGTGGATGCTCATTAATGGAATCTGACAAAATCAAAGCATTGTAAAAAAAACAAAACAAAACAAAAACCCAACATGACAGCTGCCACTTAGCTTTACAGATGTTAAAAAGCCATAGGCTTTATACCACTTTTGCATGCTAGAAAAGCAACATGGCACCTACCGTGGCTGGAAGTGAACTTTCCAGAAGGGCTATGGTTATGTAGGCAGAGAGAGTCATTTCATCATCTACTCCCCCCTGCAAACAAGGAGTGAGATCATCAGAATATACAGCAAGCAATCCATCAACACTGCCTTCCCTGCTCATGGACAATCCATGTATTCAGTGGAAGTTCCCATTCATATTCCCATTATGAAAATGTACATTCCCAACCTAGAGGCTTATTCCACCCCATGGTAGGTAGTATGACATGACTTTACAGTGTTATTAGGTCACCAGCTTATAAGCAGTTCAGAAAAGATCACCTTCATGGCATTGTTAGCAGTGACCCGAGCTCTGGAAGCAGCCATTGTCCTTCTGCTGCTGGGAGAGCCAGGTGAAGGCCTGGGTGATGTGTGACTCATCAATGAAGATGAAGGCTCGAGCTTGGGCAAAAGACTTGAGCACAAAGGCTGTGAGCCTGATGGGAGAGGGAGGGAGAGTGGGGGATGAAGCTTTAGTTCTGAGGCAGCTCCTCCACACATGGGTTTCCAGGGACCCAGTCCACACTCGTGAGCAGTCAGTCTAAGGGTCTGTGAGAAGAACAGCTGGACAGTGACTCTGGCTGCTCCAAAGAAGGCTTCCATTCCTTGGTCCACTTGGATGGGCACTCACTAGGTGTGGTTTCAGGTGCTTCCTGCTTTCCTTTCTCATTGCTTCTATCCTGCGCCCTCTGGTGTTTATGTGACACACCTGCATCCTTATCCTAGGCATTCCCCACTTCCTGTGATTTCCCTTTGTAGATAAGAATAATCTCCTGGGCTAAAATCCAAGCCAAGATTCAACTCACAGACCACATAAAGCTCATGAAGAATGATGACCAAATAGGGGAGCCTTCAGTCCTTCTTAGAAGGAGTAACAAAATACTCAAGGGTGCAAATATGGAGACACAGTGCAGGACAGAAACTGAAGGAGGGACCGTCTACAGACTATTCCACCTAGATATCCATCCTATGTGCAGTCACCAAAGGTAAGGTTGATGTGGATGGCAGATGTACACGCGGACAGGAGCCTGATATAGCTGTCTCCTTAGAGGTCTGCAAGAGTCTGACATACTCAGAGGCAGATGCTCACAGCTAACCATTAACTGAGCATGGAGTTCCCAATGGAGAAGATAGAGTGAAGGCTGAAGGAGTTGAGAGGATTCTCGACACCATGAGGAAAGCAACAATCCCAACCAACCAGAGCCCCAGGGTCTAAGCCACCAGCCTGGGAGTGCTTAGGGAGGGACTCAAGGCTCCAGCTATATAGGCAAGGGAGCTATATATAACTGGGAGAAGAGATCCTTGGACCCATGAAGGCTGGACGTCGTGGGGGGGGATACTCGAGGGTGGGGAGGTGAGGTACAGGGGAGGGTGGGTAGGGGTACACCAACGTGGAGGCGGGAAGAGGGGGGAAGGGATAGTGAGTTCCTGGGAGGGAGGGGGGAAATGGGGTAAGGAGAGAACATCTGAAATGTAAAAAATAAAAAATTTTTCAATAAAAAAAAAAAAAAGAATAATCTCCTTTCCAAAAACCCCAGCTATATGTTTTCTGCTTCAAAAAAATTAGGTCCCTTGTGGGTTAAAAAAAAGAAAAGAACCCACGCAGGCGGCCTGGGCCGGCAAGAAGGTGGCCCTCAGGCTGTTGAGGCTAGGGAGGCTGAGTCCCGCAGGCGGGCAGCAGAGTCAGAGTCCCATGACTGTGGCTGTGGTTCCCACATAGATGGGAAAGTCTAGAGTCCCAGATGCTGGAAGCAGGCCCGAGAAGACAAGAGGACTGA
This sequence comes from Mastomys natalensis, assembly GCA_021653895.1. Classification (NCBI taxonomy): domain Eukaryota; kingdom Metazoa; phylum Chordata; class Mammalia; order Rodentia; family Muridae; genus Mastomys; species Mastomys natalensis. Next base: position 443,128 of record JAJTUV010001624.1, on the reverse strand, counting down.
GTTTCTAAGGAGTAGCTTTATTATCCTTGACGGGATTGTTGAATCTAGATGATGTGCACTCCCCCACCAAAAGCCCAAAGGGGCTCCCTTATATTGGGAGTGGAAAGGGGAGGGGCTAGGGAGGAGAAAATTTAATTATCTGTGTCCCCCGGCCTTATTAATATGTAAATCTCAAGGCAGAAGACTCTTAGTCACGCCCCTTTACCTGTGTCTTACTTGACTTAAGTTACAGGTTAAATGGAGACTGTGGGTCAGGGCCCCGGTTTCTGCAGGCGTGGACAAACACCTGCAATCTCAGGGTTGCAGCCCCTGGACCCTCCCATGGCCCGACAGTCCCTCTTGATTTATCTCTGGTTTATGTCACTCTCTTTTTCCTCTGTCACATGTTGGTCATTTTTTGTTTTTATATAAATAACCCAGGCTTTTTGTTTTGTTTTGTTTTTTGTTTTTAAGTTACTGAATAATTTTTTTAAAGATTTATTTATTTATTTAATGTATGTGAGCACACTGTTGGTGTCTTCAGACATACCAGAAGAGTGCATCAGAGCCCATTATAAATGGTTGTGAGCTACCCTGTGGTTGCTGGGAATTGAACTCACAACCTTTAGAAACGCAGTCAGTGCTCTTAACAGCTGAGCCATCTCTACAGCCATTAATAATACATTCTTATGCAATGCAAGATCACATGAAGAATGGCAACAGGTTTTCAAGTCTCAGTTTTGAGCATCTTTGGATGCTCAGCCAAGTGTAGCCAGACATTTACTGATGAATGATCTTGGAGAGAAATGAAAAAGCCAGCTTACCGAAGCCAGTAAAGCACATGGGACAGAGTTAAAGCAGATGAGTCTCAAAGGAATCTTACTTCTGCAATCTATGACTTGTGTTACCTCAAACATGTCCCTCTCAGGTCCAGGCATCTGCTAGACTCCCATGAAATAAGATGCATGTATAGTTGCTGTGAAAAACAAGAGTTGAACAAGGCCTGGCACACAGTGGACCATTCTTACCAAGTGTTTCCTTGACTCTGGCCAAATTGATCCCCAAAGGCGCTATAGGAGCCATCCTTGTGCTTGTAGTTCAGCTCCCTCTGATAACCTGGAATAGAAGGCTTTGGGTTTCTTCTGAAGACACTGATACATCAGAGAATGGCAGGCAGTAAATCTGCCATTAGAGAGATAAGTACCCTGGCTTATAGGACTGACTGAGAACATTGCTCAGGTCTCTCCTCCAATGCTAAGCCCATTTTAGACATTTCTAGAGAGAATATTTACAAGAACAAGGTGTAGTTTCTGAGCCTTACTGACCAGCTCTGAGGAAGCCAAGGGCCTTGGACTTGATCTTCGGAGTCAGCTGTTGGGTTTCATTCAGATATTTCAGTACGTAGATGTTGGGAACAAAAAGGACCATGTTCTGCTCCCCACAGCCATAGGGCATCTGGAGAAGATTTTGTGTGTTTTTTATGGCTGAACTCAAGATATCACCTAGAAGTGAGAGACATGACATCAGAATAGCCATTTTCTTCAAGAACAAAATAACATCTTTAATAAAATCACTTCTCAGTGATGTGAAGAATTTTATGAATGATGTGTGCTGGAACCCAGTGGATGTAGTGGTATATTTCCGGCTATATTAAACTTGGCATTTTGGGAGGAGCTAATGTGGTAGTAGTAAGGAGAAGGAAGAGGAGGAGGTAGGAAAAAAGAAGAGGAGAGAGGGGGAAAAATGGCAGCAGATGTGTGTCTCCAGCAGTCTAGGGTAGTTGTAATATGTAGGTTAGGTATCGGGTAACACCTCTAATTGTGTGGGCTTCTTGTTATTTGAGCATTACCAAATATATAAAGCTATTATATAATCTTTCAACATTAGAGTGTCATTTCTTCTGGGTAATGCATAGGTGGCAAGGATGATCTGGGCTCAGCCCAGCCTCGTGGAGACAGTGTGGAAGATTGGCGGAGCCATCTCCCATCCTGACTTCCAGGGCTGGTGATTCTGGCTGGCCGTTTCTAGTTGTGGCATGCCAGTGGCCTCTGGTCTCTTCCAGCTGTGGAGTGCTTGGCTTCAGGTCATGGAGCATGGTGGCTTGAGCTAGGCAGAGATGATGCCAATTGGATGGTTGGTCTGCACAGCCACATTTACTAAATATTACCAGTATTATTTAGTGGATATTGAGGATGTTAAAGAGATCAAGTGCAAGAGTTCAGAAGCTACATTTGGAATCATGGTGGGGACAGGCAGGGTTAGTGACTATTGTTCCAAGTCTCCCAGGGATGAATTGACTCACCCATCACAGAGAAATGGGCTCTGGCTGAATCTTTCACTACTGTTGGTGGGAGCACCAGGGACAATGTTTCAATACCTCAGCATCTTAATAAGCAAAACAAACAGGTAGATGATCATCTCTGTTATCTGCACATTTAAAGTGCCCTAAGATCAGTGGCTTCAGGGCTGTGTCTTAAGCTTTGAGTTCTTGCATCCGTAGAAAAATGATCTTGAGGTAAGTATCACAAATCCACATTTCCTGGTACCACAGGCTTGTCAATCTCCATCGCCTTCCCTTTCATCACCCATTGCTTTGAACCAAATCATTTGTCCAAAATGGAATGTCTGAGCCTCTTGGATCTGTTATCCTCTGCTTCCATTAGTGCTCTAATTAGTTATTTTAATAAACACATGAAACTGTCATATTGACGGAATTTTGGTTTAGGAAAACCCTCTCTCTCTCTCTCTCTCCTCTTTCCTCCTCCCTTGTGTGTGTGTGTGTTGTGTGTGTGTGTCTGTGTGTGTGTGTGTGTACTTGACTAATTGGTTTTTCTGGGAACGGTGAACTCAATTATGAAATTGCCTCCCTATCACTGGGCTGTAAGCCAGTCTTGAAGCTTTTCTTTTATAATAATATTGTTGCAGGTCCTGGTCCAGTGTAGGCCATCTGTTGTTTTATAAGAAAGCAAACTGAGAAAGTATTAGAGCAAGCTAGGAAGCTGTACCACACCACAGCTTCTGCTTCATTCCTGCTTCCAGATCCTGCCTGACTTCATTTCATGATGGAAACTGTGGTCATGTAAGTTGGATCAACTCCAAGTAGTTTTTGGTTATGGTGTTTATCAAAAGGGATGGAACCCTAAAAAAAGCCATGTGAGACTAAACATCCCATTGTCAGTATAGGCAATGGAGAAATCCTGAGTCTTTCTTTTGTTCTTCCTGGTTCCTGAGTTGCCTTGGAGGCTCTCTGTACCTCTTTTTGCAGCTGTCATGGATGCCTTTTCTAGGAAAGGGATAGTTGGGTAGATTACATTGTAATCTAGTATCTTTTGAGGGGAAGCAGAGCTGACCGGTGCAAGAATGGGCTTTTGTTATCCTATGTTAGGCTTAAAAAAAAATTATCCAGTGTACCACCCTGCCCTTCCGTGCTTTTTTTTCATGGAAAACATTTAAAAGGATTTTGTATTATCTGATGATTTTCTTCATCCACCATTTTTAAAACTGTTACATTAGTTGCCTGCTTTTACACAGAAATTTGCTTTATTTAATCTCTTTTGTTAACTTTAAATAAATGGATTTTACATTAAATTTATTATTCTATTTCTTAATATCTGTTGATTAAATATGTTTTGATTTAATCTCTACAAGCACTTGCTAACAGAGTGCATGCAATGCAGTCATATGTGAATGGACAGTCCCTGACCTTATGCTTGTCCCTCATAGAGGACAGTGAGCTTCCTCCTGTGTGATACGTTGCTATATTTCCATTGCAATAGTTAGCTTCTGGTGAGGAGCAGGGATAAAAGTGCAAGGCATAAAAACAAGCACTAGAGAAAAAGATTATGCTAAGTACATACCATGATTTAACTTGGCTCATGTGTGAAGCTTTTTCAGCCATATAAATCTTTGTTTTCTATTTATGATCTAACACAAAAAAAATATGGTGCTACCCAAGATATTCTCTGTCTCTCCACCTTCTCTTTTAGAGAAAATCTCAATTGTGACCTCTTCCCAGTCTTTCTTTTTCTATAACTCTGTAAATATTGAGATGGATGAAGAGGCTTCTGAATTCTAAAACCAAAAGGGGTTACAGTGAACCATGAAGCCCTCGGTGCACAATACTCTTGAGAGCTCGATCAGGTAAATGATGAACTTAATTTAAGAGACTCAGTTTTTGTTAGTGATTTAGGGTTATAAGGTATACAGTATTCTGATTTTCTTATAGGAACATTGCAAGATCTCTTATTAAGTGTCTTAAGTCACTATCTCATTATGTTTTGACAGGTTCTTACCTGATGCACAGAGCAGTGAGCTGAAGGTATGCTCTTTCTTGATTCCTTCAGGCTTGGACAAACAGATAGGAAATTCAAACATGAGAAATCAAACATCGAGTGTGCAAACACAGAATTTTTGCAGGAAGGTTTTTGTTTTGTTTTCTTTCTTGAGAGACAGCTTTACTGTGAGTTCATGGGCTGGAATGGCTTCAGCATGTGAGAATTTGGGCATGCCAGGTCAAAAAGAAACCAACAGGGAAAGATAATAAAGAAAAAGGGGCAGGCATAATCAGAACAAAAAGGTATAGCTTTGAGAAGATAAACTGTCTTAGATTATCCTTCCTGCCCCCAAAGCTTCAGTTTAAAGACTAGAAAGGGAAAAGAGAACAGAATATATATGAGTTTAAAGCATGGACTTGCCAGCTGTGGTCTACCTCAAAGTTGTGTGTTATTATTTTTTATTTTTCATCTAAATATAGTCAACATTGCTCCATTTTCTGGATTCAGCACACAGCTGACTGAGGAGGGTTACTCACCTCAACTATCAGGCCTTTGACTACTGTGTCCTTTCTCCCAGTTTCAGGAACTGTGGCCGCCTCAGAACCACAGAGCTCTGGGGATTGTTGTGCTTCCACAGACACAGAGAAATTCACATTCCCTGAAACAAATGATCCAGAGAGCTGAGCTCAGATCTGCCAGCAACCTGGCATCCACCAAGCTCGAAGATCTGCAGGGTATCCTCAGTTCTAGGAGTGGTTCAAGAACGTGTCTTATATTTAAGAAGGTGGTAAGCTCATGCCAACAGCAGCAATGACTGTGAGCTTCCTCTTGGGGACCCAATGAGAAGAAAGTAACTGAAGAAACTTCCTACACTCACCTTTTCTGGGTAGAGCCCCCTTATAAAATTTTCACTCACCTAAAGTTTTGGGAGTTACCAACCAGGATGAGGTGTGCCTCCCATTGGCACCAAGGCAGTAAGAGTCTTGGTCTTTTTCTACTGGGACAGCTGTGAAATCAGGAGAGGCTTCCAGCTGCACACCCATCTGTGGCCCCACAGGGAAAAAGAAATAGCAAAATAAATAAATAAATAAATAATAATAAATAAATAATAAATAGATGCCACTGTGGAAGGACAAGGTGTTATACATGGGAGTAAGTAGGTAAAAGAGTGTGAAGGGGATTTGTGTTAGAACAAGAACAGGACGGGATTGTTTGGAAAACATGTCTAAATTTTCATGTAAGTTGACACAGAAGGCTTGCATAGATTTCATCCACACGTATATGTCCTAAACTTTATTTACCTATCATCCATGTATTATCTACACAAGCCATTAAGGAGATATTTACATATGTGTCTACTTATATATGTTTTATTTTGATGGCAGAAGTACATTTACTGTACTAGATTTTTAACTACTATTTTGAAGTATACACCTACCTCTAACAAAAGAATAATCTATTGTAAAACAATATGTCATTTTATTCTGACAACAACCTCTTTATCTATGTGGACCATGTCCTTTGATTGTATACAGAGGCAACATGGAATATCCTATTTCTGTCAGTACAGTTTGTGCTGTTTATACACTGGCAATATGACCTAATTTTATGTAGTATCCATATTGTTAAACAACTCTTTGCTCTATATATGTAGCTAGAGTCTGGGAATTGTTTAAGCATTTGGAATCACTTTGCTAACCAGTCCAATACAATCTCTTCCCCACTTTCTTTGTTCTTTTCCTTTGATTCTTAGTTATAATTTACACACACTAATTGTCCTCTTCCCGCTGTTCATGCTTAATTCAGAAAGGTGTTCACCCGCATGCTTGTAGGGAGGTAGTTCATCACAGTGGCCTTGAGCATGAAGGCTTCTCCACGGATCACAGAGTAGGGCAATGTGAGCTCCACAAAGAAGGGCTGGAAGGCTTGGAGAGATGCCACCGAGGAGAGACCAAGGCCACTGTCATTGGACAGGCAGATGGCTCCGGCCTTCCATTCAGTGATGGTGTCAGGGACTGTCACTTCCACTTCAGCCACTCCGGAGGAGCTGGGAGAGTGAGTGTAAAGCACAGAGAGTGAGCACACGAATTCATTATCTCTGAGATGACAGCTCTGTTGTGACAAGACACCATCTCTTTGAGTCTTTGAATGGAGTAACAGGAAGGGAACAGAGTAAACGGGACTCCAGATGGTGAAATGAAAGGTCTTTCTCTAATACTGTTTTACCAACTCAAGTCATAGTCACACAGCATCTCAAAGTTCATAGGTTAGTGGAAATCTGAACAGAGATTTGAAGTTTTCTCTGAATTCCCATCTTCAAATATCATACAACAGTTGTATGACTTACATGATTTACTCCATATAGCCATCCCATAGTCTGCTCCATGTAAGACTGCCTCACCTTTTTGTCAATATGGTGATTCTGAATAGTTTTAACTATCAGAAAGGTACATGATAGATTTTATGGGCATTTTATTTTATTTTATTGGCATTTGTTTTATAATTGATGTGTTGATATGCTATGGTTTTTTATATGATCAATTTCCTTTGTTTATGATAAAAATTAGAGAAATCCAAGAAAAATTTTTTACCCATCCCAAATCATAGAAATGGAAATCACTTACTTTACTGTGACTATATTCCAGACCCAGGTTTCAGGAAAATATTTCCGAATGGTCTCAGTAAGTGAATCTTTAGGTGGTGGATCTTTTCGTGGTTGTACTTTAGGTGGTGGATTTCTATTTGCTACTGTGTGGATATCTGGAGACATTTCACTGTGAAGTAGTAGTGTATCATATGCCAAATCAGGTACTGTGAAGTTACAAAGGAAGAAAGGAACATAGTACTTGGTTACAATGTGACACGATGCTGCAATGTAAATGTAGCTTAATTTTCGGTTTCTTCTTGACCTTTAAACACTCTTAAGGCTACACTGGATCTTAGAGTCTCATGCTCTACCGACTGAGCTAGCCGGGCAACTGCTAAGGCTACACTGGAAATAATGCATTGAATCACCCATTTTGTCGAGACTAGGTAACATCTTTGTCAAAGGAGAAATCTCACCTAGAATAATTGAATTTGGAAGGAACCATGATACATATTTTCTTGGGTTGGATATTGGAGAATTAGTGAATGCTTACAGATATAAGGTGCCCCCTAGGAGGAATGAAGATCAACAATACGATCCTAGGTAACAGGTCTTGTGGCTACAATGAGATTCACTCCAGACAAGAGCTGAATGATGTATACATTATCAGCAGAGATATTCTTGCAATGTTTTTTCTTTCTTAAGGTCTATAGGTTTTACCCAGTATTTTAACAGGTTTTTAATTTGTATAAAAACTGAAAGAATTATAAGGACAAACTCTTGGGTTAGAAATAGGAAGTTTATTACCCAAGAATCATAGAATTGGCTTGGGTCTGTACTGGCAAGAAATGTAAGATTTAAAGCTGGTGATGAAGTGTCTGTATTCTGCTTTACTTTCAAGAACAAGTATACATGCAGATTTAGTTAGAGCTTCACCTAAGTGTTTCCAAACTGACTTCTAAGCATAGAAAATCCCTCCCAATTTCTTAATTCATAGACACACACAGAGCTCCATTTCTGTAGGGTCTTCCCTGTGATAGCCACAACTTGTAACCTGACCTCGGTCTTTCTATTTGCTTTCAAGAACTAAGTGGTTTCTAGTGTTTTAAGTTCATCACCCATTACCTTAACAGCTAAAGGGATATTTGTTCAATTATTCCATTGTCTAGAGTAGTCACAGTGCCTCAGCCCTAGAAACTTGTGAAGATATTTCATTTTCCTTTCAAATCAGTATGAGGAAAATTAATATATTCCAGTCAGAATAACGTTTTATTTTATGTGAACACAGATAAAAAATAAATTTTATTATTTTGAATATAAACAATAATAAAGATAGGGTTTCATGATTTCAAGTTATATTATAGAGGTATAGTAATAAACCAGCATGGTAAAGGCACAAAAATAGACATATCGATCAATGAACAAAATACAAGACCCAGACACACTCATGTAATCACAGGCATGTGGTAGTTGACATAGATACCGAGACAAACACCAGAGGAAAGACAGCATCTTCAACAAATGGTGCTGGGAAAACTGGATGCTCACACATAGAAGAATAAAAGTACACCTATATCTATGATCCTGCACAAAAATCAACTCCAAATGCATCAAGGACCTTAACATGAAACCAGAAACTGCTAGGGAAGAACCATAGGCAGCAACCCTACAAAATACATGTGTAGGCAAGGACTCTGAATGACACCCATTCACTTAGAAATCAAGGTAAGTACTTGACAAATGGGGGCCTCATAAAACTGAAATGCTTTTTGTACAATTAGGGAAAAATAAATTGAGTGAAGTGGAAGCCCAGAGAGTGGGAGAAAATCTTTCTAGCTATACATCTGATAGGGGATAGATACTCTGAATATGTAAAGAACTCAAAAACCAAAGAGTGGAGAAAACAAACAGCCCAACTTAAAAAATGGGGTGTGGATCTGAATAGTGGTTTCAAAAGAAATTTTAAAAGATTAATACATATATTCTAACATTGTTTGTTATGCTAGCAATTAGAGAAATGCAAATTTAAACAACTCAGTTTCCATCTCATCCCAGTCAGGATGGCTAAGTTCAACAAAACAACTGACAACAAGTGCTGGAGAAGATACAGGGAAAGGGAGCTCTCATTCACTGTTGGTGGGGATGCAAATGGTGCAGTCACTCTGAAAGGGACTCAGATGAGAGGAACAGGGAAAGATTAAATGGTTCCTTGGTTAATATATGAGTATGCATGTTTCCTTTGACATAAGTGCATTTTTTCTTCCTGTCCTCACCTTTATTTGCAATGCCTGGATTTTCTGTCTCTCCTCTCTAATGCTTAGGGAACTCTCTTCACCTCTTCTGACACATCTACAGAAGTTCTTCTACTTCACACAATGATCCTATATCACAATAACTATTGCATTTTGTCTTATTTTAACATTGAAGGAAGGACCTCCAGCCTTTAACTGCCTTGTAGTAGCAGCATACATCTGGGCACATTTTTCTCTGGTAAACTTGGGTTCTTTTACTCTTACTTGGATGCTATACATGTACTACAATTTTATTTTACCAGCTTCAACAAATGCTTCACATTTATTTTGTTCAGAAAATACTGATTTGTTATTTTTACCTGCCAGTTGAGCCATGTCATAGTCATAACATAAAAAAGGATGTTTGATCTTCAAGTTGGTGAATGCTGTTAAACCCGTGTCCTAGAAAGAAAAGTATTAATCAAATGAAATACCTCAAAATTCTGAAAAAATGTGTTTAAAAATTACAGTAAATACTTCACATATAGTTTTACATGTTGAAGTAGAATTCCTATTCAAATTGTGTCTCATACTCATTAGGGAGTATAGTGAGGAACATAGAATTTATAGTGAGGCATATGTGCAGGCCTTCTTTCTGATACAATGCTGTTACATTTAGAAGTCACTCACAGCCATGCATGGTGGCACACACACCTTTAATCCCAGCACTTGAGAGTCAGAGGCAGACAGATCTCTGTGAGTTTGAGGCCAGCCTGGCCTACAGAGTGAGAGCCAGGAAAACCAGGGCTACATAATGAGAACCCGTCTGAAGAACCATTAATAATAATAATAATAATATATAATAATAATAATAATCAACAGTCAATCTCCCATTCTGTGCCAGTTTTCCCAATAGAGAGAAAAATATAGTGTAGACTGGCCACTTTCCAAGATGTAGACTTTGGAATGCTTAGGATCAAACCCATGAACCACACCACATGTAAGGTGAGTGGTCTGCCAGTGACTCAAAATATCCTTGGCCTAAGCCTGAAATTCTTTACTAATATAGTGTTTCATTAAACCTAAAAATTCACAGAGCAGCATGCTAGTAGATAATAGGGTTTACCTCCACATATCTGTAGACATCCTTCTCTTGTCCATATGGTACTGAGTATATGAGCTCATCATATAGGCCGCCAGTCATACAATCTTCTTGGTCTTCAGACAGGTGGGAACTTGGGATGAATTTCTTGTGCTGCATACCTGGCAGATTGTATATCTGTAAGAGACAGGAGATGAGGAGGCATGTGGGGAGTACTTCCTGAGTTAGCTTTGACTGACACTGTGGTTCCCGAGTTGACTGACTGGTTGGCTTCGGCAGGGCCCTCTTTCTTGGAATTTACTCATACACAAAAAAGTAATAATCACTGTGCTCACTACTAATACCTGAATGTTTAAGGAATAGCTATCCCTATCAAAAGTACAGGCACCAAGAGGACGGAGAGGGTAGGTTCCGGGGAGTAATGGAACTCCACCCTCATATTAAATACCCTTGTGTTTTTTAACTAATCACCTGTATTTGTCAGCTAAAAACAACTGCTCAACAAGTCTCTTGTTTAATAGATTTGGGGAAAGTAAAAATCCAAAAGAAAAATATTTTAGCAGGATACATTCCAAAGCATTTTCTGCATGTGCATGATAACATCACATTATTAAACTTAAATATTGGTTTAATTTACATGTTATTTTAAGACTGGTAAATTCCCAGCATTATTTAGACTAAGGATTTCTGTTTTTAAATTTACAGATCTACCGTACATTCTAAAACATGCTATTAGCCAGTGTCAATAATTTTTACACTATTAGAGTGATCATATAATTATTCCTAATAAGCCTTGTTTTTAATTGAATATAAAGAAGAGTTTTACTGCCATTATCTTGGGCAAGACTCCTGTAATAGTGAATTGTTTCATTTGTGCTTCAGAGAATTTTCAAAACAAGTTGACAACCTTGCATTTTAAAATTTAAAATTTTAAATCATTCTATCCTTTTTATCTTATTTGAGGAAATGTGTAAGATTCTCTTTGTATAAACGGTTTCCTTTGGCTCCCACATGCAGTGTGACTCTGAAAAGCTCCATCATAAGCATCTGAAGGGGACAAGCCACTCCTGGGACAGGACAGCTGCAGTAAGAGCACAGAGGGTTTGCAACTCACAGAGTGTCTTATTTCCTTCTCTGTCTTCAGTTTATTCTCTGAAGTTTTCTGATCCATTCTTCTGGATTTTACAATGATGAGCTCCCTTAGAGATTCTGACACCATTAAATGCAGTATTTTTACACTCAAGAGCCCTAGTGACTAAACAATCACTGTTTCATCAGAACCAGGGTCACTTCCGGTCTCTGTTGACCTTTTTTGGACAGAGGCTGCAGGGGACTCACCCAGGAAGGGGAGAGCTCAGCCTCGGGTTTCAGGAGCAGCACGCTTTGGTCCACAGCTCTCAGGCCACAGAGGGACTGAGGAGAAGCCGTGACCCACAGATGGGTTTGTGAGCCAGGAAGACTTTGAGATGAGCTGAAGCTCAGGTCCACCTGAGAGAAGGAAAACCAACCTTAGCGGGAGTGGGAGTGGGGTGGGAGTGGGGTTCCTGCTCTTGCAGCCCTGAAACCTGACACGTGGAGTCACCCTGGAACTCTGCACATACAACTGTTTTTCCAGATTATGAATACAGTCAGAAACACAACCGAAGTTCATTGATTCCCCTTTGTACCCTGCAATTGATTTAGGAAGACAGGAAATGTGTCCATTAAACTCCAAAGCAACACAGGACTATTTCGACTCCCTGAAGTTCTTGCAAATAGCTCATTTTTGGTGTGTGTGCACATGTATGTGACTGTGGTGTAATGCACATGCGTGTGCAGGTGTATGTACCCATGCACCCAGCAGAGGCCAGATGGTGTCTTGCTCCCACTCTCTACCTTTTTCTTTTGAGAATGTCCCTCATAATCCTGGAGCTAAACTGGCAGCAGGAGAGTCCCAGCAATTCTCCTGTCTCTAGCCTTCAAGGGTTATAGGACCGTGTGGTCTGCCTCATTTTTTATGTGTGCTGGAATCAGAATGCACTGTAGTACTATTATCTACTGAGTCAACTCTTTAGTCCTGAAGCTACACTCCCTCCCTCTCTCTCCATCTCCCCTTCTTTTCCCTCTACCCTCTCCATCTCTCCCTCTCTCTCTCCATCTCTGTCTTTCTGTCTCTGCTTCTGTCTCTCTCTGTGTCTCTGTTTCTGTGTCTCTGTCTCTGTGTGAGTGTGTGTGTTTGTGTGTCTGTCTGTCTGTCTGTCTCTCTGGTGAGGTTTTTGATACAATGTTTCTTTGTGTAGCCCAGGCTGTCCTGGCACTCACTCTGTAGACCAGGCTGGCCTTAAAGGCTCATGCTATAACCACCCAACAAAGTTACTCATTTGAAAGGACTTTTTCATGATGACTCTCATACCTCGGGTGGAAAAATCAGTATTCTAATTGGAATACTGCCTCTCTGTCTACATTTGCCCCTGTCTGGCTCCCAGATCATCGATCATTTGTCTTCATCTCTCAGTGCTTCCTATTTCATTTTGGACAGTGAAGCAAACTGCCGTGGACTGGGTTGTATTGAAAGGGGCTGATGAAAGCAGATCAGAAGTGTCATTAACTACTCTAGAGGAAGGAAAGCACAGATGCTCACCAACAGATGTATTTTCAACTCTATGTGAGTAGGAACTGAAGATCTATGATACAGCACACATCCAATATGCTGCGTCATAAAATTCAAGGGTCTTATGTTCTTATCACACATACAGAAAAATCATAATGAAAAACTGGAGGGAAAATAAATATACTAACAATTGATAGGCCTGAATCCTATGACTGGTCGCAGGTAAGACTCTGTGACATTAAGGGTCTATGAGATAGCTCAGTGCCTGGATCCTATGCCTGGTCTCATATAAGACTCTGTGACATTAAGGGTCTATGAGATAGCTCAGTGGGTAAAGGTGCCTGATGACAAGCCTGTTGAGCTGAGCTTGACCTCTCAGACTCATGAGGAAGGACAACACAGACTTCTAAAACTTGTTCTCTTTCCTCCATGTGTGTACATTCACAAGCACATGTGCACACGCAGATAAATACAATAAAAATGTAAGTTATACAACGTTAAATTAGTTATTAAGGATTTGGTTCTCCTCTCTTGCTCTCCACTTCCTTGTTTCCTCTCTCTTAAACCTCTGACCATGTGTGAGGTTTGTGAATTGAAATCTGGCACTCTGGTACTGTCCACATCTTTGCCACTGAGGCACACACCAGTGATGGGGTTTAGTATATTCATCTGAAATCTAGGTCCTTAAGATTTCTCACCCCTTTAGATAGAAATTTTAGGTAATAAATCCCTCACTTTGTTGCGAAGACACTTTTCAACTTCAAAGGTTGCAGAATCTGCAATCACTTCTCCATCAGGCAAGATGGTGTAGATGAGCATTTTAGCCACGGGGACCATGCTGAACTCCACAGGGATCTCCAAGGCAAAGCTGCCTTTTACTGCAGTGGAGGGAATGGGAAGAGATGGTTATGGGTCAGACTACTGACAGGAAAACCCAAATAACTGAGCACTGGGATTTGGAGGACTGTCCATATGTGGAAGACAGTCTTCCTGTCCTGTGGTTGGTTGTCTGCATGCTGATGATCTCAGGAGGATGTCACAAAGATGTCTTCCACCAACATGCTCTCTGTCAAAAGTTACCTTGGTTATTTACAGCTAGTCATATGCTAACCTCTTATCTCTTTTATACCTTAGCATCCCAAACAGCATGTTAGACATTCATGTCATAAAAAGGGTGAGACAACCCTGGCTGATGTCTCACTTATTATTCAGATAAAAGGAAAACTAATGGACAGGAAAGCCTGGTACTCGGGAAGCAGAAAATTAATAATCATCTCAGAGGAGCAAGCCACTTTTGGCAGTAATAAGCATATTTTTGGTATTAAACTTTTTTCTCAATGCAATGTTCACAGTATTTACATCTCTTGAGAAAAAATTATGCAATTTTGAAGTCTCTCATTGTTTCTGGTGAACGTGAGGGGATTCATAAGCCTTCCCAAATTGGGTGCTGATTCATACTTACTATCTGTTAAAGAACTAATTGCATATTTTATTAAAAAATTTAAAAAAATTTATAATTGATCAGTAATAAGGAAACTCCTTTTCAGTAAATTTGTTGACCATTCACTGACTATCTACCACTTCTAGAAATTAATTGAAAGATATCTCTGACTGTATGGAGCAAGCAGGTTTACATCTAAAACTTGCTATTAGCCAGGGTCAATAATAATTTTTAGGCTATTAGAGTAATAACATAATTATTCATAGTAAATCCTGTTTTTAATTCAATATGAAGAAGAGTTTTACTGTCCCTAAATTGAGTGAGACTCCTGTAAATATGGTATGTTTTCAATTGTGATCCATGTAGTCGATATGGCCATGGAGAGAAATGAATAATAAAAGGTAAAGTATAGAACCTGTGTTTGCATGTGGTACCTGCTCTTTGGGAAGGAAAGAATGGCAAGGTCAGAGCATCAAGACTACCAGGACTCAGTGGCAACTTGGGATCTCAATAGGAGTGGGTGCAAGAGACCCCATTAAGGGAGTGACAAGTGAGTCACATTTTGTTAGAACTGAGCAGGTATCACTAGGAGATGACGGGTGACTGCACTCACAAAATCACAGCAGCTATGGTTCCCTGCCTAAGACCTTACCAACAGCAAGCCAGTCAATATTCCAGCAAGGAAGGGGAGGGTTTGTGAAGACCCACTCTTAGCTCAGGAGCTATTGACAGTTGATGGCTGCTAAGGGGAGGAAGAGTCAGATCTCACTAGTGATGTGACCCTTGGTAGACTGTCCATGTTTCAGGGGCTGGCCTAATACCTCATCATGTATGGGTAGCACTACCAGAACTCAATAGGTTAAAAAAAAAAAAAACATAAACTAGGGAACGGGCCGGGAGAAATAGATAGGGAGGAGTCTAGGGTGAGGGGTTAGTTGGGAGATGGTATGATTAAAATACATTGTATAAATATACGTAACTTTCAAATGACAAATAAAGTGTTTTTAAAAGTAAAAAAAAAAAAAAAAAAAAAAAAAAAAAAAAGGAAATAGAGATAGTTCAGGAGTTAAGATCACTTGATG
Source organism: Mastomys natalensis (assembly GCA_021653895.1). Lineage (NCBI taxonomy): Eukaryota > Metazoa > Chordata > Mammalia > Rodentia > Muridae > Mastomys > Mastomys natalensis. The sequence continues at coordinate 427,842 of JAJTUV010001624.1, read as the reverse complement.
CTTTTATAGAAATCCCAGGTTTGATTCCCAGCACCCACACCAGGCTGCTCAGAACTCTGTAATTCTGGCTACAGGATATCCAGGAGATGGATGTCTCTGGATTTCAGAGTACATTGTAGTGATATGCACATAGTTACCCACATGCACCTCACATACAATTTAAAAATAATAAAAATCAATCAAATACATGAAAATCATGTAACTAGAATGGTAAGGACCAAGGCTGCACCCTCCAGATTGTTTTTGGACAGACACTAAGATAACTCTTTTGCCTTGGGGATAATCTGTATGTGAATGCATAGTTCCTCGTGTAGATCGTATCTTGGAGTACTGGTGTGTTCAGGTGGTACGTATCAAATAGACATTTCACACGTTGAATGATACTCAGTTTGGGACTCTGAGATTTTTCCTGAAGTTCATGAGTGAGAGCATAGAATGGACAGCAGAGCCATGAGTTCCTACTGTGGAGAGTGTCTTTGGAGACACAAGCATGATGGCACTGTTGGCTGCTCAGTGGTGAGATTCCCTTGGTGAGTATGTGGACTCTCAGTTGGAGAAATGTTACTGTGTGGGAGACACTTACATTCTCCTGGCTCCATGTGATGAGTGTGGTTTCCAGTCTGGATGATGCTGCCCTGGGCTATGACCTAAAATGGAAAGCATTTTCCAAGTTTACATCTATATTTTACAAGGCTTTCTTCTAAGTGTGGTAGAAGACATAGAAGAATCTATTGTATTCCAGGCAGAAATCCCCAGCCTAGAACCCAGTCTGTCAGGAGAGACATGGTCAAGAGAGGAGGTCTTTGTTTTTTCTTTCTCCAATGTGGAACCAGAACTCACCAGGTAGTGGAAAAGGAGCTCTCTCAGCACTCCCAAGTCCTTCCCCTTCAGAATAAAATGTGCCTGAACTGTGTGAATCTGGTTGCAGGGCAGGATGCTGCTGGTCTCTGTGTCAAGGTAGATGTAGCTCCTGCTGAGGGAGTAAACAGCATAGGCCACATGCTCTGCCTCTGCATTTCTTTCTTCCATGCAAAGGGAATGGGAACATGAATTTTCCTCATGGTAGACCTGGAGAAACAACAAAGTACTGTGCTGTAGATTGCCTAGCAGGCATAATCTCCCTTCTGTGATCAATTAGCATATTTTCCCATGTCATTTAATGTTTGAATATTATGTACAGTTTTTAAAAATGGAGGGGAATTTTATTAAATGGATTGTTGTCTAACATCCAGAATGTTTAGAATTGAGGCAAATATTTACACCAGGGAAAAGAGAAAAGGGAAGTGTATTATTTTATGAGACAAAGGAAACATTTATTGTGCATCTAATACATAATAAAAAAATTTTACATATATGAATTTTAGTGCATTATGAATGTGCAAAATAATGGGTTGACAGAAAAAATTTCATATATTAATGTAACATACTCTAAGCGTACTCATTCATCCTAGTACCCAATCCTATGTTTCCCTCTCGTTCCTTTCTTCCTTAATAGATCCTCTCTGCTTTCATTCCTGTTCTTTCCCTAGATTCCACTTATGGGGGATATATGGGGGACATATAGTGGATATATGGGGGATAATTTCTCCTAGTCTTATACTTCTTTCTTATATCGACAATTTCTAAATACGTTCATTTCTCTATAGAAAAGAAGACTCTCTCATAAATATCTGAGTAAAATCCAATATGCACATATTTCCAGTTTTTTCTGTCCACTCATGTAACAGTGGACTTTTCCAGTTGTGCCCAAGTTCATGAAATAATGACTCCATGACTGAGTTATTATGAATAATTGTCTAGTCCAAAAGCTTTGGCTTCTCCTGTTAGCCCTAATTCAATTACCCTGTTCATTCTTTTCTTTTGGTTACCTCTCTTCAGTTTGAGGTGAATCTTCCACACCTGACTCTATCCCTGACACTCTCCCTGTACTGGAACTTCCACCTCCTTGTTTTCTGCCTAAGCTAATAGTCCAATAGCATTTCATTGACAAGTGATTCTTCCATATATTGCCCAATTGATTCTCTGTAAACACTCATCTATCAATAGGCATTAAAGTTGTCTCCGTAGCCCAACTGTGCTGAGATCTGCTGAGATAGCCATGGGATGTAGATGTCTCTAACATATGTTAGCTTTCATTCATATGGGCATGTATATGGCCGTGGCATACCTGTACTGTATACTGGCTTCTCTTTGGAATTTTGTAGAAGCTCTGAGCTTAATGGTCATACTAATTTAACTTCGCACCAGCTGTACCTATAGGTTCATTTATTCCTATAACCTTGCCAACATTTGCTTTCCTGATAGCCATTTTGATGGGTGAGATGAACTTTCAGCGTAGTGTTAGCCTGCATTTTATTGAGAGTCACATGTGCTGAGCATCTTGCACGTGTTTTTTTTTTTTTTTTTTTTACCATTTGTCATTGATGTCTTAAAAATAGACTATTTGTTGGATCTACTGAGGTGACCATGTGATTTTAAGTCTTGATTCTATTTATATGCCATTTGCAGTTGTCAGCTTACAAATGTGAACCCATCCATGTCATCTTGTTATGAAATCAGTTTAATCATGGTACATGATTTGCTTAATGTGTGGTTGAATTTGACATGGAGGAATTTCAATGCAGACTTTCCTTTAACGCCCATTGCGTAAATTCGTCTGAAGATTTCTTGTCACTGTATCCTCATCTAGTTTTGGTCTCAGGGTTATTCTAGATTCATAGAATGGCTTTGGAGGCATTTCTTCTTTTGAATCTTTTACAACAATATTTCTTTTGTGAAGTTTGGTTTGATTCAGCAATGAGTTCTTCCCAGTCTCAGCTCTTATTGTGATCGGTCCCTTTAATCATTTCTTCAAGCCTGTTTCTCATTGCTGATCTGTTTAGTTTTTTTTTTTTTTTTTTTTATATCCTTTTGGCTCACTTTTGGTAGAATATAAATATCCAGAAATTCATTTGTTTCTTCTGGATGGTTTTAATTTATTGGAATGAAAGTTTTCAGATTATTCTCTAAGAACCCCATGGATTTCATAGTATGTTCTGTAATAGTTAACTCTAATTTGCTAATTTGGGTTTTAACTCTCCTTGGGTTTAGATGGGGGCTTATCAAATTCACTTATCTATGTGATTTCAGAATCATGTTTGTTTCACTGGACCTTTTTACTGTTCCCTTTGGTCCCATTCATTACTCTCAGCCATATTTATTATTTCCTTCCTTTCATTAATTTTGTAGTTTTTCTGTTCTACTTGTGTTAACACTTTGAGGTACAGCAAAAGGTACATTATTTGTTAGCATTCTGTGTAAACTTCACCCCCACAGTTATGTGGTAACAGCCAGGTATGTTCCTCCCCACAGTTACCTGGCAATAGCCAGGTAGGCCTGGCTCCCTTCTCTCTGTCTTGCTATCTCCCCTTTGCTTCCTCCTCTCTCCATGTGCTCATGGGTTAGGTTTATGAGTAGCCTCTATTTCTCTATTATGGGTAGCCTCTATTTCTCTACTCTGTCTGTCTGTCTGTCTGTCTCTCGTCTCTCTCCTTCTCTCTTTCTCTCTCTGCCTCTCTCTCTCTCCCCTCTCCCTCTCTCTGCCTCTACTACTCTCTTAACTCCCCTCTCCATGCCCTAAATAAACTCTGTTGTATACTATACCATCTTGTGACTGGTCCCTCAGGGAGAAGGGATTCCTCCCCATTGGCCCACTGAGACATCTCCTTCTCCCCATACCTCACCACACACTCACAGAACATATTCTCTTTCTCTTTCTTATATTTCTTATACAATGTATATCTCTTATACAATGATGTGTATAAACACATCATTGGTGTTGTGACTCGGATGTAGTGTAAAGTCCAGAAGAGGTTGGACCCCACTCAAGTCCCAAGGACAGGTGCTTGCCCTAAATGACCACAGAAGTCGGTACATGATGCAATTAGCAAGAGGCTTTTACTAGTAAACCAGCATGCTGGGACCCAGTCTCATACCTCTGCAAGAAGGAGAGAGAGTAAGCCCTGAATATCAAAATACACAGGTTTATAAAGACGAAAACCACAGGATGGGAGGGGGGCTGGGAATAGGGGCTTCTTAGGTAGGAAGCTCTTGATTGTATTTCTTATTGGCACACAGCTGCAGTTTTTCAGAAATAATTGGTATGTCCTTCTTGGGGCCCTTCCCCAGGAGTTCACGGGTTCACGGACCCATGTTATTCTGAGATACTGGCCAATTAAAAAATTTTTCTTACAGTAGAAAATCTGTAGATTTGCAGCCCACCTCAGCTACCACAAGAGATCCATGCCCGATAGAACTGGTAAGACCCCCCAATCTCCCACTGGTCAGAGTAAATGTCCTCATGGTCCCAGGAGAGAGTCTTTGAGCTTATAACTACCCCTGTGCTGTCCTTGAGGATGGGAGACATTCAGTCTTTCACTGGCCCTTATTCTAGGACTCCTTCCCTTGAGAGAGATTAACCTCTCCCCTTGAGACAGTTTCTTTGGCTTGGCTGAGAATTCCAGACCAGGCCTGGACAAATTGCTCTCTCAGGAGCACTGGCTCCAAGCCTTAGTCCCCAGTCCCCACATGTCTTGCTCAGGGGTCAGTCTTTTTGCCGCCTGTCTCTACTTACTGGGATGTTTTGGTCTAGTTCATAGTTAACAGAGAACAATATCTCTCTACGTCTCCTCTCTTTTCCTCATATACAGCCTGTGCAACTTCTAGTTCAGCTGGTTTGCCTGAAGAGTGGGGTTTGCCCTGCCCCCTGCCAGAGACCCTCCTTGCTCCTCTCCTGACACTGTTCCTTAGCTCTGCTAATGCTTGGGCCCTGCTCCTTGTGTCCTGTCTGAGAATTGCTTTCCCAGGAGTGTGCGACCACTTGTAGGAAGGGCTTGTGAGGGAGGCTCTCTCTCTCCCTCTATGCCCAGGACCTGTAAAGTGAGTGCTAGTCATGCTGTCCTCTACAAGAATAGCTAGCATGCACATTGCTGTGATACAGAATTTGCTTCCTTTCCCCACCCACCTCAGATTCAGCCAGGAGGCACTGGCCATCGATTTCTGGCAGCTAGTTGGAAGTCCTGCCCTGCAGTAGCGACAACTGACCTCAGTGCCTCTGCCTCAGCTGAGGGCCCATAGCACAACCATGGGACCATGACCTGTGGCCCACAGCCCCAACCCGCCAGCCTTGCTGTGCAGCTACAGCCATTGAGCCTGCAACACGGTGCCCACAGCATGGCAGACGCAGTGGGGGAGCAACCTGAGGGCCACTGTGCAACTACAGCCACTGATGCCGAGGCCTGCCACACAGAACCACCACCACCCAAGGGCTGCTGTGGGACTCATAGACTTCTACCACAGGATCTGCTGTCACTCAGCCTCTGTCATGTGGCTTACATAGTTGGACCCAAACCAACTCCTCAGTTCCACATTTCCAGACTGAAAAAAAAAAAAAACAAAAACCCCCAAAAAACCCCGAACACACACATTTCAATGCCCCATCCTGACCCTTGGGTGACCACAACCCTAGAAAGTGGCTCTTGCACCTCTCCCACTCTGGGCTCTTACAGCATTTTAAACCACTGGACCTAGAGTAGGGACACTTTCTGGTAAGTCGGGACATACTGTGTATAGCTTCTAGGGGGCCTTAGTAATGATTTAGGCCTCTAGCCTGGCTGGAATTTTTGGTTATTAAATTATTCTCAGGACACTGGTATGAATAATCCAATAATGCCCCAATGGGTGCTGTGATGTTTTTGAACATATATTTTAAGAGATCTTCACAACACTGCCAGCGGTCTGATAAATGGAAAAAGGTTTCCCAAGCGCTTACCTATCCACTCTCCGATCCCTGGTCTGTTCCCATGGTTGGCATGTGTACTCAGTTTGTGTCACAGGCCTAAACCTGCCTGGACAAACTCATTTTCTGTCACATGATCTTATGCCACTGATGCCAGATTTCTTATTCTGGTTCCAGCCAAATGTTTCTTGCTAATACAAAAATGTGTTTTTCTCTACCTACACAACCTGCCAAAGTTATAAGATTTTCTTTCTTATCCTGACTTGATAGATTTCTACTACTGCCATTAAATTATGCAGTTGTAACCAATTGATATGGCCCTCAATCTTGTCAAAAGTTTGCTAATAATACATTTAAGATTATGACAGACAGTATTCCCAAAGTCTCTAACAGTTGATCCAAGATGGCAGAAGATGTGAACACACCAAGAAGATACTGCCTGGATTGTGATATGATCACTGAAAAACACAGTGGACAAAACTGGATGCCCTGAGTCAAATTACTTGGCTAAACCAAGGTAAGTCATTTCTCATGTCACATGTATGCATTCCACAGAGAAAAACCTTCGTTTTCTGTGCTTGAAAGCCAGACTGACTGCATCCAAGAAGCCATGGAGATCATGGGAACTGTTGGCTAGTGGACTCTGTCATTTTTAAAAATAATATATAACTGGTAGATTGTTGTTCACACTTTCTCAGACTTCTGACTACATTGACAGCTAAACTTTCACAGATGTAATCTGTTACCTCATTACCCAAACTCAGTTTTCATCAATTAAATACTTCATATTTCCTCTTCTTGCTATGCCACTGTCCTAATATTATCTGAATTCCTATAAACTTACCAACTCTAATAAAACATTCCACTATATGATCCAAGAAAAGCTCATCTTAAAGACTCATGTTGTTAACTCATGTTATCTCTTTTTGTAAACGTATAAGCTACAGGAAATCCACTCACATCTACCTCTCATGGACTAAACAGACACCATCCAGATAAGTACATCTGCTTGAAGTTCCCACTTACTCCGTATTCCAAAGGGTGAGATTCAAATGTACATCTCAAGAAAAAAATTTTTTTCCCAAACATACTTAATCTTATTCCCTACATCTTGTCAAGTTCAGGCACATCCAGAACAGTTCCAGAGAAGCAATCTCCAAATCTCCTGTCACAGATACAGACAGTTCTACTGGACCTATTCCTTCTGACCTATCCTCAGATGGCTTCACAGATCCTGGATAACAGGAGACAGCCAACTCTCCCAAGACTGGAAAAACATCCCCATACCCATTCTTCTAGGTTCCCTAGAGACATGTCATCCCAGTGCCAGCAGGAAGTAGCCAGATATCATGATGACCCTATTCCTGCTTCACCATCACCTTTTTCTAATTTTTTTCTTTTTAATTAAACCAAAACTGGGGAATATTAGCATTCTGTCTAAATTCCACCCCCACAGCCAGGTATGCTACCCCCACAGTTACCTGGCAATAGCCAGGTAGGCCTGGCCCACTATAAAAGGGATGCTTGCCCCTTCCTCTCTCTCTTATTCTCTCCCCTTCCATTCCCCTATCTCTATGTGCTTATGGTTGGCCTCTACTCTCTACTCTCTCTCTCTCTCTCTCTCTCTCTCTCTCTCTCTCTCTCACTCTCTTTCTTTCTGTCTCTCTCTTCCTCTACTACCCTCTTAACTCTCCTCTCCATGCCCTAATTAAACTCTATTCTATCTATACCATCATGGGGCTGGTCCCTCAGGGGAAGGGATGCCTCAGCATGGGCCTGCTAAGATGTTCCCCTCCCCATACCTCACCACACACCCATAGAATATATTCTCTTTATCTTTTTATAAACACATCATTATTTACTTGATAGCTGTCTGATAGTTTAGTGAGAATTTTATTCCTTGTAGACTGTGTAAATACTTTTTTCTTTTTCTCAGACTCCTCTTACTTCTATTTTAGTAATAAAGTTTACCTCTATTTTTTTTAACTTAACTGTTTAACTTACATTGTATTTTCCACTTTCTAGTCATTAGAATTGGGGGAACAGTGGCTGTTTTTCATTGTTTTTTAATTATATCCATACATCCGATTTGCTTTGGTGTTGATGAATTTATTCAAATGCCCTCCATATTTCTGGGGTTTGCCTTTTAAAGAGGGCTACTCATTATGAAAATCTGCTTATAATAGCAGGTGTTGTATAGCTGTCACTACAGATGTATAAATTACAACATCAAAATAGAAGAAATATTAAAAAAACAATATAACTTACCCCTAAGCTCTAATTTTCCAATAACTGAACTCAAAGCTATTGAAGCACATGAAATATTATATAAATTTTACCAGTCTAATTTTAAAAATTATTAATGACAAAATTGGACACACACACACACACACACACACACACTGCCTAATGGAGTAAAGAAGAGATTATAGATTTTACCCAAGAAATCAGCAAAAAAAATTCTAAAGAAATTAAAAAAAATAGAAATCTGAGAAATAAACAGATCAATAACTAAATAAAAACCCAAGTGGGAAGTTTCACAAATAGATTAGATACAGTGGAAGAAAAATACCATTGATTACAGATAATGAAAAATTATTATTACACCAATGAGTGGTAAAGAAAAACTAAAAAATTATGGCCACAACTTTCAAGGTACCTGCAACCCAGTTAAGACACAAAGGATGATGATGTTGGTATTACACAGAGGTAACGAATTTGAGGATACACAGCACCTATTCTTGACTAGAGAGATAAAAATGGACTTTTAATCATTTTTTACTTGAAAGTCCTGACGAAATATTTAAAACATAAATAAAGTAAAAGAGACAATAAAAAAATATTGTGTTAAAAATGTGTTCACAAAGTATGATCATACTTTTATTAATGATCAGAAACTTTTTGTGTTTTGACCTAAAATAAGAGAGTTTGTCATGGAATATTCTTTTCATTAAGCCAATTGTTGAGTTCACATTGTTGCAAAGCCTCACCTTGAGTCTTATGCCCTCCTCATTTCTGACTTACTTGATATTGAGGGAATAGCCCGAGATGCTACTGGTGTCTATGGAGAACTTTGCCAGGCCATGCTGATCAGTGGTAGTAGCATTAGTGTAGCTAATTTCTTGTGCTTTGACGAAGACTTGCTCATTTGGGATAGGAGCTCCTTTGAGATCCACTAGGCGGACCTAAATTGAACATAAAAATTATAGTCTAGGCATGGAAATACAACACAGAATGTAAGAGAAAGCCATGTTTTAGTATTATATAAAGATTCCATAGATGCATCAACTAATTCAGCATACAAAAACTGGTCTTCAAGAATTTATACCAGCAGAACTAGCTGTGATGTGAAAGTACAGCCAAAGGGACTGATGGTATCATATTCTTAACTTCATAACAGATGCTTTATAGATGCTCTCTATCCTCCTATTATTCATAAAAAACCATCAATGAATCCATTGTATCAACTACAGGAAAAAAGGCTCTGACACAATCATAAGAAGAACTTGTGAGGGTGGAGAGGCTAATGGAAAGTGTGCTTCACCATTGAAACACAGTGACACTTTGGGGCTTAAGATTTTCAGGAACAGTAGTTATGAATAAAAACTTGCAGCATATGTTTTAGATTTGGAGTCTCTTGATAACCTTTCTAAGTCTTCAGTTTAGTTCTGGGAATTGTATGTGATGTACAAACTCCACCACTAAGATGCACTTCTTGTGTTGCAACCAATGATGTCAGACACGTTTAACATCGAGCAGAATGGCTTGGGTTGAGGTACCACCTTACAGCTTAGTCGTCTATGAACAAAATAGCAACTTACTTTCATAAAGAATGGAATCCCGTGTCTGAAGTGTGAATCTGCTTTCAGAAATATGAGCTTGCTTGTGGTTCTTTCAATTTTAGTTGTTCCAGATCCATTGAACTCCAATCCTGAAGAAGAAATTAGTGACAACATTGAAAGCCCAAGCCAGTTAGAGAGTTGTTTGCTTTCTTCATTTTATGAACTGCCATCTCAATGTGAGAAGGTGTCAGTTTTGATAGCTTTATCCTCTATATTCTTAGATTACTCACATACCTGTCCCTTCTTCTATGACAGTTGCATTCACACGAAAGAGTTGGACTCTGTGATGGCTTCTGTTTAATTGGATCTCAGTGATGTTCACTTCTTGTATGCTGCAGCCGTCGTTGTCTAGCTGATATGTGACATAGGCAAGGTAACATGGCACACTGTCAGATTGATGGTCTACCCAAACCCACACATAAGGACTTCTTTCACACAAATGAATGCTTAGTGCGTGGTGTACAGGTTATAAGCATGGGACTCAGTTCAAAGACTGTACTGCTGTGTGCCATGATCATGACTAGTCACAATACTGCCTTGGCTTATTCATTTATAAAAATAATGATTATTCATTGAGTATTAAGTGATATCTCTTAAGAGGTATTAAGTAAACTCACAATTATAATGAATGGAGCATTTAATTTGTATGCCATTAGTATTTAATAATTATTTTCTATTATTAAAATAGCAACCACAGGCATGGATGTAGCTCAATGCTACATTTTACTAGAAGGCATGAAACTATTGGCTTGATACTTAGTGCCAATAAGTAAAGTGAAATCCATTTCCAGAGTGAAATGGTGTTTAGAAGCTGCCACTGTATAGTTCTATGAACAAGAAAAGTCTTCATAAGAATTCACATTATTCTGAACTGTGAAAGATAAGAGTCACCAGAATCATTATTTTGTTCTTAATTAAATTTTAGCTTCACAGCATACTTCCCCCCATCCCAAGTTTCACTGTTACAATTATTGTTGGCTTAGTAGTATACTTAATTTCATTTAACAGGTTTTCTGCTGTTATGGCAGTTTGTCTGGATCCCTTTCCCCTTTCTGGGCTGCCTCGTCTGTCCAACCTTCACCGAAGATGTGCCTAGTCTTACTGCAACTTGATATGTTAAAGCTGGTTGATATCAATGGAAGGCCTTCATTTTTCTGAGAGGAATGGAGGAGGGATAGCTGGTTGGGGTGAGATGAAGTGAGAAGGGGGGACTGGGAGAAGAGGAGGGAAGGGAAGCTGTGAACAGGATATAAAGTAAATAAATAACTTAATTTAAAAAAAGAAATACAGGAAACATGACCAAGCAAGGAAGCATGACATGTACAAAAGTGTATAGCTCTTCACTAACTGAATCCTAGGATACACATATTGTCATAATGTTGGCAAATAATCCAGTAGTCTAGTTTTGGAAATGACTAGTGACCTCAATGAGGATTTAAACAAGCAGATGAAGATATGAATGCTACCAATTCAGAACAAGACCGAGAAAGTCAGCAACAGATTTGATGGTTAATAAAAGATAAATAGTATGTGAACCAATCAGAATATCCAATAAAGTCATAGGAATAAACACATAATTATCAATAGTAATAATAAGTATAAATGATTTCAAATCTTTAATTAAGACACACAGGCTAGGTCTCTTGCTGCAGCAATGTGAGTGGGAGCACCTGGAGCACCAGCTCAGAACAAGACTTGAGTTGTAAGAAAATGGCAGACAAGCCAGCAGTGCGGGAAATCGCCAGCTTCAATAAAGCCAAGCTGAAGAAAACCAGAGTGCATTAAAAAAACACTCTGCCAACCAAAGAGACCATTGAATAGAACAAGAAGAGTGAAATTTCCTAGAAGCCCAGGAGGATTTTCCCACACCACCCCATCATCTCTGAGATTCCCCTCATGATGTGGAAAAAGGGTCACCCATAAGATGGACGGACAGAAGACACATGCATTTTGAACCCACCTAGGCAATAGGTTTGCCCTGTGATATTATAGAAAATTATTTGTATGACTGATAAAAATAAAACACACCTCATGGCCAAAAAAGAGTCAAAACTAGCTAATTAGACTAAAGAGAACACACACATACACACACCACACACCACACACACACCCCAAAACTGAAGGGCTAGGAAGAGATACATCACAAAATTCCAAGCTGAGAAGAAACAAAAATATCAGTACTCATATATGATAAAACTGACTAGTTCAAATTTAGTTACAAGAAATAAAATAGTCACTATCTATTAGTGAAAGGAATAAACTGAAAAAAAAAATACTGGGTAAACATGGCAATGCATCACATTTCATAAAAGAAACACTACTAAGCAAAAGGATAGATAGGTCCAGGTACAATAACAATGGGTGACTTTACTACTACACACTCATCAAGTGATCAACTGGTAAAAAATAATTTTAGGGTGTTGTGTAGAAATTTCATCTTAATTTAAACATTCCACCTGGTAGGAGGCTTACTAAGACTCAGGATGTATACAAGACTTATAAGCCTCTGGATATAAAGAACTGAGGAGACTCAAGAAGTTTCTAAAACTGACAAAACTGTTAGACTATAAACAGCCTAAAAAAATTCATGTTCATCAAACCAGTTCTACAGAGAATACTAAAAATAATACTTTGGACTGAAGAGAGGAATAAGCAAAGCTAACAGGCTACAGAAATCAAGCAACTGAAACTATAATTATTGAAACATAAAATAGGATTCAACACAAATAGTACTAAAAGCAAAATGGCAGCAATCAACATGCACCTTTTTGTGATAACAGTAAATACCAATGGCCTCAACTCTCCAATCAAAAGATATAGATGGAGGCAGGAGGAGGGAAGGGATAGTGAGTTCCTGGGAGGGAGGGGGGAAATGGGGTAAGGAGAGAACATCTGAAATGCAAATAAAATTTCCAATAAAAAAAAAAACGATATAGAAGAGTTGAATGGGTTAAGAAACGAAATCACAGGGGCTGGAGAGATGGCTCACAGATCAAGAGCACTATCTGTTCTTGCAAAGATCCTGAGTTCAATTCCCAGCAACCACATGGTAGCTAACAACCATCTATAATGAGATCTGATGCCCTCATCTCTCATCCAGTCATAATGTTGTATACATAATGAATAAATATTTAAAAAAAGAAACAAAATCAGTCTTTTTGTTGTTTTCAAGAAACTCATTTTATCTTCAAAGATAGACACCACGTCAGAGTGAAGGAATTGGAAAAGTATTCAAAGCAAATGACCAGAAAGCAAGCAGGCATTACCATTATAATATTCTACCAAACTGATTTCAAGCAAAAATTAATTAGATGAGATAAAGAACACTTTATTCTGATAAAGCGAACAATTAACTGAGAAGTCACTACAATTATGAACCAAGCTCTAGCACACACTGTCATAGAAAGCATAGCACTTGATTTCAGTCACTGATGAAACCCAACTCAGTGGTTATAGTTGATTTCTGCACCCTAACTTCTCCAATAGGACATTTGAACAAAAATAAACATAGAATCATCAGAAGTAAAGACATCAATTTATCACTTGGAACTAGCAGATATTTAGAGAACATTCCACTGAAACACCAAAGAATATTTATTCTTTGAAGGTGTGAATGGAAGTCTCTCTAAAATAGATGAATAAGTGAGACACTAACAAATCTGAACAAATACAGAAATATTGAAATAACCCAGTGCATCCTATCTGACCACAATGCAGTAAAGCTTAAATCAACAGCATGAGGATGTATAGAAATTACATAAATTCATAAAAACTAAGCAACTCACTACCAAATAATGAATGAATCCAAGAAGAACACAAGAAAGAAAAAATTAAAAATCTTGCAATTAAATGAAAGTAAAAACATGGCACAAAAGCCTCTGGAAAACATTCAAAGTGAGAGAGAGACATAACTAGTTCTGAGTGCTGCTAAAAATAAAGAAAAGAACACAACTAAATGACTCCATGGTATAAATTAAGGTTTCAGAACAAAAGAAAGATCAATCCAAACTCCGTGTTAGCAGAGAGGAAGAAATAATAAAAACCAGAAAAGAAACTAGTGGAACATAAATAAAAAAATACAAAGAATCAATGAATCTAAAGATGGTTATTTAAGAAGATAAGATAAAGACCAATCTTTGGCACAATTAACCAAAAGAAAGAAAGAAAATGACCTAAATTAATAGAATCAAGAACATGCAGGGTTACATTACACAGACATTAAAGAGATTTGGAATATTGTAGGGGAGTACTTCAAAAACCTGTACCAAATTAATTTCTAAAACTTAAAACAAGTGGACAGATGTCTACATTCATCCAAAACACAATGTTAAATTAAGAAGAAATGGATAACTTCAACAGTCACATAGACTCTATAGAGAGAAACCTACTAATGCCATTTTCCTTAATCAATATAGTTCCTTACTGTATCCAAAGAGTTACCCTTATCCTTACAGATGCATGTGGCTCTCACTTCATCAAAGAATCTTATTTTTCAAGAGACAGAGACCTTTATAGAGATCCACAACGTATGAAAATGCAGAGAACTGCCTATGATTGTCCAACAATACATCTCCAACATAACCCCTACATCAAAGGATTAGGGAAAATCATGGAACAAGGGTCAGAAAGATTGTAAAAGATCAGAAAGCCTGTTGCAAAAATAGTGTCTTTCAGACACAACAGGGACAAGGCACTCATAAAATCTCCAACAATTTGGTTGCCTGAACAAGACTTAAATAATGGTAAAACAAGTTGTCCTGATAATGTGGTGGAAAGGGGAAATGTCACAAAGCACCATCACTAGATCAAGAGCTGCAGGGAATCAATAGCTGTGAGAATGCCTGAGATAAATATAAAAGTCCGTGGGAGTCAGGAGTTACTTGGCCCTACAGATAACATACAGGTCACACAGGCTGTTGTAAAGTACAAATGATATCTCCCTTAATGATGCCTTTTATTGACCGAGAAACTGCTCAAGATAGAAGTCTAGAAAGGAAGAGTCTGGAATAGATTCAGGTGTGGCCTTGTCTCCTGTGTTGAGGAGACAAGCTTGTGTGTTTAACATTCCTGTTTCCTCTAATGCTTATCTGTGAGCACTATATATCTCATGATATATAGTGGGGGTTACATTGGAAGTAGTGGGGGTTACATAGGAAGAGGAGAAGGACACATACTTATCTGAAGTACTATATATCTCATGAGTTGTGGGTGAGACTACAACCTGGTACAACCACTACCCACATCAGTATAGAAGCTCCTCAGAAAATGGAAGGTTGAGGTATCATATGATCAGCTGTCAGGAATCTACAAATGGAATCTGTATCAGCACACCAAAAAGTGTCCCCATGCATGGCTTATCATATATGTGAGTCACAGACAAGTGAGTCCACCAGCTGATAAACTGATAATCAAAACTAAATAGGAGAATGTTATGGGGACAGAGATTATCACCTTTTACAAAACATATTAGAGTCAGACACACAACAGTGCATGTTTTCTGTCTATATGAAGGTTGAAACTAAACAGAAATAAAAGATAGCAAAACAGAAGTTTTTCCACTTGGGAAGAGGAAGGGTTTTGCAGGAGGACGGATGAGAGAATGAGGCATGTAATGAAGGAGGTAATCAAGTACATGATACATGTGAATGAACACATACTAAAGAGCCTATTGTTTGAAACAACTTACTTACATTTTATATGTGCTAATTGAAATACACCTTCAAAGAATAACCTATAAGGCATAAAAGTAGTGGGGGTTACATAGGAAGAGGAGAAGGACACATAAAAGTGAGACCAAAGAGTAGAGGTGGCAATGGGACAGGGGAATGTGGTTAAAATACATGACACACATGTATGAAAATGTCATAAACCTTCTATTTTATATAATGAAATATTCTCAAAATAAATTTGGGGCCAAGTAAGTTGTTGAAATATGCCTTTAATGTAGTGGGTCCCAGGATTATCACTTTGTCCTTGAGGGGCTTCTGGGAATTGCACACATGCCTGGTAGTGTTCCATCCCTGAGCTACAGTCCCAAGGTCCCAGACATCCTCCTTTCAATGTCTGGGTATGCATTTCCTCTCATCTTTGCTGTCTGCCTTTCTGTTAGTTAACCTTGGATATTTAAAACAGGCCTTTGAACAGATTCACTCACCTGGGAGTTGACTTCTTTGCATTCAAACTCAGGCTCAGAGCTAAAGTCCTGAGATTCATGGCATATGCTTATCTTTACATCTCCCCGGACAGGCTTCCCATAGGTATATCTGTCACAAGACACAAGATAAATTCACAGAGACCAAGGGTCTTTCTAAAGCAGACACCCACTGTCTTCTCACTGATTGTGTAGTTTCATAATGACACAAACATGGCCCATTATTATTACTCCTGACACTTTCTAACTGTATGTGTCAAGAATTTGCGATGTAAATAAATTAATAAACAATAAAAAATAGCCCTATTAAGAACCTATGGAAGACATGGTTTTCTCCCTTTTGTGGTTCTGAAAAAGATTAAGTAACCAAGCCAGGATCCCCAGCTACTAAATGATGGGGCTGAGATGAATGGGGAGCATGGGAAAGGACTCAGCTATCCTAACAAACCTCCTTAATCCTTTGCCTTTGGTCTATCATTTTTTAGTTTTTAAGCAAGTCATTGTAAGGACAAGCAACTATGAGCTAAACTGTGTGTCTTCTGTTTATTCAGGCACATATTGCAAGTTCCATCTCGTATGGTTCTAGATTTAAATAGAAATTTTAATTGTAGTACAATGTCATCAATTATCAAGCATAGAAATGCAAAGCAGAAGACTGAGTTGTCTGAAGGTTAAACTTGGGTGGCAGTGATTTGCCCTGGAGACAGACTGGGAGCTCTTGTTTCTCTGCTTTCTCTCAGCCCATAAGAGGGCAGTGAGATGCCTTGATTTAGTGCCTGTGTTCTCTTACATGGGTCAGTGGATCTATTAGGTCCCTTCCTGTCTCCAAAGGGACAACTCTTTACTGTCTCATACAATTGATTTTATCCATCAATATCAGCATCCATGCAGTGAATGTTTGTGTAGTAATCGATGCAGAGTAGTAAGGTGCACAAACAAACACCACAGGGGAAATATTCTAGTTGGGAAAGTACAGAACTGTAGCATTTCTAGGTATTCTACAGTGAGACATTACCCAGGGATTTTCGGTGCCCTGAGTTCATTCTTTAGGACAGAAGGACAGAAGCAGGTAACTCACTTCGCACATGCAGTCACATTGAGTATTTCATCATGCACAGAGATGGCATTTGGGACTGTCACGTCGACATCAAATCTGGGAAGCACTATTGGAGAGAGAGGAGACATTTAGGTGCGGAGTGACTTGTCTAGTTGCCTAAATGATCAGTCTCTGCCCAGAAATGGTGATTTCCCATTATTAAGGCATGTCCCACCCCATTAAAGTTAAAGTGGTTAAATGTTATGTCACTTCCTGAAAATCACAGGGTATCTATTTAAATAGGAAAACCAAGCAACAAATCGAATAATTTGCTTCTGAA
Source organism: Mastomys natalensis (assembly GCA_021653895.1). Lineage (NCBI taxonomy): Eukaryota > Metazoa > Chordata > Mammalia > Rodentia > Muridae > Mastomys > Mastomys natalensis. The sequence continues at coordinate 410,697 of JAJTUV010001624.1, read as the reverse complement.
AAATCCCAGTGCTTTCTGGAAGTCCCATGTTGCTAGTGGATAGCCTTAGCTAGAGTCAGATGAAACCCAGCTTTCGCATTTGGAACTCAATTTGTTTAAAATAATTCATCCTATGGTAACCAGAAACCTATGACACCCACTCTCTCTTTTTGGTCTTCCCAGTCCATACCGAATTCCATCACAGTGAAGGAGTGCATTTCCTTCACTCCTGACTGTTTGAGCATCACTATCTTGTAGGAGCCCTGAATGGGCTCTGCTGCCAGGCTGAAGGACATTTGCTTAAGCCCATTCTCTGTCTTAATATCCCGCCACTGCATAATTCGGTTCATTCTTGGATCCTGTGAAAGAGGTTGTAAATTTTCTAAGTCAATAAAATATTAAGAACAACAGTGCATCTAGATCATTGTATTGGTGATGGAAGCATTTGGGAGCTTGGTATATTCTTTTTGGGAAGGAAGAAATAAAGGTGACCTGGAAATAACAAACAAGTTAACAACATTCCAGTTTAGGTTACTTTCATAAGATTGATTTCTCTCTGATTATGTAGCATTTAAGTCTTACCTCAATGTAAGCCAGAGGAAACTGAAACACAAGGAAAACAATGTTAGTTTAGAACAGCAGGTCACAACCCCTTTGCCAAACCTGTTTCCAAAAATATTTACATTGTAATTCCTAACTATCAAAATTACACTTATAAAGTAGCAAAAAATAAATAACAAAAAAATGTGGTTGGGGGTCACCACAGCATGAGAGCTGCATTAAAGGGCCACAGTATTAGGAAGGATAAGAACCACTGATGTAGACATTTCACACACACAGCAAATTCAATAGATTTATAGAATAGACCATAGGATGGGAGTTTCAGCCAAACTGTGATGAACTTAATACCTAGTAACAAAGTCAATTGTAAGCCAATTCACCACCATAGAGAACTTTTAAATAATTTTCTAGAACTCTCCGAGTCATAGGAATCATTGAATGGATAGGGACTCACAAAAGGAACTTTGAGGGACTTCATGTGCAGGATTTCTCTGATGTTCTGGGAGACCTTCCTGCCCTGAGCCTTTACAGTATGGCGATTAAAATACGTCATGTCCAAATCAGGAATATTTTTAGTGTGAATTGGGGTTACTAGTGTTAAATATATTCAGTCAAAATGTTTAAGTTGGGAGTGTCCTGGGCAAGCCATTCACACCACTGTACACCAGGCTATGCCTTCGCATTCCTTGTCTGATGAGCTACAAAGGGATCAGCTTGTGTCATTAATACTCACCTCCTGAGCACAGTTCAGCAGAATAAATCAGGGCCTAAGTCTCCTCAAGAAATATCAAGAAAGAGCTCAGTAGCTGCTCTTGCTTCAGAGGAGAGTTGCTACTGACCAGGTCAAGGGCTGCATGTTTAGAGAGGGGAGAGTGGGAGAGTTAACACTAGGCATCTTTGAAAAAGTCATATGGAAACTTACTGCTTTATACACTGATTTAGAAACATAAGTTAAAAGGAGAGTAAGAAGGAAGACACCTGCATGTCTGGATGATGTTGTGCCTGAAGGTCAAAGCTCACTAAACAAAGCTTCAGTACTAGGCATGAGATACTTCTTCAATGAGATGTTTGTCATGAGGCCCTGGAGACACCCAAACAAGAAAGCATCTTGTCACTCTTCTTGATTGCCTGCAATAACTAGTTGATAATATTCTATTGTGGAAGACACCACACACCTTAGGTAAAGGTGTAGAGAAATGAAGCTGCTACTTTGGCTTCCTCCCTTGCTGCCAAGCCTTCTCCATTGCTGCAGGAGAGGAGACCTCAATGGTCTCATCCAGCTGAGAACTGTATGATGTATAATATTGACCTGCTAGGCAAAATGTGCCCATGCAATAGTGGCACAACTTTATGGTGGCAACCAACTGATCTCTAATTAATTGAATCTTGTTCTGCAAGATGGAATTCATACCAGGTACTGAAAATGTGGTTAACAACCCATTTCTGAGGAAGTCTTAAGCCCAAGGGTCAGAAGTCAGGGGTCAGGGGATGATGCTTTTGTTTAGCTAAGTTGACATGGTGTCAAGTTGCCTTCTTAATAATTTGTTCTTATATTCATAGACAAATACTATACTCAGATTGAATGAGAAAAGCTTCTCTGCAGTGCAACCTGGCTTCAGGTCACTAGCTACCCTCTATTTTCTGTGTGCCTTATTTCCTGACCTTCTAGACTAATTAGTACCTAGGACAGACACCTTCTTTTTCCTGTTCTCATTCTCACCTTCAAGTAATGAGGAGGAGGAGGAAGAAGTAATAGATGGAGGAGGCTGAGGAGGGAAGTAGGAGGAGGAGGAGGAGGACAAAGGTGCGAACTGCAGTTTGAATTTTGTAAGATTAGGATGAACCAAGGGAGTAAAAGAGAAGAAGTACTTGTTGACTTAGCAGACTTTAAGAACATCACTTGAAGCAGGCAGGCTTGGTGTGTTCGGTTTAATAACAGCAATCTTGGGAGCAGAGGCAGAGGCATAGATGGAGGTGGAGGAGGAGGCCGAGGTTGAGGTAGGTGAATATCTATGAGTTCCAGGGCAGCCAGCATTACATGGTGAAACCATACCCCCAAAACCAAACCAAACCAAACCAAACCAAACCAAACCAAACCAAACCAAACCAAACCAAACCAAACCAAACCAAACCAAACCAAACCAAACCAAACCAATTGACACTGCAGAGTAATCAAATTTGTGAAGTAAAAACAAAACAAAACAAAACAAAACAAAACAAAACAAAAACAAAACAAAACAAAGCAAAACTTTTCACAGAAGTCTTGGAGGCCTCGGTCTATATGGCCAGCAAAGAAAACTAAGTTATAAAAACTGTGAGTAGAGAAGTAAAATTGTTACTGTCAGACCGAGGGACCAAAAGTTAGACCAGTTCCCGGTAGGTTGACAGAAAGAGAAACCACAAACAGGTAATAAAAATGGTGGAACTCTGACTCCCCCCTCACAGTGTTGATCTAAGACAAATAGCTAAAGACTTACCATAGAGTTGTGCCTTCTCATATGAGGGCACCTCTGCAGTAGACCAGTCTGACACATTGAAGGCTGAGACCAGGACACCTTAAAGTCTCTGTCTTCCATTAAACTGATCAACCCGAAATTAAAGAAATATGACATCTCAAAGATCCTTAAAGCCTCCAGTCTCAGAGAGAGACAGGATTTCCCAATTGCCTTCTGCAGTCTTCCCACCCTTGTGCCTGCAGTGTGTGTGTTTCCTCACCTCTATTAAAAGCCTTTCTTCACTGGCTGACTTTGTCTACTCTGCTCAAGATTTTTCCTGCCTTTTAATTCTTTAAGTTGCAGAGAAATGAACCCCAAACAGTAGCAGCAAGACCATTTTATAACCAGCACACAAAACCTATTGGAATTCAAAGTAAGTCATTTTTACTAGTGAATTCAGCAAGATCCATGTGATAAAAAGTAATGGGATATTTATAAAAATTTTAATTGCACTGAAAATGTAGGCCACAAATTATAAATTTTGTAAACAAATTACATATTCATTCATGAAAACTACAATTTGGGGGAACATGTTAATTTCAATTAAGAAATCCAGTAGGCCTAAGTTGCAGAGACCCACAGCCAAACAATAGGCAGAACTTGGGAAATCCCAAAGAAGAGTGGGAGGAAGGATTGCAGGAGCCAGAGGGGTCAAGGACATCAGTAGAACACCACCCACAGAATCAATAAAGCATGACCTAAAGAGTACACAGAGACTAAAGTGACAATCATGGAGCCTGCTGGGGTCTGTGCTAGGTCCTCTAGATGCATGCTGTGCTTGTTCAGCTCAGGGTGTTTGTAGGAATCCTAAAAGTGGGAGTGGGTGTGTCTTTGACTCTTTTGCCTGCTCTTGGGACCCTTTCCCCTCTACTGGGTTGGCTTGCCCAGCCTTTATATGAGGGTTTGTGCCTAGTCTTCTTGTATCATGTTGTGCTCTGTTCAGTTGATTATCACTGTGGGGGCTACTTTTTTCTGGAGAGAAATAGATCTGGAGGAAAGGGGAGTTTGTGGAAGACTGGGAGGAGCAGGGGGGAGGGAGGCTATGGTCAGGTTGTTTTTTATGTGAGAAGAATAAATAAGAAAAAAAGGAAAATATATACTTGATAGAATTACACAATAGATTATTGTGATAACAGAATTTTTAGAATTTTAAATGAATGGTGTCTACTGTAATTTCTTATTTGTAAACAACAAATTAAGTAAAAGTGGACTGATAGGTTGTTTAATGTTTAAGTGTTTCTTTCAGAATTCTGTACAGTATTTTCTGATGATATTCACCCCTTCCAGATATACCTCATTTCTCTTCTTAGCTGATTGTTCCCTTACATTTATTCTGCATCTACCAGTATTCACCTCTGGCTCTTAACAGTTTTTCCTTCCTCCTTGACACAATAATTTCAGTGCCTTGAAGCTGAGGGTGTGATTTAGATGTCCAATTTAGGATTTCATATTCTACAGTCAAACCAGTACAGATGGGAACCATCATCCCTACTGGCTAGCTTTCTTACAGCTGGAAGACATTATGCATAATATCAGAGGGGAATTATAATGACCAATCTTACTCAGCTGTGAAGCCTATAAATTATGAGAACCACTAGCTGGGCAAGACATGCCCTACTGGTGCTATAGTAGTACAAATTTCAAGGAAGTAACCAACCACAGTCTGATTGGACTTAAGTCCCACTGTGCAAGATGAAATCCCCACACATAGAATCACTGTAGAGCCGAGAACCTGGGGTTTTATGCATGAGAGGTCCCAGGGAACAACTCACTATTATTATGCTGCTAAAGGACACAATATTAAGGCAACGGATACTGATTTATCTTTATATTTATATATTAGGGGCTGGAGAGATGGTTCAGTGATTAAGAGCACTGACTGCTCTTCCAGAGGTCTGGAGTTCAATTCCTAGCAACCACAAGGTGGCTCACAACCATCTGTAATGGGATCAGATGCCCGCTTCTGGTGTGTCTGACACACCAGTGTGCTCACATGCATACAACAAATAAAATCTTTAAAAAATATTTATAGATTAAAGTATGTCTCATCAGAGAAGCTTTTAGTCACAGTAGAGGGTATTTAACACAGATAGCCACAACTTGCCTAAGTAAGGAGAACAGGAAACTGAAATGCAGAGTTATTCTTAAGAGAGTCTATATAGGGAAGAAACCAAGTGTTAAATATAAAGTTATAAAAATACTTCCCTGCGTTACACTGTTACATAGAAATGAACTTCTTAAGGATGGCACAAAGTAAGAGAATCTGCAAAAGAAATGACTGAAAAACACGACCAATATAAAAGGTTCTATTCAGTACAAGTCTCCACAAAGTATAAAGAAAACCCAGAGATACTTATACAATAATGGACTTCAATATAAAGACACTCACATATAAGGAAGCCATACTATGGCCACTAGTAACTGGGTGTTGGGAATAAACTGGCAAAAGATCAGAATAAACAAAAAGACCAAATCATGACTAAGAGGGGCTGATTGCAATTAGAATATTGCATTGACATTTTGTGTTGAAGAACCCACCAATACCCACAGATATAAGACTCACCAACTCATTCAGGGGGTGTAGATTTTTATCCATAGAGACAACCCGAAATTTAACTGAAAAGAGAGAGAGAGAAATTTCTAGTGAGATCCAAAGACCCAGGCCTTCTTCATGCCATGTTGCGGATGGCATTTTGATTCCTTTGCCCACTGTGGAGCTTCATACCTGACTGTCCTGGCTTGTACACGGGCTTATCTGTCTGGATGAAGACAACACTTTCTTTGTTCTTCACAAGCACAGTGTTCCTTTTGCTGAATTTATGTGTTGACCCTTTGATGTCAATGTCGAGAAACTTCTCTTCTTCAGAAGAGGAGAATCTAGGGATCTGAGAACAACAGGAACATGAGACCCTTCACCATCTGACTATTTGCATTTCTTAGATTATCTCATTAACCTTCTCTCCTTCTACCTCACAGGAAAGAGATGGGGGGTCCATATGTTTCTGTTTAAGTATGAAATGGAAGAAAAAACAATGTCAGGACAAAAAGGATGTAAAAAAAAGCACAACCTTTTGTGTAAGTCAATGTGAGTTTATGTGAGCAAAAACAGTCATTTTTATGGAGTAAATAAAGTCTTGATTGAATGTTAGCTCTAAGAAATGAAAGAAAATTAGCTGTAACTCTGAAACTGAGCTAGAGAGAAAGGTAATGTATTAGTGGTGGTAGGAAGTGTGTCTTGAGGATAGGTTCCAAAGAAGAAACCCAGCACTTACTCAGGACATCAGGATCACACATAGGAGATGTGTTCCTAATTAGCTGGAGTGCTGTTTGACAGTTTATTACCTCACTAGCAGGAAGTACTATGAATTGGAGAGCCCTTTCTTTCTCTGCTCAGTGGGCTTTTTTGAGGGAATTCAGTGGGAAAGCAGCGGATGCACAAGTATTGACTCTTCTCATTGTGGGGTGAGAGGCTGTAAGGTATTTGTTTATTGGGTAAATGTTCTAAATTTCTATTGTTTTGAGTTAAACAGATATGCTTCTAGATTAACCTTTTCTAGAAATATGTATGGATACTGTACATACATATTCACACACACGTTCATAAGTATATAAAACAAATCAGGACAAGTATCTAGTACTCACAATGAAGGAAACACAGTGGAACAAGTCCTTGTCAACCACAAACTCATCGAACAGGCGTTTCCTTCCCGAGTGAGTTATCAAGGAAGCTGTGACAGTCACTGTCTCATTCAGATGATAGAGATGGAGGCAGATTTTCTCAGGGGTCTCAGTGTAGAGCTGGGAAGGAGCCAGCACCATATACTTCCTGGAAAGGAAGGAGTTCAAACCAGCTGATGGCAGATCTCATTGTCTATAACTGGAGTTTCATCACAGTAACCATTATCATTCATGTTTGGATAGCCTGAGATGGCAGGTTGACAGTTTGGCAGCTGTCACAGCTTGCTGCACAGTAGAGTGGCAAGACAATTATCAGCTCATCAATCATCAGTTTCTGAAGTGATAGCTGCCAAGGCATATTCGAATGGCCTGTACTCCCTTCACTAAGCAGCCAGCACTCAAGTTCTAGAAAAGTTTTATTTTTTTTAAATGAAAATATGGGAGGAATAATTATTCTTTTCATAAAAATTTATCATGATTGGTTTTCATTACCATTTTTAAATTCTTGAAAAAATAACCCAATACTCTGTTTTTATTTTCGGGTACTCTTCAACATAAGTGTTATAATGTGACTGTGAAATCCAAACTTGCATGATTCACCTGTGTTACACTTGAGCAAGTGCCAAAGGCTTCTGTAGAAATCATTCTCTATCTTTTCCTAGAATTAGAGATTTTTGTCCCCTGAAATCTAGCCTGTCACTCTACATAACAGTATGCAAAAATATCACCAGCTTGCTTTTAATTTTGCCTCCTTAAATCTATTTTCAGGTCATAAATACAAAAAAAACACACTCAGCAATAAATCTTAATTATATGGTTATTTTGGACATCAAATGACAAATTCTCCTGGTAGTTTAATCCATGTTCTTTGATCTTAACAAGAGTATTGTTTTAGGACACAAACATCCACAGGGTTCTGATGTGCCTGGAGTCTTGTCTGCCTCAAGGTTAAACCATAGCCTGCCCTTTCCAACCAAGAATGACAACAATTTAAATGATTATTTTCAAAGTGATTAAATAGTTTCAACACCTGAGAATGTCTCTGACCAGTGGGATTTGAGATACTACTAGTTAAGTAATTAGGGGAACATTATTCTAAATCACATCATACTTCATACACACGGATTGCTTAAGAGTTGGAAAAAAGATTACCTGGAATCACGTAATACTAGAGTTGGAGAACATATATACAGTTATTTGTTAATTAAGAAGCAAAAATAATTCAGGTAGGGTTTCAGGGGAAGGGACTGAAAGGAAAGGGATAACGTTTTGACTGGTGGAGGGACAATATGGAAGAGGGCCTTGGAGGTACTCACGGGTCTCCATTGACCAAGGAAGAAGAAGGCAGGAAGGCTAGAAGAACTGAAAAAAGGCACAGCTGAGCCTGTCTGTTCTTCCACATGTTGTGGTAAGAGAGGACAGGAGGACAGGCTTATGGTGTCCTCCTCCTTAACACTGTGTCCAGAGTCCTCCAATCCACAGCAGCTTATTTATGAGTCCTCTGTGTGAACAGAATGTTCTGCCCAAGGTATTTGAATAGCAAAATAGAATATTTGCTCTCTGTCAATGTTACTGTGTTCAGTAGTGGCCTGAGCACAACTCAAATAAATTACAACAGTCTCAGGAAAGATGCCAGAGGAGCTGTGGCTGGTGTTGGTAAAGGATCAAGGCCACAGAATTTGCTTAGTCTGAATTAGAGCAAACTCTCCTAGTCCTAATGACCAGTAAATCTTTGCAGTAGGTGGCTGTGCTATGACTGTCTGGCATTTGCCACCTCACTGCTTCTACTCATTTAGAATCTAGTAGCACTCTCTATGATGTGATATCTCCGTTTCTCTATTTCTTTGAGAATCACTAGAATACTTTAGATTGGAGATTTTAAGTTCTCCTGACTGACCATTCAAGTATCTACTTTTATGGGTCTTGTTTTTAACAGGGGACTGTGGATAAAGGGCAAGCTCAAAAACTTACCTATTACATGTCACTGTGCTGAAATCATCTTTGTTAGATTAGAAGTTCACAAACCTCATGTAGAAGTAAGCTTCTATCTCTGTGGTTTACTAGGTCAAGTATAACTTGTGCAACTAAAGCTGACTGCTTCAAATGTGGAGGCATCAGTATTTGGGATGCAGCTCAGTTCCTCTGGAAGGATGTTAATGTGGAGAACTGGTGTCACAAGATGACGGCTGGCAATCTGCCAGCCCTAGCTTGGACATTGCTGCGCCATGATCAGGGCACGTAGATCTGGCATTACTGCACGTGCATATTGCTTGTACATAAGATCAGGCCGTTTGATATATGGGCGGAGCACCAATCCGGAATGGCTTCTGATTGGAGGAGACAGAGATTTAAGGGCGGGGAACGATGGTTGGCGGGCTTTCTCGTACATTAATGGTTCCTGTGTAAACGGTGTTGAGAAGGAGTTCCCGTGTCCGTTGTCTTCTGTCTGCTGGTCGATCGGGAGGAAACATGTTAAGTTATGAGTTGGGAACCACATTAAAATTTCTAGTCTAGATCATGGGGCTGTTTATTTTTGCAAAGTTCCTGTGACATTGTCTTGAGGAGGTACATAGAATAAGCTGAAACAATTATAATGTTGAGGCATTAAGTAAAAAGAAATAACATGCTAGAAGGGGATGTAATGTAAGGGATGAAAAAGAAATAAAACTTATTCCTGGTATGGTGGTGCATTCCTTTAGTCACAAAACTCTGGAGACAGGCATATATCTCTGTGAATTCGAGGACAGCCTGGTCTACAAAGCCAGTCCAGGACAGCCAGGGCTCGCATAGAGAAAAACCCTGGTTTGAAAAAAACCCAACAACACAAAACTTATGTATTTCACTGATGGACCTCTGAACCACAATTAATCAATGGGAGACTAGTGCCAGATGCAGGCTTGTTGGTTATCCTTAGTTCAACCTTAGGTCGGGTTCTCTAAGATGGAGCCTGAACCCAAGATGGAGTTGGTCTGGTCTGTCACAATGACCATGACAATCAGAGACACCCAGGTGTGGGAGAAACAGAACATGCATTAAGATTTATTGTACATGTTAGTGATTCAAGTTATGTGTGAGGATCCAAATCCTCACATGAAACAAAAACAACAGTGGGAAAAATACATGAGGTAGTTTTGTATTTTAACTTAAAAATATCGGTTATGTCTAATGTATGTAGATCAAGAGACCCATTTCCTAGACACACTGAAAATAAAAACTATCAGAAAAAAATAGAATATTTTGATGTGATGGTGACTATTATGTTTAAAAGTTTAAAATTATTATGCTTAAAAGAAATATAAAACAAAATGCCACTAACCTTTAAACCCTACTTGCCCAAGGACAGATGGCCTTCCAGGAATGCTGGGAATTATTCTTGTAATTACCTGATTTGTTTATGTAAGATAACAAATCACGTGTTTCCACTCCTGTAAACAAGCTTGCTTGCCCCCGACAGCATGAAGGATGTATGCTTTTCTGCATGCAGGCTGGATGTGTGGCTGGTTGCACATAAGCAGGAATTACATAGCCTTGTGAGGTTTGCCTGTATAAACCCCTTATGAGTGTGCGCTCAGGTTCAGTCCAAGCACTGTGAGTATCTGGTGCTGGTTAAAACTATCGTTTTGGAAAGAAGAAATGTTGATCAATAGTTTTTTCTTTTTCCACTATTTCGTGCCTCCCATGAATGTGATGTGATGTTGTGTGTGTGTGTGTGCGTGTGTGTGTATCTGGGTAAAGGTATATGAATTTGTATGTGTGGTTTAGATCACTTGCATGTTTTTATTTATGTGAATAGGACAGAGGTCTTGTGTCATTTTTACCTCGCTTACAGAGACACTTTCCTGGATGCTGAAAGTTGTAAATTTGGTTAGACCACCTAACACAGGAATCCCAAGGATCCATCTCCTTTTATCTCCATAGTGGTGTGATTATAGGCACCCCACTGCTATACAAGGCTTTTATGTGGCTACTACTTCTAAGTTCATGTCCTTCCATTTGCAGAAGATTTTGTCTAATGAGCTCTCATCATGACACAAGAAGTATAGTTTTGCTGGCTAGATTCTCAGTGCATGCCTTCTCTCAGGAGCCTAAATTAACCCACAGAGCATTTGGTTCATAAACACTGTACCATGTTTAGAGTGTATGACTAATAAAAACCTGCAAACTAAGGAGCACCATGGGTTATTATCAATGTCTAGTCATTTTAGAATACTGGAGAACCAGGGAGTCTAGCTTTAGTAGTTGTATCTTTAATACAAAAAATGGATATTCTGGGTGAAATGTCCAGGGCCAAGCAATGGCCACATAGCATATAAGACTTTGTGCCTAGGAAGTATTGAAGGAAAGTAGCCTGGATAAATGGAGGGTATTCATAGCTGCTCTTGTGACCTCATCTATCAGGGATTAATTTTTCTCATATTTCATAAAATTAGGTAACCTGTGTCTTGAGTCAGGTATATGACAGCATTTTCTGCTTATATGCTACGCAGATGAAGTAACCTTGTCCTGCATACTACTCACTGTGACAGAAAATTGATAACTATAGCAATCATGAGCTTTTTCATCTTTCCCACTTCTGTGTCCTAAATCCTTGTGAGCCAGGCTCTGAAAACCTTCCATTGCTTGCTTAGCAGACTTTCCCAAGTCAAGTTCTTCACCTACCGAAGACTCCCTAAACACCATGGAGCACTACACTGGGCCATAACATATGTTCACACTGACATACTGTGTCTGGGAGAGTTAGGGGCTGAAAGACATTGACACTGAAGAGCCCACCTGTTTGAACCCATTGCCAAAAGGCTATGGCATGGGATCATTGACTGGTTGTTACCATGGTCAGATTTTTATTGTCACATATGGCAGAAAACTGATTTTGTTTGTTCTTTCTCTCAGTGAGAACTGTGAGGTGTGCTTGGTGTTTGTCTTTTTTTCTAAGACATAGTTAGGCTCAAGATTTATCCTCTTTTGAGCCTGTGATGTGGATTTGAGTCATCCAGCATGGGTGTGGGAAGCTAAACAACGGTTCTCTATTGAAGCAGATACATAAAACTCTTCAGGGAAGAAACCTGAACACAAGAATCTCTTTTCATATCTTCCTAAGAAAGTGTGGGTTCCGTAACCTGTGGGTTGAGACCCCCTTGGGGGGCGTGTCAGTGACTGTCAGGTGCAGCCCTGCTTATACACCGAAGGCCTAAAAATCAGCCATAGGCCTAAGTCAGCCTGCTAACACAAAGTCTTGGGTCTCTGTGGAAAAACACTGAATCAGATGGCTATAAGCTATTGTATACAAGCAGATTTGGTAGAAAATTGCCAGCCTGAGTAGTCACAGACCTTGTAGATAGGTAGCCTTGGTGGATAGTACCAACTTAGATAAGGACAAGTGAATCATAGGCAGAGTCATAGTGACCTGTCCCCTGAACCTTCACCCAGCTGACACTCTGTTCTGGAAGATATCTGTACTCCCACTGAACATCTATGCTCCTGCATCATCCCCTTCCCCACAACCTGCCTTTTTGTGTATATAACCCCTGTGTGAAAAAATTATAATCGGAAGTTTGGTCAAACTATAGACAAGCCACCTGTTCTTTCGGCCCCTGTCCTCCAGTTCTGTCTTCCAGGTCTTCTGATCCCAGTTTAATGCCCTGTGGGACTGGGGCAAGTGACCCTTTCACAGGGGTCACTTAAGTCCATTGGAAGATAGATATTTACATTATGATTCATAAAAATAGCAACATTAGGGTTATGAAGTAGCAACAAAAATAAATTTATGGTTGGGGGTCACCACAACATGAGGAACTGTATTAAAGGGCCACAGTATTAGGAAGATTGAGAACTCTGTCCTAAGATATTCATAGAGGCACAAATCTGCAATTCTTGGGGAGGTTTTCTGAAGTGTCTACAGGAGAAGAGACACATTGGAGATAGTTCTGCTCTCTGAAGATGCCAGCAGTGCACAAAAGGGTGAGAATTCTATATCAGACGCTAGTATGATGCTTCTCTAAGGGGGTTGTCTTCCAAGTCTCCAGACAGTATGGGGGAGTTGAATGTAAATGACTCCCTTGGACACATGATTTTGATACTTTGATTCATAGTTGGTGAAGCTGTTTGTGAACATTAGGAGGTATTGCCTACTTGAAGGAGGTGTGCTAGTGGAGGCTGAGCCAATTATGAGGACTCAAAAGACAAAGCTATTCCAAGTTAACTCTCTCTGTCTCTTGTCTCTCTGTCTCTCTGTCTCTCTGTCTCTTCTCTCTCTCTCTCTCTCTTTCTCTTTCTCTCTCTGATTCTTCAGGATCAAAGATGAGCTCTAAGTACTCATACCTGTCTGCTTGTTGCCATGTTCTCCTCAATGATGGTTGCAGACTAATTTTTCTTGACTAGGTGCCTAAAAGTTTGATGTTTTCCCTTAAAATGTACCTTGATCATGATATTTTGACCTGGCCACAGATTATAAATTATGACAGAAGGAATGGGCGTCATCAGTAAGTGGATATTTGAAGGGAAATGATCCAGGGCATCACAAAACCAGATTCAAGTCCTTATTATGATGAACTATTGTACCATGATTGTTATGAGGGCTGGGTAGAGCAGACTGCTGTATCTACTTGGTCATAGCTACAGGTGTAAGATGTGACCCAGGATGTGAATTCTATACAAACCGATAAGCTGTCACAAATGCCCATATTCCCATTGACCACAGCCAACTGTCTGCAAAGAAAACTCAAAGATGTTGGTCTGAAGCCTAAGTCCAGGCTTCAGAGACTCATCTTCTACCACAAGTAGATACTCAGTGGACTGAAACTGAATGAGCTTGAGTGATTCTCAAGATTTTATCCCTGCATTTCCTGTCAGCTGGGCAGCCTTTGCTGACTCAGAGAGCTGCTCCCTACCTGAACGTTAGTAAGGTGAACATAGCAGACTCCTAATCAGCAAGGCTCCAAATCATAGCACTTGCTGGTATCCACAGTTGCTGGAGCCAGCCTGTTAGTTTATGTGAGAACCAGGACTGGGTGAGTGAGGATGGTTATAGGAAAGGTAGAAGGAAGATGCAAGAGACAGGTATGGGAGGGCCACTTGTTAATACCATGTCAGCCAGCAAGTGTGCTTTCTCATTGTCTTTTAAAGAGAAGAAAGAAACACAAAGCATGATGAATTGCAAGAAGATAAACAAGGCTTACAACTCCTTACATGGTTAGTTTATGTTTCACAGTATCTATGTTTGACTAAGGCCATTTCCTTCAGGGTAATATAGTCTCTCAAGAATGTATGTGTAACTGGTGGAACTTGGCAGGGTATAATGTGTGCATGCCTTAATTAAAAACAAAAACAGATGTCTGAAGACTCATTCATGATTATTCACAAGCAAGAAGTCAGCCAAGTGTCAAAAGACAAAGGCTTTGCATTTCTTTATCTTACAACCTCCTTATGCAGTGCTAACAAATCTCAAGTTATATTAGTATTATGCCAATTACATTGATGGTGCCTTTTTACTCTGGCCCCTTTATGCTGACTCTCACTATACCTTTTTGAAGTTGTACACATCCAGAGATACTGAGCAGACATTCCAAATGGCTTTTGACTTTCATTCCTTGTATCTAATATCTCATGATCTAAATTATATCGTACAATATGTCAATTCTTTGTTCTAGACATCTATCCAAATCCTCTTGTATGCTCAGGGAATTGGTTACATTTTCAGCAAGAATATTAACAAAACTAGCTGTTTGTATCTCTTGCACTAAAGCCAAAGCAGAAGTAGCATCACAGGCTATAAGTGTTATGAGAGCAACAACATTGGCAGTGATCAGCCTTTCCATACATTTTCTCCTTGCCAGGACTTGATCTAATTCTTCTAAAACTGTGAGCCCTATTCAGAATACCAGGATTCAGATCAATTTACAGGAATCATAACAAAAGTTGGTTGATATACTACTATTACAGATTGACCATCATACAGTGCAGAAACACAACTGGACAAAAGACAATTAAATAAGAAATATTGAACTTGTTATCAGAGGCTACAACAAAGGTAAAATTCCCAATTAACAATAGTAGATGGTATAATTCAGGATGTGACATTTATCTTAACCTCTGAATGTGTTCCATTTTTATTCACAGCAAACATAACATTAGACAAGACAGCTGTCTCTGAAAATGTCCTGAACCAGTCCTCCAAATGTCCACTGTTATTGTCTTTTGTCCAATATTGGATCGATTTACAGAACAATCCATGATTGTGTCAGAATAACTGGACACATTAAAGTATAGAAGAGGGTCATTATATCAACTTCTCCATTTGATTGATTTTTCAAGGCAGGTTCCACAGCCTATGTTTTTTCTGCCCTGCAGTGTCTTGAATATCTGAGGCAAGCCAGCTTGCCTAGTCTGAGATATAAGCATTCCCATCTTAATGCTTGGCACTACAGTCTTAGAGATATTCTTCTTCTAAATCTTAGGGTACACAGAAACATACCCAGCATTGGTCCTACTTCTGGTAAAACAGATAGGTAGACCCTGACTCACAGCAGTATAATTTACTAGTTTGAAATACATTTTACTCTCACACTAAGGAAATCCTAACAGCCAAGTATTATTAGAGGTCACAAATACTTCTAGCCTTGACTATACAAAAGGATGTGGCCAAGGTAGGCCAGGAACCTTTGTCCAATACAGCTTCCCTGTTGCCATCATCAGGGCACTCAACAAGATCATAGTCAGCATCATTGTTTGTCCAGTATCAGCATGTCTCACCAATCACTCTGGCAGCCACCAAGCCTTCAGCACCCTGTGAAGAAACACAAACATGCCCTCTTGCCCATATTAATACTGAATCAGGACCATGCCATGTGCCAATAAGTGGATCTTTCTATTTCAGCAGGCCATAAGTATTCTAAGTTGTAGGGTTCCATAGAGACTAAGCAGCAGAGATTCCCTTGGTATCCAAGGTCAAAAAATTCAAACTAAAATTTGGCAGTGAAGGAGTATACAACTTGCTCTTTCTCATTTATTCATAACTGATTTTTAGATCTCCATGGGCATGATTCATAATTCCCTGTCCTTGAGGACATTTAAAATTAAGTATATTATATAGATTTTAACCTATATAGATTTAACTCATATTTAATACGTTTTAACATATATGAATTATATTTAATGCATATAATTTTCATTTAAAATATGTAATTAATATTCAATGCAAATAATTTATATTTACTGTATACAAATAATAACACATATGATATATTAAGTGTGTATAAATCATAACTTGTATAATTTATATTTAATGTGAATAATTTACATATGTATATGCATGTGTGAACCAACATGTAGTTATTATATACATGTTTCAGTATATATAATTTCTAGCCTGGATTATTTATGTTAGTTTATATAAATTATATCTGGGGTCACCTGATGGATTGTATCAGAAGAGGCACCTGTAGTTATCTGAGTCCATTTGATCTGTGACAGATGGGACCAAGTCTTAGGACTCTCGATTCCCTGAAGCTTATGTTAACTTTAGTTTACAAAAGAATATACATTAGTATTCACCATTGTATTGAATCCATATTTTAGAAATACAGTTAACAGGGGTCTGTTAGACAACAGGAGTAGAGTCATGCCTTTGAGACCTAGTAAAAGCTATAGGTTTGGGTTTAAAGGCACAGGACACGGTTTCCTCAGTCCAGAGGGCTAGATATGTAGATTGAGCAGAAATGTTTTTAGCATGATGAGAAGCATATTTACTTTATATTCAGGAGACAACCAAAGTGCAATTAAAATCTTAATCTTGTGACTTAATTGTAAACTGTCAGTGTTCCATAGCTTATCAGAACTCCTTTGATCAATGTTAAAATTCTGAACTTTGAAATAACAATAGCATGTGTGAGGAATATGAAACATTCCCCATTTTTTTCTTTAAATAATTTCTTACATCTCTATAATTTGCATTTATGTACATTAAAACACCTTCTTGGACCCCCAACATTTATAACTTGCATTTACCAACTTTATACATCTTAACCTGCAATTACCAACTTTAAATATCTTTACCTGCATTTACCAACTTTGAAACATCTTTCATCTGAAACATTTTTTATTTCTACTTGCAGTTATCAATCTCAAACATTTTCCATAATTATTTTCTTAGATGTGAGCCTGCTGGATCATAGCTCACCTATGCAGAGCACAGCATTTCTGCCTCCTCAGCTGGCCAAGAAGGGAGGGGTGGGAGTGAGCTCTTTTTTTTTTTTAAATTAGTAACTTTAAAAAAATGTTAATCAAAGGCTTTATAAGTTTGGTAATGCTCAAAATCAAGATGCCCATACAATCAGAAGTGTAACCCAATACCCAACCTAGATATACCAACTACCTTGACATGCGAACATCTGCCTCCTTGTTCCCCACCCCCTCTCTCTGTCTCTCTCTGTCTCTCTCTCTCCGTCTCTCTCTCGTCTCCTCCTCTTCATCTTCTTACTCGTCCCACCTTAGCTCTCCTACATATCACCCTTCCTGTTTAAAAAAAAAAAAAAACAACTTTTCCTTCAAAATACAATTAGAGCATAACTATGCCAATTTATATCAGTAAGATACAAGATAGACCTAATACCCAATCCATCATTTTGTTGACTAAACAGAACCTCTGTCATCTCTCCTAACTACAAGACTTAACTCTGAACCTGGCTTTTTTTCTTGACTTTAGAATGAAAGTCAGCTGAAAACCATCCTCTCAAATCTTTTCTCTCAAAATAAATAGCCGGGATTGACTATGAGACTATAAGTCTTCACCATCAGAAATTTAGAATGACTGAATTAACTGAAATTATGAGAAGCACAAAGCATAACTTCTAAAACTTAGCCAATTTATAGAGACCGCTGAACACCTGGACAGTCCCTATACTACAAAAGTTGGAGCATCCGATCTTCAGCCTTCTGGTCCAGGGTCATATGACAGACCTAGTAATGCAGAATTTTTAAGGGTTGATTACTCTGTCTTGGCAGATATAATCAGTCAACTGTTCTGCAAGTGTGTTCTTTTCTGGGCAGTAATTTGTCTGTAGATGAAAAGAGGCAATTCTTGCCAAGTGGCTGTCTCACCACAACTGGAGTAACTCCAAAGATGCTCAATTTCTTCTTAGAATCCAAGACAGGGTAGCTGTCAGGAACAGACAGGTCTCTAATCAAAATGAACATTAATACAGAAGTGTTTGTAACGTCAATTCTGTGCATTACTGATGTTTTGAAAACCAACTATCCATGTAAGGCAATCTGGACTGTTGTCTGTTAACTCCTCTCAGCTATTTCTAAATAAAATATAGAAAACACCCTAACAATAAACTCAGAGCCATGAATTTGCTATAGGCCTTTAACTCACAGGCTAACCATCTCAAATCAGTCAAAAAAGTTAAAGAAGGACTGGGTATTCTTTGTATTCCTAAATGTGTTATACAGGTACAATGCCTAAGAGAGTAACAATATTAATCTCACTTCTATATTAATAAGAAACTCATACCAATGAAAACCTTAAATTTGAAATCAAAGTAAATTTTGTACCATTTAAGAAATCATAACTTCAGCTTAATAACAATTATACAGATTTCTACCAATAGGTTATGGCTATGCAATAAATTCTAGCTATTCTTCCCTGTTCCAACAAGACCACTACTTTTCCCTAGAAAGACAGCCCAATATTAACCACCTCAGTACCCAAGCCCAGGGAATAGGGGCACCTAGTCTTAATTAACATCAGAGGTTTGAACAGGTCTGCTCAGCTTGCTTGATGAGTAGATACACCAAGGCTGTGTATTATGCAATATACAATTCTCAAAAAAAATTTTAGTATCAAGATAATTTTTGTTTGACTTCCGGAATCTAGTCTTCTGGTAGCCTGCCTCTGACTTGTCTAATCCATATAATTCTGGGAGTTTCTATGGGGGTGTGCTCCAACCATCATCCCATTCCAACCTCTCTGCTCTCGAATTCCCCAACACTAGGGAATCCAAACTATTGGGTACCAAGGCACTCCACTTCCATTGATGCCTGACAAGGCCACCCTCAACTATCTATACAGGTGGAGCCATGAGTCCCTCCCTTTGTATTCTCAGGCTGGATGTTTTAGAATGGCTACTCCAGCTTGTTTCTTAGGACCATTTGCTTGAAAATTGTTTTCCAGCCTTTTACTCTAAGGTAGTGTCTGTCTTTGTCACTGAAGTGGGTTTCCTGTATGCAGCAAAATGCTGAGTCCTGTTTATGTATCCAGTCCATTAGCCTTTGTCTTTTTATTGGGAAATTGAGTCCATTGATGTTAAGAGATATTAAGGAACAGTGATTGTTGCTTCCTGTTATTTTTGTTATTAGATGTGGAGTTATCTTTGTGTGGCTATCTTCTTTTGGATTTGATGGAAGATTACTTTTCTGCTCTGTCTATTGTATAATTTCCCTCCTTGTGTTGGAGCTTTCCCACTAATATCCTTTGTGGATAGGATATTGTGGATAGGATATTTGTGGAAAGATATTGTGCAAATTTGGTTTAATTGTGGAATATTTTGGTTTCTTCATCTATGGTAATTGAGAGTTTTGCTGGGTATAGTAGCCTGGGCTGGCATTTGTGTTCTCTTGGGGTCTGTATGACATCTGTCCAGGATCTTCTTGCTTTTATAGTATCTGGTGAGAAGTCTGGTGTAATTTTTATAGTTCTACCAGCCCTGTCTCTGCCTGGAGCCTGTCTTTCCTATTATCTTGGTTGTGTCAGAGCTGTGTGGGGTTGGTGTTACTACTGGGGTTAGAGCTGGGGCTCAAGATCTGCTCAGTGCTCGGGCACAGACAGGAAGGAACCAGTACTCCAGGCCAGGAGTGAATTCCTGGGTCCCAGTGGGTCCCAATTATTCCATGTTTGGGGCGGGTGTTGCTGTCTCCTTACCTAAGATACTGCCTGGGTTAGAGCTCCTGGGAGGCCTGCTTCCCCTGAGTTTTGTGAGATTGGGTGCAGAGCTGCCACCCAGGATCTGCTCAGTTAAGTCCTTATTTTTTAAAGCTAATATTTTTGACAGCTAACAAGAGCTTTACAGTAAAGAAATAAGCCAATATCCAAAATGTCAAAGATAAATGAAGAGATAACCATAGAAAACAGTTGATGCTAATAATTAACAACAAAAGAAAAAAAACCACACCTGAAGCAAATGCACAAACTAAATCCAAAACAATAAACAGTAACTCAAAATCCAGCTACAAAAACCAAACCAAACCAAAACAAAAAAAGTCCAACTCATTGGGAAGCAAACTCGTTATGTTCAAGCCAGCGGGGATCACAGTTGTTCAATTCTACAGAGTGACAATAAAAATAAAATACTCTGAGAACCAAAGTCTGAGTCCAATTGCTCTGCAGTCAACCAACTGCCTTTCTGCAGCACTCACACAAGCTCCAGTTCCAGCTGTGCCTTCTGTGGGTGGCCACTGTCATTTCTCACAATGGTAGATTATGAAGTCATGGAATACATGTGCCAATCTCAGCTCACCAAAACCCCATTATCATTCTGTAGTTCTTTTCAAGAGAGGTGGAGACCATTTTGGCTCAGACTTTGTCTTAGTCAGGGTTTCTACCATGACCATAAAGCAAGTTTGGAATGAAAGTGTTTATTTGGCTTACACTCCCAGATTATAGTCCATTATTAGAGGAAGTCAGGACAGGAATTCAAGTAGGGCTGGAATCTGGGAGCAGGAGCTGCTGCAGAGTCCATGGAGGGGTAAGGTGCTCCTTACTGGCTTGTTTCCTATGGCTTGCTCATCTTGCTTTCTTGTAGAACCCAGGACTACCAGATCAGGGATGGCACACCAGCAACGGCCTGGGCTCTCCCTCACTGGTCACTAATTGAGAAAATTCCCAATAGCTGGATCTCATTGGAGACATTTTTTCAACTGAGGTGCCTTCTCTTTGATGCCTCTAACTTGTGTCAAGTTGACACAGAAAACTGTCCTGTACAGGCAGGCTTTCAGAGAACTAGGCACATCATGATGGTGCACTCAGCTGCTTTTCAGGGTTTGAGGAAACTGGTTTCACTGCCCTGACAGTCTCTGAGATCTCCTAAACACCCACTCTGCCTTCAGCCAGGTTCACATCCAAAGGTTTCCTAAATTCTCAAAAGATGTTGCCTAAGACGACAAAGTGTGCAACCATCAGATAGCACAGGGCATATCACATGTACAAAAGCCTTTTACTCTTAATAGTTCTGATTAATAATGACACAGATAATGACAAACTCAGGAAACATTGGGCTTCCCTGGTTATGGATACTGGCTTTTACTACTTGGAAGTTAGGAAGAGTTCTTCAATAGCTTTGTGACTTGGCTTTTACAGACTCATCATCTCTGTACTCAGGTATTTAATTCCCTTACTAAACTGGACAGATAGGTTTAAAAAAGTGCTTCCTCACTTAAATGGAGATGCTGTAAGACGCTCTGCTTCCAAGGCACCCCAGGACATGTGAGGAACATCTATGGGACTGAGAGGAAGAAGCTTCATCCCAACTACCCTATAAGACCCTCATCTGATTTCTCATGAGAAAATCTAGATCTCAAAAGACAGTGGTTGTTGGGTTCAGTATTATTGAGAAAGTCATCATTCCAGAGTAAATATGCACAAAAATGTTTTATTTCTATGGCCATGGAAGGCGGAGCCATGCTGTCAATGCCCTCCAACAAATGCCTTGGTTGGGTTATTATTATACTGTGGAAATACATTTCTTATTTTATATGCAATTATAAATTCAAGACCAACCTACCTAGAGACAGAGGGTGGGAGGAGGGCTGCTTTTCCTGTTCCTGTTTTTGTCCTCCACTGAGCTTAGTTCTTTCACCTACATTCTGTTCATTCAGTCACATGGGTTTTCATCCAAAGCATCACCCCTGATCTGCCTCTCTGTCCTGCACGAAGACAAAGCTGTCTAAACTGCAGGAAGACTGTAGAATTGTCCCCTGGGTGATTTCCTGTAAAGCTTTCACTTTGTCTTCCAGTGTATGTTTTGGGGATGGACAGGTGGAGAACTCCTGACTCTCCTAGGGCTTCATTTTGGTTTAGTCCCTTCCATTGACGAGGCCTAATCAACTGGTATCTGCCTTGATTCCTCTTTGTAGGACCTGCTGTCTGTCTATCTGCCTAGTCCTGGACCTTGTCCTTTCTTCTTTGATCTCAAGTCTGTAGCTCTGATCTCAGACCCAGGATGTGTGTTCAGCTTCCTTGTAGCTTCTGTCTCTTCTGTTGTCATTGCAGACCCATTTGCATTTCTGTTATCCTGTTTTTCAAACCTCAAGGCTTCTGTGTCCTCTTGTGTCCTTAAAGTGATTGTAAAACCTATGGAAAGCTAGCAGCAAGGAAGCAGAAATGATAGAAAGATTGAAAGATAGATAGAAAGAAAAAGGATGGAAGAAAGATGATAGATTTACTGTGTAATATGTGATTGAGTGCTAATATTCCTAATTAAAATTCTGTGATTAGCCAAAGCTGCTCACCTCAGAAAAGGGTAACAAGGAAAGAAGGAATGTCTGACCATTTCCTGCCTTTGACACCTCCACACCTTGTGAATTTGTTATTCAGTAATTTCTGCTATTGTGGAAAGACACAAATGCTGTTTTCTATTTGGGACATACTGTGCTCAGAACATGCCCTCTCTATAGGAGGTGTAACTGCCTAGGAGCACCTTCCACACACAAGAGCTGAGCCTTGGTAGACAGCTGCCTGAAACCCTCTGTCTTCAAATGGTCTTTCAGAGGGGCCCAGGATTTGAGCTAATCACTTAAGACAGCATTACATCTAGACAACATTACATTTAAGACTGAACTTTCCCCAGCATTGATCCATTCACATAGACTCAGCCCTTATGGTTGATCTAAGTATCTCAGTTAAATCTAGCTTTTCAAATTTATTAACTTTCTATTTATTCATACTTCAGTCACAATAATTTTGTATTTGTTGTATGTAATACCTTACCTATTTATCAAATTTTTGGAATATGGTACTGTAATCCACAAAATATGGTAATTTTAATAAAAATTAGTTTCATATCTTCATTGTTTATATATATGAACAAATATGGGTTTTAAAATATTGGGCCTTATCCAATCGCTTAGCTGTTCCATAAACATCTCTGATACATCTAGGAAACTGTCAACATACATGAGCTTGCTGTCAGAGTAGAATACTTTTCCTTCCCAAGGTGCATGCCTTCTCTTGTATTCCTACCTTGCTACCTACCTAAGTCTTCTAATGGGAGATGGAGTGTGAGTGGAGAAAAATATGTTTGTTCTCAGTCTTTGGGAGAAAGCACCTGTTTCTCTCATTAAATACAATGTTGCATTAGAATATTTGTGTTGTTGTGAATGTCTAGTCCTAGCTTGTTGAGGTTTTTGCAACAAATTAACATTTAGGTTCTTTTCAAATTTTTTTCTGCACCAATTCTTATAATCAACTTCTTTTTAAAAATTCATCAATATAGTTGACTAAATGGATTTTATTTGG
This sequence comes from Mastomys natalensis, assembly GCA_021653895.1. NCBI lineage: Eukaryota > Metazoa > Chordata > Mammalia > Rodentia > Muridae > Mastomys > Mastomys natalensis. Next base: position 387,477 of record JAJTUV010001624.1, on the reverse strand, counting down.
ATTTGCTTTGTTTTACTTTATCTCTTCAAAGAATTGTTGATTTTTATCTTTGTGTGTGCTCTGATTTACAAATTTGTACTACATACAATACTTGGTTGACTCTGAGAACAAAAGAGGCCATCATCCACCCTGGAATTGGAGTTACAGATGATTGTGAGCAACCACATGGGTGCTGGACTGAAGCCAGGTCTTTGCAGAGACCATAAGTGCTCTTAACTCTGAACTATTTGCCAGTCCTGTATTTTATTCATATTTATGAATATTTTGGTGTGTGTGTGTGTGCGCAGTGCTGTGCATGTGTGTGTTGGTGTGTGTGCGTGTGTGTATGTGTGTGTGTAGTGCTCAGGGAACTCAGGAGAGGGCATCGATCTCCTGGAGCTAGAGTGGCTGGATATAGTTGCTGGGAACCATACTGTGGTGGTTTGAATAGGTATGGCCCCATAGACTCATGTGTTTGAATGCTTGACCCATGGGGAGCGGCACTATTAGAAGGTTTGGCCTTTTTGGAGTAGGTGTGACCTTTTTGGAGTAAGTGTGTCACTGTGGAGTTGGGCTTTGAGGTCTCCTATGCTCAAGTATGCTCAGTGTGGCAGACAGTCTCCTCTTGGCTGCCTTCAATTCAAGATGTAGAACTCCTGGCTCCTCTAGCAACATGTCTGCCTGCATGCTGCCATGTTTCCCACAATGATGATAGTGGACTTAAACCTCTGAAACTCTGAGCTAGCCCAAATTAAATCTTTATAAGAGATGCATTGGTCATGGTGTCTCTTCACAACAATAAAACTCTAAGACATATGTTTTTGCCCTCTGAAAAGGAAGCTCATGTTCTTTACTGCCAAGCCATGTCTTTTGAACAGGGAGATTTATTATAAACAGATAACAGACACTTACTCAGCTTCAACAAATCCATCCTGATCTTGATGTACAAGCTGTATGTTGGATTTCATTTGCTCCTATTTTGTTATTGATACAAACAAGATCTGTGCTCATTCCATGGATTAGTTGTCCTTCCATATTATTTATTTACCTAACTTTCTTATCAGGTCAATGGTAAAATAATGTCATGGATTAGAAAGCATTACCTAGGTATATGTTTTCTAAAAGATGTTATACAGAGTTGATGTTATTTCCTCTTTAATGTGTAGAAGATCTCACCAGTGAAATTGTCTCAAAAGAACCTTTTTTCTTTTTTCTTTCTTTTATCGTTTTTTTAATTGGATATTTTATTTACATTTCATATGTTCTCCCCTTACCCCATTTCCCCCCTCCCTCTCAGGAACTCCCTATCCCATCCCCCCTCCTCCTGCTTGTACGAGGCTGTACCCCCACCTACCCCCCACCCCCACACCTCACCTCCCCACCGTCGAATTCCCCCCCACATGACCTCCAGCCTTCATGGAACCAAGGATATCTTCTCCCACCTATACCACCCTTGCATATATAGCTGGAGCCATGGGTCCCTCCCTAAAGTCTCCCAGGCTGGTGGTTTAGACCCTGGAGGCTCTGGTTGGTTGGTATTGTTGTTCTCCTCATGGGGTTGCGAACCCTTTCAACTCCTTCAGTCTTCACTCTAACTCCTGTATTGGGAACCCCATGATCAGTTTAATGGTTAGCTGTGAACATCTGCCTTTGAATATGTCAGACTCTTGCAGACCTCTAAGGAGACAGCTATGTCAGGCTCCTGTCAGCATGCACCTCCTGACATCCACATCATCATCTATCTTTAGAGACTGCACATGGAATGGATACCCAGGTGGAATGGTCAGCAGACGGCCCCTCCTTTAGTTTCTGTCCTGCACTTTGTATCCATATTTGCCCCCTTGAGTATTTTGCTACTCCTTCTAAGAAGGACTGAAGCCCACCCACTTGATCTTCATTCTTCACGAGCTTTAGGTGGTCTGTGAGTTGAGTCTTGGGTATTTCAAACTTCTAGGCTAAAATCCAATAATCAGTGAGTGAATACCATGTGTGTTCTTTTGTGATTGGGTTACTTCACTCAGGATGATATTTTCTAGTTCCATCCATTTACATAAGAATTTCTCAAATTCATTGTTTTTAGTAGCTGAGTAATATTCCATTGTGTAAATGTACCACATTTTTTGTATCCATTCCTCTGTTGAAGGGCATCTAGGTTCTTTCCAGGTTCTGGCTATTATAAATAAAGCTGCTATGAACATAGTGGAGCATATGTCCATGTTATATGTTAGAGCATCTTCTGAGAATATGCCCAGGAGTGGTATAGCTGGGTCCTCAGGTAATGATATGTCCAATTTTCTGAGGAACCGCCAGAGTGTTTTCCAGAGTGGTTGCACCATCTTGCAATCCCACCAACAATGGAGGAGTGTTCCTCTTTCTCTACATCCTCGCCAGCATCTACTATCACCTGAGTTTTTGATCTTAGCCATTCTGACTGGTGTGAGGTGGAATCTCAGGGTTGTTTTGATTTGCATTTCCCTGAAGACTAAGAATGCTGAACATTTCTTTAGGTGCTTCTCAGTCATTTGCATTTCCTCAGTTGAGAATTCTTTGTTTAGCTCGGTACCCCATTTTTAATAGGGTTATTTGGTTGTCTAGAGTCTAATTTCTTGAGTTCTTTGTATATATTGGATATTAGTCCTCTATCGGATGGGGATTGGTAAAGATCTTTTCCCAATCTGTTAGTTGCCGTTTTGTCCTATTGACAGTGTCCTTTTGCCTTACAGAAACTTTGCAATTTTATGAAGTCCCATTTGTCAATTCTTGATCTTAGAGCATAAGCCATTGGTGTTCTGTTCAGGAACTTTTCCCCTGTGCCTAGGTTTTCGAGGGTCTTCCCCACCTTCTCTTCTATTAGTTTCAGTGTGTCTGTTTTTATGTGAAGATCCTTTATCCACTTGGACTTGAGCTTCGTACACGGAGATAAGAATGGATCGATTTGCATTCTTCTGCATGTTGTCCTCCAGTTGAACTAGCACCATTTGTTGAAAATGCTGTCCTTGTTTCACTGGATGGTTTTAGCTCCTTTGTCAAAGATCAAATGACCATAGGTGTGTGGGTTCGTTTCTGGGTCTTCAACTCTATTCCACTGATCTTCCTGCCTGTCTCTGTACCAATACCAGGCAGTTTTTATCACTATTGCTCTCTAGTACAGCTTGAGGTCAGGGATGGTGATTCTTCCAGAGGTTCTTTTATTGTTGAGAATAGTTTTCGCTATCCTGGGTTTTTTGTTATTCCAAATTAATTTGAGAATTTCTCTTTCTAACTCTGTATAGAATTGAGTTGGTTTTTTAATGGGGATTACATTGAATCTGTAGATTGCTTTTGGCAAAATGGCCATTTTTACTATATTAATCCTGCCGATCCATGAGCATGGGGGATCTTTCCATTTCCTGAGATCTCTTCGATTTCTTTCTTCAGAGACTTGAAGTTCTTGTCATACAGGTCTTTCACTGCTTGGTTAGATTCACACCAAGATATTTTATATTATATGTAGTATTGTGAAGGGTGTCATTTCCTTAATTTCTTTTTCAGCCTGTTTATCTTTCACGTAGAGGAAGGCTACTGATTTCTTTGAGTTGATTTTATAACCCAACAGTTTGCTGAAGTTGTTTATCAGGTTTAGGAGTTCTCTGGTGGAAGTTCTGGGGTCACTTAAGTATACTATCATATCATCTGCAAATAGTGATATTTTCACTTCTTCCTTTCCTATTTGTATTCCTTTGACTTCTTTCTGTTGTCTAATTGCTCTGGCTAGGACTTCCTGTACTATATTGAATACGTAGGGAGAGAGTGGGCAGCCTTGTCTAGTCCCTGATCTTAGTGGGATTGCTTCAAGTTTCTCTTCATTTACTTTGATGTTGGCTACTGGTTTGCTGTATATTGCTTTTACTTGTTTAGGTATGGGCCTTGAATTCCTGATCTTTCCAAGACTTTTACCATGAAGGGATGTTGAATTTTGTCAAATGCTTTCTCAGCATCTAGTGAGATGATCATGAGGTTTTTTTTTTTTTCTTTGAGTTTGCTTATATAGTGAATTACATTGATGGATTTCCGAATATTGAACCATCCCTGCATTCCTGGGATAAAGCCCACTTGATCATGATGGATGATTGTTTTAATGTGTTCTTGGATTCGGTTTGCTAGAATTTTATTTAGTATTTTTGCATCGATATTCATAAGAGAGATTCGTCTGAAGTTCTCTTTCTTTGTTGGGTCTTTGTGAGGTTTAGGTATGAGTGTGATTGTAGCCTCATAGAATGAACTGGGTAGTGTTCCTTCTGTTTCTATTTTGTGGAATAGTTTGAAGAGAATTGGTATTAGGTCTTCCTTGAAGGTCTGATAGAATTCTGCACTAAAACCATTTGGTCTTGTGCTTCTTTTGGTGGGGAGACTTTTAATGACTGCTGCTATTTCTTTAGAGGTTATGGGACTGTTTAGATGGGACTATTTGCTCCTGATTTAAATTTGATACTTGGTATCTGTCTAGTAAATTGTCCATTTCATCCAGATTTTCCAGTTTTGTTGAGTATAGACTTTTGTAGTAGGATCTGATGATTTTTTGAATTTCCTCAGTTTCTGTTGTTATATATCCCTTTTCAGATCTGATTTATTAATTTGGGTACTGTCTCTGTGCCCTCTGGTTAATCTGGTTAAGGGTTTATCTATCTTGTTGATTTTCTCAAAGAACCAACTCCTGGTTTTGTTGATATTTCGTATAGTTCTTTGTGTTTCTACTCAGTTGATTTCAGCCCTGAGTTTGATTATTTCCTGATGCTTACTCTTCTTGGGTGTATTTGCTTCTTTTTGTTCTAGAGCTTTCAGGTGTGCTGTCAAGTTGTTAATGTGTTCTCTCTCCAATTTCTTTTTGTAGGCACTTAGAGCTATGAGTTTTCCTCTTAGAACTGCTTTCATGGAGTCCCAAAAGTTCTGGTATGATGTTTCCTCATTTTCATTAAATTCTAGAAAGTCTTTAATTTCTTTCTTTATTTCTTCCTTGACTAAGTCATCATTGAGTAGAGCATTGTTCAGTTTCCACATGCATATGGCTTTTCCATTGGTTTTGTCATTATTAAAGACCAGCCTTAGTCTGCGGTGATCTGATAGGATGCAAGGGATTATTTCAATCTTTTTGTATCTGTTGAGGACTGTTTTGTGACCAGTTATATGGTCTATTTTGGAGAAGGTACCATGGGGTGCTGAGAAAAAGGTATATTCTTTTGGTTTAGGATGAAATGTTCTATAGATATCTGTTAAATCAATTTGGTTCATAACTTCTGTTACTTTCAATATGTCTTTGTTTTGTTTCTGTTTCCATGATCTGTCCATTGTAGAAAGCGGGGTGTTAAAATCCCCCACTATTATTGTGTGAGGTGCAATGTGTGTTTTGAGCTTTAGTAAAGTTTCTTTTATGTATGTCGGTGCCCTTGCAGTTGGAGCATAGATGTTCAAAATTGAGAGTTCATCTTGGTAGATTTTTCCTTTGATGAATACGAAGTGTCCTTCCTTATCTTTTTTGATTACTTTTGGTTGAAAGTCGATTTTATTTGATATTAGAATGGCTACTCCAGCTTGTTTTTGGGACCATTTGCTTGGAAAATTGTTTTCCAGCCTTTTACTCTGAGGTAGTGTCTGTCTTTGTCACTGAGGTGCGTTTCTTGTATGCAGCAAAATTCTGGGTCCTGTTTATGTATCCAGTCTGATAGTCTACGTCTTTTTATTGGAGAGTTGAGTCCATTGATGTTAAGAGAATTAAGGAAAAATGATTGTTGTTTCCTATTATTTTTGTTATTAGAGGTGGAATTACATTTGTGTAGCTACCTTTTTTGGGGGTTGTTGGAAGATTACTTCTTTGCTTTTTCTAGGTTGTAGTTTCCTTCATTGTGTTGGCGTTTCCATCAATTATCCTTTAAAGTGCTGGGTTTGTGGGAAGATATTGTGCAAATTTGGTTTTGTCATGGAATATCTTGGTTTCTGCATCTATAGTGATTGAGAGTTTTGCTGGGTACAGCAGTCTGGGCTGGCATTTGTGTTCCCTTAGGGTCTGTATGATATCAGTCCAGGATCTTCTGGCCTTTATAGTCTCAGGCGAAAATCTGGTGTAATTCTTATAGGTCTGCCTTTATATGTTACTTGACCTTTTTTCCTTACTGCTTTTAGTGTTTTTTCTTTGTTTTGTGCATTTGATGTTTTGATTATTATGTGACAGGAGGTATTTCTTTTCTGGTCTAGTCTGTTTGGTGTTCTGTAGGCTTCTTGTATGTTTATGGGTGCTCGTTCTTTAGGTTCGGTAAATTTTCCTCTATAATTTTGTTGAAGATATTTACTGGCCCTTTAAATTGGGAATCTTCACTCTTCATCTATACCTATTATCCTTAGGTTTGGTCTTCTCACTGTGTCTTGGATTTCCTGGATGTTCTGGGTTAGGAGTTTTTTGCATTTTGAATTTTCTTTGACAGTTGTGTCAATGTTTTCCATGGTATCTTCTGCACATGAGATTCTCTCTTCTATCTCTTGTATTCTGTTGGTGATGCTTGTGTCTATGACTCCTGATCTCTTTCCTACGTTTTCTATCTTCAGAGTAGTCTCCCTTTGAGATTTCTTTATTGTTTCTATTTCTATTTTTAGATCCTGGATGGTTTTGTTCAATTTCTTCACCTGTTTGGTTGTGTTTTCTTGCAATTCTTTAAGGGATTTTTGTGTTTCCTCTTTAAGGGCTTCTACCTGTTTACCTGTGTTCTCTTGCAATTCTTTAAAGGATTTTTGTGTTTCCTCTTTAAGGATTTTTTTTTTCTTGTTTACCTGTGTTCTCCTGTACTTCTTTAAGGGAGTCACTTATGTTCTTCTTAAAATCCTCTATCATCATCATGATAAGTGATTTTAATTCTGAATTCTGTTTTTCCTGTGTGATGGGGTATCCAGGGCTTGCTATGGTGGGAGAACTGGGTTCTGATGATGCCAAGTAACTTTGGTTTCTGTTGAGTTTTTCTTGCACTTGCCTTTCGCCATCTGGTTGACTCTAGTGTTACCTGTGCTCACTGTGTCTGACTGGAGTCTATCTTTCCAGTTAACTTGCTTGTGTTAGAACTCCTCAGATTCCAGATGTCTCTGAGTTCTTTTGATCCTAAGCTCTTGGGTGGGAGAACTCCTGGGGCTCAGGCCACCTCAGGGATCCTGAAATCCTGCTGCCCTGAGTGCAGCAGCTCCTCTAGGATGGCTCAGGATAAGGTGTCTCCACAGGAGCAGACCAGCTAGGTGTCCACTGCTCTCAGTGCAGTGGCTCCTCTAGAATGGCTCAGGATAGGTGTCCCCACAGGAGCAGACCAGCTCGGTGTCTGCCCCAGCCAAAAGGTCCAGGCTTGGGGCGGAAGGGAAGTGTTATTCTGGAGGGGTGTTATTTGGAAGCCTATGGTTCCTGGGCACCCCTGGCTCCCAGTTGTAACTCTGGGGCATGGGGTAGTGGGCAAGGTTCTTACCCTCTGCTCTGTGTGCAGTGGCTCCTCTAGGATGGCTCAGGATCAGGTGTTTCCACAGGAGCAGACCAGCTATGTGCCTGCCCCAGCCAAAAGGACCAGGTTCGGGGCAGAAAGGAAGTGGTATTCCAGTGGGGTTTGGGAGCCTGATGGTTCTTGGGTACCCCTGGCCCCCAGTAGTAACTCTGGGTTGTAGGGTAGTGGGCAAGGTTTCTTAACCTCTGCTCTGAGTGCAGCACTCCTCTAGGATGGCTCATGATCAGGTGTTTCCACAGGAGCAGACCGGCTCGGTGTCTGCCTCAGCCAAAAGGTCTTTTCTTTTTTAAGACTATTAATTATTGTCTTGGTAGACCATGGAGAGATGCCTCAGTTGTAAAATCACTCTTTATGCAAGCATGGGAAATGAGTTCTGAATTCCAAGACCCAGATAAAGCCAGACACATGTTGCCACCTGTCTATAATCCAAGATTTCCTACATCAGATTAGGAGATAGAGACAAGAGGTTCCCTGAATGCTTGAGGGCCAAGTAGCTTGTGTATATGTCACAAACTAATTTAGATTTAGTTATGAGTAATTAATTAAAATAAAACCTGGAGGAAGAGGCTAAGCTGCTGAGATTGCTTTTTTGAAGCAATTCTTGAGTAAAGAAAAAGTTTGGGGGTGGGCAGAATCCTGGAATGGTAAGAGGACAAGATGCTGCAGGGCCAGTAGGAGGAGCCACTAACATGGCTCAGAGCCTTGAGGACCTCAGGCTACATTTAGAAATGGTTTGTTCCTATCCTTTCTCAGTTTCACATGAGTGACCTGATGGCCTGGGCTGTGGTTCTCCAAAGAAGTCAGTCTGAAGTCAAGGTGCTTCATTGTTGAGTGTTGTAAGTCTTGGGAGAGATAGGATTTCATCAGGCTGAGTTTCTGCCTTGCTTCTGGGGTGCCTGAGTGCCACCTGCAAGCTGCTTAGGGGTGGCAGAACACAGTCCATGGTAGGAGTCCTAGCCTGTGCCTCCCAGGATGAGAAACAGCAATCTGTGGGATGGATGCTGCAGTTCTCAGTCAAAGGAGCCTAAAGACATACTGAATCCCCCAGTGAGGTCTCTGAGCACCATAGCCAGTATTTTCCCTGTCTGAGTCCTCAGTACTCTTGTGTCAGATCTCAGCATGCTTCCGTCTTTCAGTTTCTGTGGAAAACCACTGGGTCTTTATGAGTCAAGCTTGACCTTAAGGGTGACTTTGACAACAATCTTCAGAGCATTTGTTGACATCAGGAGCTCAGGACATTGCTCCAGGGAACCGATGTGGAGTCAGTATGCCCTCTGGTGGAGGTGGAAGGGGTGAAGTGGAGGTTTGATTTGAGACCACTTGCCTGTGGTTTTATGAGGCAATATTGAGAATCTTGCCCTCCTTTAGGCCCACATCTTTGGGATTCAATTGCTGTTTTCAGTGGCATCTAAAAGACCCTTGCTCCTACCTGCTTTGCTAAGAAACTCTCAAAGGATTACTTGTCTGGATTGGTCTGTTCTCTGCTCTCTTGTTCAGGTCAGAAATCTAGCTGCTGCCTGGTCACACCTGTAGTGCCTGGTGGGCTCCACAACTGGAAGAACGTGCTGTGCAAAGGTCATGAATGACTCATTGCCTTAGGCACATAACCTAGGAAACCCAGAGCAACCTTTCCATTAGTAGAGCCTGAAATCACCCACCTTCCATGTCGCTACCCTTGTCTGACCAGTGGAATAAGTCAAGCAGTTTATTCAGGCTTCCTTGTACAGCAAGCTTGCTCCTTCTTCCTTTCCTCCTTCCTCTCTTTCCTCCTCCTCTTACTGCCCCAGTAGTCCCTTATATGCATTGCCTTAATCCTATCAGCAGCTGCCACACCGGCACTGTTCATTGGCTGTTCCATATGATGTGAGGTGGGCTGATCGGGTAGCCACACCTCGAAGTGCAAGCCTTCCAAATATGGAGTTGTTTTTCTCTTTAGCAGTGCCTACTCATGCTTGCTGGCTACATGCCAAGCGCCATCTTTTAATGGCAGAGAGAACTGCTTCCTACAGCTCCCCCTTTTTATTTGTATTATGCAAAGCAGGAGGACACAGAGGTCTGACCCCCTGTAAGTTTGGGAGATTGTCGACCCCATCTCACCATCTGTTGTTGATACAATATGGTTACCATGGGCAACCCAACCCTTAGCCGTTTTTCAGGGGACAGGATCTAGGGCTGACCTGTGTGCAGTCAGACATGTGCCCGAGGACAGACAATGTCCTCTGCGGTGCACATCTGTCACCCTGCTGCATTTTACACTTCAGAGGTCTTCAAGTAACTCAACCAGATCTGTGGAGATTGACCTCCTTTGAGAGCGGCAAATGCTTGAACTACCATGGCTTGGGCCCTGCGCTGCTGGGAACGCATCTTTAGGATACACCACAGTGCTAGGCAACTGATAAGAACAAGGCAAGTCGCTAAAGCCTCTATTCCAGCCCACTCTTTTATGTGATCCATCGCAGCTCAGATCCACGAAACCAGGCCCTCAGCAACGGATAAGAGCATCATCGTCATTGGCGGCTTCATGGCTGGATAGATGTTCTTGTTGTCTATTTTGTGCAGGATGCATGAGTCCTCTCTGGAACCCATAAAGGCTGCTGCCGATCCTGTGGAAAAACACAGACAGACACTCTCACCCATACCAACACTGTGCCATTAAGAATATCCTTCCATAATACCCGTCCTTTATTTACTGGAAACTATTGTATATGTCGCTTAGCTGCAGATTTTCCATCTGTATCCACTTAAAAATAATTAAGAGTAAAGAGAGCTATAGCAAATCTTTCTCTAGGTGTTTTCCCCATACCTGCTGCTCAGCTGCAGATTTTCCATCTTTATCCAATTGAAAATAATTAAGAGTAAAGAGAGCTATAGCAAGTCTTTCTCTAGGTGTTTTCCCCATACCTGCTGCTCCTTTTTGTTTTAATAAACATTCTTTCAGGGTTTTATGGGCACGCTCAACTATTCCCTGTCCTTGGAGGTTATATATTTCTTCTTCAGAATCTAAATCCTCATCTTCGGTGTCCGTCTCTGTTGCCTTGTCTGATTTCACCTATCTCTCCTCTCTCAGTTGTTCTAACACTTCCTGCCCCTTTTTAATTTCCTCTGACATTTCCCTTCCTTATCCTGAAAGCAGCTGCGTATCAGCTTCCATAACGGTTGGACACCTGCTTTTAATTCTCCTTGCTCCCACGCAAAATAGAGATCTTTCCCAAGTTTATCCCAGCTGCTTTTTGTAAGGTGGCCTGATACAGTGAACCAGGGGGCCACTGCATCTACCACCTTCAAAATTTTTCCAAAGTGTATCATTTCATCCCCAGCCCTTTCACTCTTAAAAGCTCTTCTAGGGCAACAAAAATTGGGTGACTCTGTGAAGTTCCCATATCTAAGCTGTATTTGTCCGAAAACCTGGAACTTTATTGTCTCTTCCCAAGAACCTTACTATTTGTCCGAAAACCCGGAACTTTATCGTCTCTTCCTGAGAACCTTACTGTTTGTCTGAAAACCTGGAACTTTATTGTCTCTTTACCGAGAACTTGCCCTTGTAACTTGTCCCTAAACTGGGAAGCTTATTGTCTCTTCACCTAGAACTTACCAGTCGACTGCCCTGAAGCTGCAAGAAGTTCTGATCATGACCTGGGGGACGGAATCGAGGTTACCCGTACGTTGTCGCTTCCCGTGCGTGTCGCTACTTGCTCCCCATACAGGCGACCACTTGTCACTACCCTCGTCCGACCAGCAGAATAAGTCAACGGCAACCGTGTTCTTCTTCAAGCAGTTTATTCAGGCTTCCTTGTACAGCAAGCTTGCTCCTTCTTCCTTTCCTCCTTCCTCTCTTTCCTCCTCCTCTTACTGCCCCAGCAGTCCCTTATATACATTGCCTTAATCCTATCAGCAGCTGCCACGCCGGCACTGTTCATTGGCTGTTCCGTATGATGTGAGGTGGGCTGATCGGGTAGCCACACCTCAAAGTGCAAGCCTTCCAAATATGGAGTTGTTTTTCTCTTTAGCAGTGCCTACTCATGCTTGCTGGCTACATGCCAAGCACCATCTTTTAATGGTGGGGAGAACTGCTTCCTACACTTCCATCTGCTCTTTGAGGAACCTTTGCTGGGAGAAAATTCCATTTATTTACTTGTATTTCTTACAATTTTCATTCTTTTACATTTTATTTGAGTTTGTTTTATTGTGATACTTTCTATTTGTCAGGTCTCAGGCAGCTCATATAACCAGAACTGAGCTTAAGCTGAACTACAGAAGGATTTCTGGTGGACAGATAAAAGCCAGCATTCTGCAGGAACTTGTGAAACAGATTTTCTGTCCCCCCAAGAGGATTCCTTTCCCTTACCACTGGCAGACCAGACATATGGCTCTGCAATTCATATATAACCATGGTGACTGTCAATATATCAAAGCCCATGCTGGACTCCAGGCTCCCTTGGTATCTCAACGACCAGTTATACTTTTCAAAGTCTACATCCAAGCATCCTAACCCTTCTCACCTCTTCCTCAAAACTCCCTCCAGCTCACAAGCTCCCTTCCCTCAGTTACTTGTCCTTGTTACTGTTCACTCTCACTAACCTCTTTATTGCTTTCTTGCTCCCTCTTGCTTTCTCACCATGCTCTATTTTCTACCTCTTGCTGTCTCTCTAACTCCACTCTCCTTCCCCACTGTGCTCTCTATAGAGGTAATTATTTAAACCACGGAATTTGTTGCTGTAAAATCTCCTACCCGAAGGAGACCATTAAAGGAAAACACAACTTGATATTTATGTTATAAATTGCATGCCTAGATTGGGCAGATTTACCATTACACTACTCTAATCCTCGGCTATGAGATCCCTTATAACTTGTGGCTTATCCAGGTCCCGTGCTTGTCCTCTGAGCTCTGGCTCCTCTGTCATCGTAGGCTTCCTTCTACCTCCGGCTTCCTTCTGCTCTGCTTTCTCCTGCTTCTACCTCTGCTCTACCTCTACCTCCTTTTATATCGAATTCCTCTCACTCCCTCCTCCCCTAAGCCTTTTTCTCCGCCTCCCCTTCTACTGCCCAATCACTGGCTTTAGCCTTTATTTTACAAGTTTTAATTGGATAGGAGGTTCACAAGACGTCATCTGTGTACAGATTCAATCATCCTCTGCAGCCCCTCCGAGGAAAGTGAAACTAGGATCAAAATGCAAGGCTGAGGCTATCCACAACAGCTCTCTCCTGCTCTGCTGTTTCCCTAGCCTTGTCCATGCCCAGTCTGATTTGCATTCTGTCTGACTGGATTCTTCCAGATGCCTCTGGATATTTTCTCTCTCTTAGTCACAATGCAAACCTTCCTCTAATGGTGGATCAGTCACGTCACAGTTTCTTTACCTCACCCCCTTGAATACAATATTCTCTTTAAAAACTTTTTGAGACAGTATTGCTGATGAAACCCATGGTATTGTGGAACTCATGAGTATACTGCTTCCCTCCTGCAGGGTGGCACTACATGCCTGTACCACGACACAATTCCTACCCTATCTGATAGACTTCATTTGACCGTGTCAGAGTTAGGACTGTATGTTTTCCTGAACAGGCACTGATGACTAGGGCAGTAGGATGGGCCCTCTATGATACCTCCATGGTATAGGAAATCCTGGGGGCATGCCTCTTACACCAGACAGTTAGCTCCTCTTAGCTCTCCATGGATGCTGTGTGACTGCAACTTCTTCATTTATAATGGGAGAAATTACTGCCAATGAACCTCAAGAGGAAGGCCTTGTTGGGATGTTTTTCTTTTCTTTTTCTGATCTAGTGGCTGACATCTCCATTCTTTTGTTGAGATTTCTTTGGAATTCTTTTACACGATTTTAAAAATCAAGTTGGTAATAAAAATAAAAATTTCATGGCACACAGCTCAGAATAAGACACCCTACCCCATTGCTAGTTCTGTAGGGACTAGTTTTTGTGTCTGCTTTCTGGTCTTAAGGACCATAGGGCATCACCCAGAAAAATGTGCCCAAGAAATTGTTCCATTCTATCTGGATATTTGTCAATTAGCCAGCCATTCCCAAATTATCCAGATCCATGTCTGTGTTCAGATAGCAGAACACTGGCCAGTTTAATAACTGTGGATTTTCTTTTATAAAGATAGATAATCATGTCCTTTAGGTATTTCTCTTGATATGATAGTGTTGTGATCTAGAGAATTCAGGACAGAGCCTCCATCAATCTATTTCATTATCTGGTACAAACTAGTATCCTTCAGATGGAATCCACACTATTTGGCTACACTATGTGGATCCAGCACAGCGATTTCTTTTGTAATGGTCTGTTTCACCTCCAGCTTCTTTCAGTCAATGTTTTTCCAGCAAATACTTTCTGACTCCCATTATCACTGTCTTTGAACATGTTACGAAAAGCCTTTCTCAGTTTTTTCTAGCCCGGTGAAGTATTCCTTGGAGTCTGCTTCAGGTTCTGTATGACTGGCACCACAGAGTTCAGAATAGCCACTTCCTGGCCACAAATGGTGTAGCTGTCCTAATCCTTGTGTGTGTGTGTGTGTGTGTGTGTGGTGTGTATGAATAGAATGAGGTTGTCATACCAGACTACTTTACATCCACGTTTATTGCACACTGTTTTTTTTGTTTAAGATTTATTTATTTCATGTATATGAGTGAGTAGGGGTGTTATTTAGAAAATGGTGCTGGATCCACCTTGTTCCTTGGTAGCCACCATGTTCCTGCTGCTCCTCCACTCTGACTAGGGCTCTGGCTAGCTAGATGCGCAGGCTCTGGCATCCATGAGACACTGCGTGGGGATGGTTCTGCCAATCCTCCACACTGCATCCTCAAAGCTAGGCTGAACCCCAGACAATATTGCCATCCTCACTGTTCCCAGTAGAAGTGAGACTCTTAAAGCTTAATGATTATCTAAAGGATTTATATATTTAGAAATGCTCAATCATCAAGTTGCCCACACAATTAGTGTTGTTACCCAATATCTAACATTTGATAGATGTTGGTATCCAGGACAGCTTTCAACCCATCCATGGTTCTCCATGGCTGATAGACTCCTTCTTCTCCTCTCCTTCTTCTCTTCTCTTGCAGCTCCACCTCCTCTTCTACTGCCTAATCACTTAGCTCCACAATGTAGCAGAATACGTATCCTGCAGCATGAGTGTTTTATCTGATCATACACATGTGTATCATGTTTATGACTGGTACCAACAGAGGCCAGAAAAGGGTGTTGTATTCCCTCAAATTAGAGTTAAAGATGGTTGTAAACCTCCAAGTGGGTGCTGGAAATTGAATCTAAGTTCTTTGCAAGAGGAACAATTGCTCTTAATTGCTGAGCAATGTCTCCAGTCCATATTGTTGCACTGTTAATAACAGCCAAGATAAGCAATCTGCCTGGGTGCCATCACACATAAATAAAGAAAGTACAAAACACACACACATGCACCCACACACACATAAACATGCACACACACCCCAATCCCAAGTGCTGTTCTGACAACAAAGAGGAATGAGAAATCCCTTGACTTGCAGGAAGATGGGTAAAACTGAAGGTCATGGTGAAGAGTGCAGTAAGCCAGGTGTAGAACCGCAAGTGTGATGTGTTTCCTCTCATAGGTGGAAGATGAAGAGAATCCATGGGCGAAAGTAGGAGACAGAGTCTAGAGCTCAAAGAGGGCTGTGGGATGAAGTCTTCCTAGTCTTCCCGCTATAGCTTAATCTCTGGCACCAAATACCTGAAGTCAAGGGTGCAGTTAGGAGAATTGGACACAACTAGTTAAAGGGGTGCTGATATTCAAGTGAGGCATGACGTCTTGGTCTTTTTTATGGGATGTAACAGTCAGAAGACTTTCTAGGCATCTTTGTAAGCCGCACATTGAACTCCTGAGATGGTGTATTGACTGGGAGATAGTTCCATTCTCTCTCCCCCTGCTCTCTCTCATCTCCTCTCGTCTCTCTCATCTGCTCTCTCTGTCTGAGTGTGTGTGTGGTGTGTGCAGCAGAAGAGGGCATCAGATTCTTGAGTTGAGTTTACAGGCGTTGTGAGACTCCCTAATGTGAAACAGTTGAATCCTGAATGTATGTTCTCTGTAAGAATTGTCCATCTCTTAATGGTTGAGTCATTTCTCATGCCTCCAGCAGGTTTTTTGTTTTTTTTAGATTTTTATTATTCAACTTCTTGGTAAGGAATGCACAATATTCAGGTGCTTACAGGCCATTTCCCTTGCTTTCGTCATGCCCTGATCACGACTCCTTAGTGCTCAGTACATTCATTTATGTCATTTTGTTTTGTGCCCATAATGAATAAGTGTGGCCATCCACACCACTGTGTGTTTGGAACTATTGTTAGGAGCCTGTGGCCCACATAATTACAGTGATACCCCTTCTCCCAGACATCTTTTCCTAGCTGTAGCCAGAGGTAAGGAGGAGTCTCCATGTTCCTTCTCTTCCTTGACTGGTTGTAGTAGTGGTCTTGAAGGGCCACAAACAGCAGTTTTTAATCAACTGTTACTATCTTAGCTAAGAAGTAAAAACTTTTCTCATGTGGTTTAATTGCATCTCTCTGTTAAGATGAGTCATCTTTTCTCCACTGAAGAGCTGTATTCTAGTTCTGTGAACTAACAGTTATAGCCTTTATCTTAAACAAAAAAAAAACAAGTGATTTCTCTGTGTGTTGCTACTTTCATCCTTTGATTAGACATGAAGCATCTCACATGAGAGTGAACTTTCTGCCCGAAAAAGAACAAAAAACAAAACAAAACAAACCAAGAAAAACAACTCTGTGTGAATGCTACTTTCCCTAATAGACTGAGCAGTCAAATGGTGTGAACTTGCTCTCCCAGTTGAGACTTAAGAGTTACTTGAGCTCTTGCATTAAGGGACACTCTGGGAGACAGTGAGGCCTGGTTTCAAAAAACTGACATGATCAGAGTACACAGGTTCTTGTCATATGGTACAGGCTGGCCTTGAACTTGTGATGTACTTCCATCACTACATATGGCTAAACATCTATCTATCTACCTATTTGTCTGTCTATCTATCTATCTATCTATCTATCTATCTATCTATCTATCTATCTATCTATCTATCATCTGCATACATATCTATGTAGGTAAATCATTTGAGCCTGATGGTAGCTGAACATATCTTATCATGGTTTGCTCTACTCCTAGAATTTTCCCTCAGCTGTAAGAAATTTTGATTTTTACACACCAACTTCATGTCATTTGCTTTGTGAGTTCTGAGTTTTTATAATCCAAACCATTCCTTTTACATTAAAGAATACAGAAAGCACATTTCCCACATTTTCTCATACTGTATTTTATTTTTTCTACTCTATATTTTGAATATTTAAAATGCTTGGAATTACTTTTGGTGCAAAATATGATATACGCTGTAACTTGACTATTTCTGTCAAGGCTGTAGAACTGTCCCGACAACACTGATGAGTTTACACTTTCTTTCTAGAACTAATTTGAAACCTTGCCTATGTCATATATCAAGTTCCCTGCAAGTAAAACTGTTTATCACTTTCTGTTTTGTTCCACTGAGCAGTGTGCTTCTTCAGTTACCTAGTCCACAGGTAAGTGATTGCATCATGACATAGTTTGAGATGCAATAAAACTGTCCTGCACATTTCCTTCCTAGAATTTTCCTGCTTTTTCTTTGCTAATTTTTCTACATGTGTTGAAATTTTCTACATGTGTAGAATCATGTTGATAGACTTGATTTTTCTTACTGATTTGCTATTTCTTTTGTTTAAATGATTGGCACCTTTTGTGGTTTTCAGTAGTGTTTCTTTTTAAAAATTATTTATTTTATGTATAGGAGTACATTGTAGCTGTCTTCAGACACACAAGAAGAGAGCATCAGACACCATTGCAGATGGTTGTGACCCACCATGTGGTTGCTGGGAATTGAACCCAGGATCTCCAGAAGAGCAGTCTGTGCTCGAAACCACCAAGCCATCTCTCCAGCACCTCCAGGAGTGTTTTATTTAGAGATTTCCTTAGTGCTTTTAGTCTCTTCTCATATTTGCCTTCTGTTATCCTCTCTCACATCCACATCCTTCTCTATTCTTCCCTTTCCAATCAAGGTTGGTCCTTTTTCTTTCATGTCACCTCATTCCCCTAAAGTCCACATATGAGAGGAAACATGTAATGTTTGTCTTTGTAAGCTTGGCTTCTTTTGCTTATATGATGATAGAATTCCACAAAACTGCAGACCAATGCATATTAAGTTTTATAATGGATAAATAAAGCTCCAGTGTGTATATACACCACACTTGTGAGATCCCTCTGTCTACTGATGGGTGCTTGGGTGACTCTGTCCTTGGCTGTTAGCAGCAGTGCTGTGATGAATGAGGATGCAATTATTTCTACATGTCTGGTTGACTTTGATTCTTCTGGGTTGAAGAAGTGATGTGCTGGGTAGTTTTATGGGAACTTGACACTAACCAGAGTCATATGAGAGGAGGGAACCTCAATTGAGGATATGCCCCCATAAGATCTGGCTGTAGGACATTTTCTTAAGTGGTGATTGATGGGGGAGAGCTTAGCCCACTGTGGGTGGTGCCATTCCTAGGCTGGTGGTCCTGGGGTGTATAAGAAAGCAGGGTGAGTAAGTCATGTGGAGCAAGTCAGTAAGCAGCACCCTCCATAGTCTCTGCATCAGCTCCTGCTCCAGGTTCCAGCCCTGCTTGAGTTCCCGTCCTGACTTCCTTTGGGTATGAACAGCAATGTTGAAGATTTGGAAGTGTAAGCTGGGTAAATCCTTTCCTCTGCAACTTGCTTTTAGTCATGGTTTTCATCACAGTAACAGAAACCCTAAGTGAGACAAGTGATGTGTCAGGATGGACCATATTTAGTTTTCAATACTGATTGCCATAGTGACCAGACTAGTTACATCCTCAACAACATCATGGAGTGTCAGTTTCTGTGTGTTGTCACCAACATCTGTTGCCTTTTTTTTTTTAACAGTAGCCATTCAGCCTGGGATAATTAACATCTCAGTTTACATTTTATTTCCATTTCCTTAATCGGTAAAAATGGTAAACATTTTTCACATTACCTGAAAAATGTTCTGTTAACTCATGTGATTATTAATGGCAAAGATTGGTACTTGGGTGTTTATTTTTTGAGTTCTTTTCCTTTCTTTCCTAAAGAAATAAAAATAAAATAAAATGGGCCTGCTATGTAGCTTAAGTGGACCATGAACTTACTATGAAGCCCAGAATAGCCCCAACATATGTTGTCCTGTCTTATCCTCCTGAGAGCTGGAATTAGGGGCATATGCCACAGGGTCATATATTGTATATGTTTCAGATTTAAATATTTTCTTTCTCTGTTACATATATAGTCAATGTATCTGCACACACACAGACATTCTCTCTCTGCATTTTTTCTTGAATGTTAATTTTCTGTCAGATATATAACTGGAAAAGATTGTTTCTCATTCCCTATCCTGTTTCTTCACTCTGTTAGTAGTTGTTTCTTTGCTATTCTGTAGCCTTTTTCCTTCATGGAATCCTATTTGCCAATTTCTGATATTATTTTCTGAAAAATTATAGTCCTATTTAAATCTCTATTTCCCTGTATTTTCTTTTAGATGTATAAAAGTTGAAGTTTTACATTAAGAACTTTAAGTGATTATGATTGATTTTTTTAATAGAGTGAGGAATAGGGATTGAATTTTAGTGTTCTAGGTGTAGGTTTCCAGTTTTCCCAGCACCACTTGCTAATACAGATTCTTCAACATATGCTTTTGGTCCCTTTATGGAGAATCTGTTGATTGCAGCTCCTTGGCTTTATTTCCATGGCTTAGTAGTGTGTTTTGAAATCTCTTTCTGTTTGTGTGTGCATATGTGTGTTTCTTTATAATGTTTAACTTTTTAAAAAAATTTTCTGAGAAGAGGGTAAGTAGAAGAAATTTATTACATCTAGATTATTTTTTTTAATAATATGATCATTTACTGATTTGTGGACATGGGAGGTCATTCTGTCTTCCAGTGTCTTCTCCAGCTTCTTCATTTAGGGTTTTCTTCACAGAGGTCTTTATATCTTTGATTATGTTTATACTTAGGTTTTTCATTATTTGAGGCTATTGTGAATACAATATTTGTACCCTAGGTAGTCCTCCTATTACTTTTCTGAATGTATTTATCAGATATAAGAGTCTTTTGGTAGAATTTTTGGTGTCTTTTGAGACCATTGTCATCTTCAAAAGTTAAATTGGTGTCCACACTTCTCATTTATATTTCTTTTATTTGCTCTGACTGAAATTTCATGTCTTTTATTTTGTTTCTTTTCATTTCCTTTCTTTTCTTTTTTTCTTTCTTTTGAGGTAAGGTCTCACAATGTAATCAGGTGGCCTTAAAGTTAGAGATCACCTGCCCCAGCCTACAAGGCTGGATTCAAGGCATGCATCATCATGCCTGATGTGGTTCAAGTATTATATCAAGAAGAATGGCCAAATGGACATGTTTGTCTCATTCTTGATGTCGAGGAAAAGCTTCATGTCTCTCTATTTAGCAGAATGTTGCCTCTCTGTTTGATGTATAAGTCTTTATGAGGCTGAGGTGTGTTCTTTCTGTTCCTAGTTTCTTCACGTCTTTTGATAATGGAGGAATACCTGATTTGGTGAAAGGCTTTATGTGTACTGGAATGATGGTGTGCTAATTGGTCAAGCCATCTTTGCATTCAAGAACAAGAGGCAGTTTGTTCTTGGCGTGTGACCTTCTTAAAGTGAAATTAAATTTGCGATTTTTTTTTTTTAGTACTTTTGTGTCTATGTTCATCTATGACGAACATCTGTGACTTTCATCAAAGAAAATGTTTTTGCATGTTACTTTGTGTGAGTGTGTCCTTATTTGGTTTTGGTGTCAGGATAATGCTAATTGTAGAAACGTTTAATTTGAGCATTTCCTTCTGTTCATGTGAATTGAGGAGGCATTCCTTCCCTCTCTAGTTATGGAAAAATGTGAGGTTTATTTGTGTTAGCCTTTTCTAAAGGTTCTATAGAATTCAGAAGTGGATCTCTTAGGTCTTCAGTTCTTCTGAGGGGATGCTGATGGCCTTGGTTTGGTTTCATTGCTCATTGTAGTGAAATTGCTAAAGTGTCACCATCTTGCCCTGGCTCTATTTTGTTCTTGCCTTGACAATGCTCAGCCTTCCACTCCCCTTTCCTGAGTAGCTACCACCTCCTTGTCAATGCTTTTGAGACTGTCTATGACCCTGACCATGATCCAGACCTGTTAACTAAAATTACTAATGTTTGTGCTGGTTAAAACATAAAACCAAAATAACTAAGAGGAAGTGTAAGCCAAAAATCATTGTCATGTGGTGTTTGGAAAAAACACGAAGCTCTGCAAAAAGACTTATGCTGCTCTGACCCCATCTAACACTGATGTAATTGTGATTTTCGTCTTTAAAAAATGTTGTTCCTCTGAGCTGTGGCACCAAGAGACTTTGAAGCATGAGTCTGCTCTTGGTCACTTGTTAATTAAAAGATTCACATATTTTTAATTGGCTTAATCAGCATGGTTGTCAATAATGATCTTCTGTTGTTTATTAGTTCTATTTTCACTGTTGGTGATGCCTTTGTTTATATCATACATATGTCTAGAAACGTATATGGTCTAGTCATATGTATACCAAGAAACATATATAATTTATCAGTCACATACATTACTAGAAATTCATTATTTTCTCTAGACTTTCTGGTTACTGGAGTTTAATCTTTTAAAATCTACCCCAGAAGGTTGGACTTGTGGCTTTGGTGGGTTAAAGGGAATGGAACATTATGCTTCATATGTTACTTTTTTTGTTTTACCATTTTTACTTTCAACAGTTTTTTTCACTTTCCCCTATCTTTCTTCCTTTTGGCCCTTTTATTTTATCTATTCTTTGATCATCTTGTCCACTTTATGTCCCTCTCTCAACTTCATCTTCTTTGTCTTCTTTCTCTTTTGTCTTACTCTGAGTCCAGTCAGAGCTGTCTGTCTGCATGTGGTATAGGGCCACCCACTGGAGTATGTTCCCAATTTATTATTTTTTGCATGGTTTTAATAAAATGGCAGTACTTATATTTGTAGCTTTTGCTGCCACCATGTGGTAATCTAGACATATACATGTCTAGAACTTTATTTAGCTATTGTCTGTGTGTTATCTACACAAACCATTAAGGAGATGATTATATATGTGTTTATTTATATTTGTTATATTTTGGTGACAGAAATACATTTACTATAGTAGGTTTTTAAGTACTATTTTGAAGTATATACCTACCTCTTACAACAGCAAAATCCATTGTAAAACTTGAATCCTTACTGTGCTGAGGAATGGGGGCAGGAGGTTTCAGCTCCTTCTGAGCAGAACAGGAGCAAACATAGGAAACACACCTTAAATAACAAACAACAGCACATAGAATATGCAACATGCATCCAGAACATACCATCTGTCTCTCATAATAGTACTTATGCTTTAAAATCCCACTAATCTGCACCTAACCTAATTTGAATAGTCTCTCATTTCTAATTCCACTTCAAAATAAGATACATCAACCGAGGAATCCATCCCATCTGCAGACACCAACCCCCCACACTATTGCTGATGTCAAGAAGTGCTTGCTGACAGGAGTCTGATATGGCTGTTCCCTGAGAGTTTCTACCAACACCTGACCAATACAGAAGCAGATGCTCACAGCCAACCATCAGACTGAGTTTAGGGATCCCAATGGAAGAACTCTGGGAAGGACTGAAGAAGCTGAAGGGGATTGAAACCTCATATGAAGAACACATCAACTAACTGGACCACCTAGAGCTCCCAGGGACTACACCACCCATAAATGAGTATAAATAAACCACCTGTAAAATGAGTATATGTGGAGGGATCTAAGACTCCAGATACATATGTAGCACGGGTGGCCTTATATGACATCAATGAGATGGGAGGGAGGCTTGATGCCCCAGCATAGGGGAATGCTAGGGGGGGAGTGAGTTGGAAATGGGTGAGTGGGTGGAGGAGTACCCTCCTAGATGTAAAGTGGAGGAGGGAAACGTGGGATGGAATGGGGAATTTTTGGAGCAGTAACTGGGAAGGGGGATCATTAGAAATCTAAATGAATAAAAATGCTTATTAATAAAAAATATATGCAATGACTCTGGAAGTACATTTTTCACCCTGTTTCTTACCTAAATGGAGTCTAAAATTTTTGCACAAGAAACTGGGCCCAATCTTTAGAAAAGTTTCACTGTTAAAATCTCTTAGGAGACTTCCTTTTTGTCCTAGAACTTATTTTATTGGCTGAAACTACTTTGGCTTTCCCTAAAAATTAAATAACAAACGTTCTAAAGAAGTGAAATATATATAACCAGTCATGAGACAGACATTGTAACCTTCCCTTCACACCTCTGTTCCCCATTTGTTGCTCTCTCAGACCACATGTGATTACACAGCTGTGATAAAGTCCCTTGATACATTAGCCTCAACTCATTTCCCCAGTCTCACAGTGGCATGAATAAACACTTCCCTCTTGCTTCTGCTAGGACAGCCTTTTGTTTACTGGATCATGTATCTGCCACAATCGACTTAGAAAGGGAAAATTTCATTTTGATCGATTGATGGTCCCTGCTCTTTTAGGTTCTGTGCTAAGGGAGCACAGAGGCCACAGGACCCAGCAAACCAAAGCAAAACTAAGTCAAGTTCTTACCTTATGGTAACCAAAGTAAAACAGTAAGCCAATGAGGAGAAGCCAGCTCCCACTAGTGCTGTGAGGACATTATTCAGTTCTTAAATCCCCAACACCTACGAAAAGGTCACATTAACAACTATGGCCTTTACAGCTGGATACTTGTGTTCAAGGTTTGGCTCTCAGCCTGTGGTGCCATTGGGAGGTGGTCGAAATTTTAAAAGGAGTTGGCCAATGTGCAAAAGATAATTCAAAGAGGGATTATGGGACTCTGGGTTCTCCTTTCTCTCTTTTGAATTCTGGTCCTTAAGTGAGTGAATCCCCCCCTGTGACATGCTGCTTTGCTACAGGCTCAAGAATAACAGGCTACTCACTGTTAGGTTTGAATGTCAAATATCTCTATATGTCAGGAGTGACCTTGCTTAAACATTAATGGCATTGTCTGCCATATGTGCTTACTGGCACGAAGTCTTGGCCTCTGTGGGAAAGTACTAACCCAGTTGAGAACAAGTACCTATAGATCTTGTGAGGAGGTGGCCTCTGTAGGAAAGTACTAGCTTAGTTAAGAACAAATACCTATAGATCTCATGGACAGGTACCTAGCAACCTCTTCTGCTCTGTTTCTTCGGCTGAACTTTTCACCCAGCCAACATCCTGTTCTTGAGAACACCTGCACTCCCTCTGAGAACACTTGCACTCCTAGGAACAAAGAGACCCTACATCACCCCTTACTCCATATCCTGCTTCTCTGTGTATAGAACCTGGTGTGGGGACAATAAAAATTTGACAGCTTGATCAGGTCTCTTGACTTGCTGTCCATTCTTCTCACCTTGTTCCCTGTTCTCTCTTTTAGGTGGTCCCCTAGTCCTAGTTCACCATTCCCCAGGCCGGGCATCCATAGGCTCATGTGAAATACCTGGTCATCAGCTGATGGTTCCTAGGTCTAGGGAACACTAGCCTGTTATGGCAGGGAAGCATAGTGGCTAGGAATGTTTAGGTTCAAGGATGCAAAACTTGTGAAATGGATTCCTCATACTAAGAAGCAAGCAGAATGTGGTTGAGCTAGAATTCTTAAGCATCACCCCTACTGCGAGTTAAGACCCATACTCCAAAGATTTTACACACTTGCAGATCAGCATCAGCTTGGGACTAACCAACTGCTCAAACACCCAAACCCATCAGGGACATTTTGCATTCAATCACTATGCCTTCCATTACATAACAGTAGATTTATCATTGTGGTCTTCAACATGGCACCCCAACTGTCAGTCAGGATAGCCATTTTCCTGGCACTAAAGGACTTTTTTTCCTTTGTAAAAAGTGTTTTTACCTGGATGTATATATCTCTTGCTTTTCCTTTGTTAGCAATTGAATCTACAGACTTGAAAATGGTCAAGTGTTTTACACTCAAGCCATAATCTCTGCATTTTGATTTTTTGAGAGACAGTCTTGTTATGAAGGCCAGGTTCATTTGATACTTGCAAAAGTGCAAAGTAGCCTGGGTCATCTTGAATTTGTGACTCTCCTGCCTCATCCTTCAGAAATGCTCTGAATGCAAGCCTGAATCACCATTTCTTGCTTGTGGTATGGTCTTGTCTCACTAATACACCTATGATGATTTTCTTGTGGAGGTAAGGTTGCCACCGTGTTAGGTCTCATGTTTGGAGCGCTGTTTTACTGAAGCAGCTGTAAAGTGTTCCCCATGTTCACAATGCATGCTCTTCTCTTTAAATGTCATTTCTGCTCATCTCAAATGTAGGGTATAAGGAAAAACACTAACTGAACATGGAGCAAATTTGGATTAAGTGAAGAAATAATCACAGCTAGAGACTCTCCAGAACTATGTATTTATTTATCAAGCTTGTTCAGTATTTGTATTTCAGAGACAAACACAAATCACAATCTTGAAGGTTCCTGGGTCTGGGATTCCAGCAATGCCTTTTCCACAGATAGGAGTCTCAAACATTTTGATTTTCTGTGTATGGGAAGAGAAGAAAACAACATATGTGGTGAGTATAATCTAACTGGTTACAGACAGCAGGGTTCTCTGCAGGAAAGCAAACTGGCCTTGGTGGAGAATGGAATCCTTCAGCCGCTGCCTCTGATGCTGCCTCTGCCTGTGGGAAGTCGCGAGGGATGGGGTGGCCAGCAGGGAGAGTCTGCTGCTGCCTCTGCTGCTGCCTCCGACCTTGTCTCCACAGCAGAGAGGGGAGAATCCCAAAGGCATTTAGGGAGAGCCGGCATCTTCCTAAGTGTTATAGCTCTTTGCTGAGCCCGGAAATGCCGGCTAGCTAGCTGGGAAAAGAACAGATCTCTTTCCCAGTGTTACAGATCTTGCTGAGCAGGTAAGCTGGTGAAGAGGGGAGGGACCACAACAGAAGCTCTTGGACAAAGGGATGATTCTCGCACACACTTTAATTCTGAGTTAGCCTAAATATATACATTTTGGGATGGGCTAAGGTTTGGCATCAAGTAACCCCTATTGGCTTGGTCTGAGAGCTTGGGGATGCCTCATCTACATGTGGGAGAGCCTGAGGCACTATTCCTACCTGACTGATGGCCTTAGACCTTTCTGTGGGAGGGGCTGTGGAGGGCTTAAGCTGAGAGAGCCAGGGGCCAGGAATAAAGCTGAACACCTTACATCCCAGGGGGGTCTCTAGGGTTCAAAGCTCATTCAATCATGCTCCCAGCTGTCTCTCATGGCTCACCGCCCCACATTCAGGGTAGTTTTGAGGGGAAGGAGGTCAGAGGAAGGCTCATGGTAGGAATGCTAGGTGCTCACCTGAGCTGCAGGGGCTGCTGTATTCAGCAAAAGCCACTTCATCTGAAAGACATGGGAGTCAAACTTGAGAATGGGAGTTTTTGAGAGGATTTCATGCAAGGTAGGTGATGTGTTAGGACTGACCACTTTCCTCAATCATGACCTGGATGATTGCAGAAAAGCCATCTCTCTGGGAACATCAGACAAACCAAAGGAGGGATTTTCTCCCCTTGAAGCCACTGGTTGACATTTTTATCCTGGGCCAGCAAGATGGCTCAGTGGGAAAGGTGCATGCGGCCATGCCTGATGACCTCAGTGAGTTCAGTCTTCAGGATCCTCATGGCAGAAGCAGAGAACTCACCCACTTCCCCAAATGGCCCACTGACCTACATGGGCACCATGATGTGCCAGCCTCTCACACACTAAAGAAACAAATGTATAACATCATTGGAATCATTTACCCTGTAGAGAAAAACCAAAGTGTGCTTCTCCTGCAGTGTTTGAGCAGATTACTAGCCAAGATCCTTGGAGACATTCATCCTTTCAGATTCCATTATATGTTTTTGCTTTTCCTTCAATATTTATTGAATTATTTTCGTTTGAAACATTTGATGTATAACTCTTCACTTGACAGAAAACCCACCATTTAGTTCCCCAGCTCTGGCTTTGCTTTCTTTCTGTGTTCACCACTGAACACACAGGCTATAATTCTCTCATCTGTTTATTTCTTCTGTAATTATTTGTACAACTTTTCATTTCTCATTGCTGTATTCATAAGAAGATTTGTCCGTCTTTCAACCTATAGACACTACTTTGTATAATGTTTTGTCCCTTGGGTTATTTGCCACATGCTTGCTTGGACAAACAAGGCATGAGTTGTGGAATAAACTGAAAATTTATAAATGGTTGTCTGGCCTACATAATGGGTCAGTGTCTGAAAAACAATAGTTTTTAATGGATATGATGGCATATGCATATAATATCACCATTTGGGAGACTGAGTCAGGAGGACTGAGAATTGGTGCCAGCCCAGGCTACATAGTGAGAAACTAAAAAAATCAAAACAACAAAAAACCAACAAGTTTCTTTAGGGTCCACTGCATTTCTTGCTCACCTGTCTCATAGTAGTCATAGACTTTCACAATGGCAGGCTGCAGGTTCCTTACTGGGATGTCTTGTTGAATGATGAAGGAGAAGGCCAGCGTCTGATTGGTCACCTGAGAAAGAGAGAAAAAATGATCCAGACTCAGGAAAGGGTCCAGTGTTGACTTCAGCATGACTCAGTTATGCACTGGATAGCATTTAACCCCACAGTCACTGTCTTCAGTAACTTTCCACCTATGTGGATGGTGATATGGTGATATGGATGTGAGACTGGGACTTGAGGAACTGAAGTAGAGGCTTCTGGGAGTATATTAAAGTTTTTCAGTCTATTAAACCATTCTAAAAATCCATATTCCTCCTTAATGTATGATATTTGACTTTTTCCACTGTGAGAGTTAAACCCTTTGACTTTCTGACTTGGGACTCTATGCTAAGTCCCAGGAAAGCCAGCAACAAGGAAAGATATTTTAAAGATTTGTTTTAGTGTGTGTGTGTGTGTGTTGTGTGTGTGTACTCATAGGGCCCAGAAGAGGGAATCAGATTCCCTGGAACTGGAGTTACAGACACTTTTGAGTTGTTATGGCTCCTGTGAACTGAATTGTGATCTTCTGCAAGAACAGTAAGTGCCTTTAACTACTGAGTTATGAATCAAGGCCAGAGAAAAAGAACTCAAAATATCCTGTAGAATGACGGAATGATGTGCCTCTAATTCTAAAGGCTTCCTTTAGGATTTCTTCTCTTCTGCTATGGGCTTCCCACATGGATTCACCAAGAAAACTGTCCACCTTGGCATGTATAGGGAGGCAGGAAGGAACCGTACCTGATCCAGATATAATAATACATTGTTGTTGCTCACTTCTGTTCTGCTCAAGTGCTCTAATTTCTCAAGCTGAAAATGAGAGAAAATATCCACATTACTGAAAAAGCAAAGGCCTTGGGAGTGAGAGAGGTAACAGAACTGTGCGACTGCAGGTGATTAAAAGGAGATGTTATTGAACTCACTTAAAGAAATGGGAAGAAGCCTTTCCAGTAAGAATGAACATATATTTAGAAAATTGTGAATGCTACTCTACTAAAACCTGACTGAATATGATCTGATGTAGGCATTGGTAATTTTGACTTTTGTTTGAACATAACAATAGTCACTCATTTGGTAGTACTTACCCCATATTCTCTGAGCTCTGCTATTGACCTTACCTTGTTAATTTTCATAATTCTTAAAAAACATCTAAATCTACACCTTCAATTTTGGCATTTAATAATATTTTTCCTTGAATCATTATTGACCAGGGTCATTACAGTTTAAAGTTACTGTTAGCTAGATTGTGGACTCAACGAACGCAGACACCTTTCTTATGTTTCTTGTGCTGGCTGCTGTACAATCCATACCTATATCAATCAGTATTTTAACAAGTTCAAGTGTGTTCAATGAGTGCTAACAGTGCTCTGACATGGGTTGACATAATTATGATGGTGGTGGTAGGTCCTAGTCTGAGGACACAGAGAATCCAAACCTCTTGTCTCTGCTTACCTTTTTCACTGTTGGTTTCAATGGGATGAAACCAGATACCATCTTCACATCAGCAATTACCATGTTGGAGGCTGGTCTGCTCCCCGTGTAACTACAGACCAGAGAAGCAGACAGAATTATTCATTTTAATAGTTTGAATTTTCCCTCTTTTGAGGTCCAGCAGTAATTTCTGATATAGTCTGTGTGATTTTTCCATATCTTAAAACATATGGCCTTTATGGTCAATACAAATAGACTGCATAACAATATCATCTGGAGATGGTGTTAAAATAGCAGGATCTGCCAGGCATGCTGGTGAGTCTGCTTAGCTGGTAAGAGACCTAATATCAAAAAACAAGTATGTATGGAAACTGAGGGCTCATGGCTGACATTGTCCTTTGTCATACACACACACATGGCTATGGATATATTCTTTCCATCAAGGTTGCCTTCAGTTTCTGCAGTTGGACCCTGTTGCTGGTTATGTTTTGTAAGAAGTTTTGAGAAGTGTCAGAAGAACTGAATATCTTTTTTCTTCTAGGAAAATGGGATTTTAAAAGACCAAGAAGACTATTCTTTGTTGGTGAAGAAGAATAACCCATGTTAAGTTCTCATGTAAAAGAATAATGTATTATTTTATTATCATATTGGTCACGAAAGGAATCCTAAAACTAGACTAATTAGAAATTATAATTCTACTATTCTTCATTGTTCATTTGGTTGAAGTCCAGAATTTTTATTTATATTTTTACAAACAAAGTAAAATGTTAATGAAGAGACCCATTTTAGATATCTTTGAACATGTTCCATAAAGAATTCTAGGAAGACAGCCCTATAGTAGGTGAGAGACAGAGTCAGATGCTCATACAAAGACAGAGACACATGCCCATCGCATACCTGATTTCTAGTGAGATCTGGAAGCTGTTGTGGCCTTTGGGATTATTACAAGTTAGAGGTGTTGTCTGTACCCGTAGAGCAAATGCAGCCTGCTGCTTCTCCATGTGCATGTTGTATCTCAGTGTAGTCTGATAAGCAGTGAACAGAAAAACTTGATCTCCATTGCACTGTGTCCTTGGATCAATTTTTCCCAATTTGAGCACAATGTGTGCAGGTAGGCAAAGTCAGACTTTCCATTTTGGGGAAGGAGGCTCACAGCTGCATACCCACAACTTCCCAGTGTCTTACCTGAGCATATGCACATCCTTCACCTGACACACTGATGGTATATTCCCCAGGAATGTCTGGTAATGGGACCTGCTGCAGTAACAGGCGATTACTGTTCTCTACTTGGAACTTTTGGGAAAATGATCCTGAAGACTGGATGGTCACCAAAGCATTTTTCTGGCTTCTGGAAAAAGTAACTGCCCCATATTTGGACAGAGCATCGAGGGCCACCACAGTGTCCTGACAGGAATGAATAAAAACTTTTAGGATAGCATCCATTTGGAAAGTCTGGAGCTCTTCGCACAGTTCATTCTAGCTGTCTCATTCAAACTTTCAGGAGATTTTTTCTCTAATTATTTGAGCTCTAGACTTTATTTTAGGCTTTCATATGGAATACATGTGAGAGTCAAATTCACATGGTTTTTTCCTCCTTAGAATATTGTAGCATATGCAATGCCCCCTCAACAACCAGCAGAAAATATAAATACAAATTAGATTTTTCTCTCAGCATTCATTGTTTTTCTTCCTCTGTCCTAAGTTCCCATGGTTACGCCTTCCATCTTCCCACAGAATCACAACCCTGCTCTCCTCAACAAACTTGCTTTTGCCCTTGCTGAGCCATCAAGACATACAAACAGCATGGCCAAGTGCCTGTCCTGATTCAGTCTTATTAAATAGAAAAAATCTATGATCTAGTGTTGTCCTTCACTGCCTTGCTCCTCAGTGGCATGCTCTGTGCAAGTGTACTTCATGCTCCCGGAAGGATCTCTGTCACATGATCCTTCCTTATCCAGGGAGCTCCAGATGCTGTCCTGAGGACAGAGTCCAACAAGAGAGCAGAAGCACGCATTGAGGGTTTTATAATCACTGCACTTACTGTCTATTGAAAGGAGAGAGGGAAAGAACTGGACTGCCAAGCAGAAGTTTTCTTTTCATACATTGTATTTCTCCTTTAGAGGAACCTACCATCTCACAATACTTCTCTGGAGATTATTTCTGCCCTATATGTCCAGAATACCTGGAGCATAAATTATAGTTATTATGGTAGATGTATATTTTGGGGGGTGGGAGATATTATTACCTCTTGAGAGTTATACTGTCTAGATGATAAAGTGAATAGTTTAGAGTCCTGGTTGTTCCCAAGTATCAAGAGGTAGAGCGGGACAGCAGGACCTCCAGCTAGCTTGGAGAAAACCTGAGGGTGATCTACCCTTCCATAAGATTAAGCAGAGTCTATCAGGAGAAGGGAAACAGCTGTACCTAAGGTCAGTAGGGCAATAAACATGTCAGTTTGGTCTTAGGTTTCCACATGCAGTTCTAGAGTGTGGAAACTATGTCTAGGATTCTGGATACTCCAGGATTTTTGCCATTGTTTTATATTAAGGATTGGATCTGGGTTAGAAGTTCTAGGCAACGTGGGCCTGTTTCCCTCTCTATGGTCTGAAGAGAACTCCTGTGGCTGGGCACAGGAACTAGGGCAATTTATTATGGAATACAGGAGCCCTCACTTTCTACAGACACAAAATATCCATGAGTAACATGTCCTTGTTCTTCTCTCCTCTTCCCCTTTCTATGGTTCCTGCATGTCTTGTTCAAATTCTCTAAAAGAATGGGGACTTTGAAGGAAAACCACCGACCTGTGTGGAGGAGAAGCCTCCATGGGAATTCTGCTGCTTTGTGAGCCACTTGATGGTGCTCATTGACAAAGTCAGGTCCTCAGGGGTTGGGGCTGGCTGGGCAGTGAGGCGAGCCAGGACGACATAGGCACTCATCTCCACCTCAGCAGAGGCAACCTGGGTTTCGTACAATGAATCCTTGGATTTCCTGGGTTTCTGAGGTCTTTCCCAATGGATGGAGTTGTCTTAGGGTAAAAATAGAGAAATAATGAAATGTCTGAGTGGTCAATGACTGCATGTCCATATGCAGAAAGAAGGAACTATAAAAGGTTGTAGGAGGTTTTAAAAATTTCACTCACAATACGCCCACATTTACTAATCCAAAGTAAAAATCTGTAGTTGGTGCAATGGGTCGTGATTGAAGAAGACCATGGACAGAAATGTGTAAATTATTAACTAAATTACATCCTCAATGGTGCTCTTGCAGAGCTGGTGATGGGACAGTAGCAGACATAATTCTTTTACTTCTTAACTCCCTCACACCAACCACCAGTCACTTGTTCAGTGTTCAAACCAAATGACTTAGAAAAGTTTCCCAGTGCGTTCAGAGTTGCCATTGAAATAGCAAAACCTCGATGCATCTTTCCTCTTTGTGTTCTTCATAGTCTTTGCTGCTCCTGGTAGGTTTATAAGTAGCAGAGAAAAGCTAGGCTTTAACTACATTCACCTTTGTAACCAAGTTAGACCTGCGTGTGTTCTACCGTGATATTATATTTGTTGATTTTGGTCACACTATCAGACAATACCAAACAGAAGGCTTTTGTATAGGAGGAAGACTCTTTTCTTAATGGGGCAGCCCAAGGAGAAACCTCAGTGTGCCATAGAGATGGACTGACATGTTATGCTCTTTCCACACTCCATATGCTCTTCTGTTTTCCTCCACTGGAGCTGGATGGTGACAGACATGAGAACACACACTCCTACCTTCTTTTATAGCTTCCTTATCAAGTGACTTCAGGATTTCATTTCTCTTATCCTGGTTCCCTGCCAGAGCAAAAGCATAGGCCATCAATGCCTTGGTGTACACAAAGCTGCTATTTCCTCCTTGCTCTATGGTCTTCCAGGATGACTCCAGGCAGCTCAGGGCTTTGGAGACGATGGGATGCTGTTGACAGAACAAGGAAAACTGAGCTATGGGAAAAGTCCTAGCAGGTCCCAGGACAAATATGGAGGCTATAGTGCTTATGCTTTTTATATCAATCCTCACTCTCCTCCCTTCCCTCCCTTCTCCTTCCCTACTCTTTCTCCATCCCTCCTTCCCTTTTCCCCCTTTCCCTTTTTCCCATTCCCTCCCTCCCCTTCTAGTTCCCTACCTTACTTCCTATTTCCTCCCCTACCATCTTCTCCCTCCCCTTTCCTCCCTCCCTTCCTACTCCCCATTCTTTCTCCTCCTCTTTCCTTCCTCTTCCGTCCCTCCACTTTTCCCTCCCTTTCTCTCCATCCCTTGCTTTCTCCCTCCACCTTTTCTTCCTGTTCCCCATTCCTCTCTTTTCTTCTTTCCCTTCCTCCCTTCTTTTTTTCCTATCTTATTCCTGCCATTGATTATCTCTCTACCATCTCCTCTATTTTTGGGATCCATTCCTTTTATAAACTACCTTCTATTTAAGATACAGACTAACAGGGACAGTATCAGAGGCTGTGTTTTCTGGTTGATCTTTGTAACAAACTCAGGATTTCATTGAGCAAGTGGATGCTCATTAATGGAATCACACAAATGCAAAAGCATTGTAAAAACAAAACAAAACCAAACAAAACAAACCAAGAAACAAAAAACCAGCATGACAGCTGCCACTTAGCTTTACAGAGGTTAAAAAGCCACAGGCTTCACACCACTTTGGAATGCTGGAAAAGCAATGTGGCACCTACCGTGGCTGGAAGTGAACTTTCCAGAAGGGACATGGTTATGTAGGCAGAGAGGGTCATTTCATCATCTACTCCCCCTGAAAACAAGAAGTGAGATCATCAGAATATACAGCAAGCAATCCATCAACACTGCCTTCTCCACTCATGGCCAATCCATGTATTCAATGGAAGATCCCATTCATATTCCCATTATGAAAAAGTACATTCCCAAACTAGAGGCTTATTCCTCCCCATGGTAAGAAGTATGACCCGACTTTAAGGTGTTATTTAGTCACCATGCTTATAAGAAGTTCAGAAAAGATCACCTTCATGGCATTGTTGAAGAGTGATCCAGAGCTCTGGAAGCAGCCATTGTCCTTCTGCTGCTGGGAGAGCCAGGTGAAGGCTTGGGTGATGTGTGACTCTTCAATGAAGATGAAGGCTCGAGCTTGGGCAAAAGACTTGAGCACAAAGGCTGTGAGCCTGGTGGGAGAGGGACAGAGAGTGAGGGATGAAGCTTTAGTTCTGAGGCAGCTCCTCCACACATGAGTTTACAGGGGCCTGGTCCACACTCGTGAGCAATCAGTCTAAGGGTCTCTGAGAAGAACAGCTAGACAGTGATTCTGGCTGCTCCCAAGACATCTTCCATTCCTTGTTCTACTTTGATTGGTGCTCACTAGGTGTGGTTTCAGGTGCTTCCTGCTTCCTTTCTCATTGCTTCTCTCTTGCGTCCTCTGGTGTTTATTTCACACACCTGC
Source organism: Mastomys natalensis (assembly GCA_021653895.1). NCBI lineage: Eukaryota > Metazoa > Chordata > Mammalia > Rodentia > Muridae > Mastomys > Mastomys natalensis. The sequence goes on along the minus strand of JAJTUV010001624.1, from coordinate 353,510 downwards.
ATGCTTATCCTAGGCATTCTCTACTTCCTGTGATTTCCTTTTGTAGATAAGAATATAGGCAAGGGAGCTATATATAAGTGGGAGAAGAGATCCTTTGACCCATGAAGGCTGGACGTAGTGGGGGGGGGGATACTCGAGGGTGGGGAGGTGAGGTACAGGGGAGGGTGGGTGGGGTACACCAACATGGAGGCGGGAAGAGGGGGGAAGGGATAGTGAGTTCCTGGGAGGGAGGGGGGGAAATGGGGTAAGGAGAGAACATATGAAATGTAAAAAATAAAAAATTTTTTCAATAAAAAAAAAAAAAAAAGAATAAGATCCTTTCCAAAAGACCCAGCTATATGTTTTCTGCTTAAAAAAATTAGGTCCCTTTTCTTGGTTTATCTCTGGTTTATGCTGGTCTCTTTTTCCTCTGTCACCTGTTGGTCATTTGTGTGTGTTTATCTCAATATCAAAGTCTTTTTGTTCTATTCTGTTTTTGTTTTGTTTTTAAGTGAGGAAGTTTTTTTTTTTTTTTTTTTTTTGGTTTTTCATGACAGAGTTTCTCTGTGTAACCCAGGCTATCCTGGACATCACTCTGTAGACCAGGCTAGCCTCGAACTTAGAAATCCACCTGCCTCTGCCTCCCAAGTGCTGGGATTAAAGGCGCTCGCCACTATTGCCTGACGAGGAGGTAGTTTTTTAAAAAAGATTTATTTATTCATTTTACCTATGTAACACACTGTTGTTTACTTCAGACAAATCAGAAGAGGGTGTCAGAACCCATTACAGATGGTTGTGAGCTACCATGTGGTTGCAGCGAATTGAACTCAAGACGTTTGGAAGAGCAGTCAGTGCTCTTAACAGCTGGGCCATCTCTACAGCCATCAATAATACATTCTTATGCAATGCAAGGTCACACAAGGAATGGCAACAGGTTTTCAAGTCTCCTTTATGAGCATCTTTGGGTGCTCAGCCAAGTGTAGCCAGCATTTACTGATGAATGATTTTGGAGAGAAATGAAAAAGCCAGCTTACCAAAGCCAGTAAAGCACATGGTACAGAGTCAAAGCAGATGAGCCTCGAGGGGATCTTCTCCTGCAATCTATGACTTGCATTACCTCAAACATGTTCAGCTCAGGTCCAGGCATCTGCTAGACTCTCATGAAATAAGATGCATGTATAGCTGCTGTGAGGAACAAGAGTTGAAAAGGCCCGGGACACAGTGGAGTCTTCTTACCAAGTGTTTCCTTGACTCTGGCCATATTGATCCCCGAAGGCGCTGTAGGAGCCATCCTTGTGTTTGTAGTTCAGCTCCGTCTGATAACCTGGAATAGAAGGCTTTGGGTGTGTTCTGAAGACACTGATCATCAGAGAATGGCAGGCAGTAAATCTGCCATCAGAGAGATAAGTACCCTGGCTTATAGGACTGACTGAGAACATTGCTTAGGTCTCTCCTCCAATGCTAAGCCCATTCTAGACATTTCTAGAGAGAATATTTACAAGAACAAGGTGTAGTTTCTGAGCCTTACTGACCAGCTCTGAGGAAGCCAAGGGCCTTGGACTTGATCTTCGGAGTCAGCTGTTGGGTTTCATTCAGATATTTCAGTACGTAGATGTTGGGAACAAAAAGGCCATGTTCTGCTCCCCACAGCCATGGGGCATCTGGAGAAGATTTTGTGTGTTTTTTATGGCTGAACTCAAGATATCACCTGGAAGTGAGAGACATGACATCAGAATAGCCATTATCTTCAAGAACAAAATAACATCTTTAATAAAATCACTTGTCAGTGATATTGAGGATGTTAAAGAGATCAAGTGCAATAGTTCAGAAGCTACATTTGGAATCATGGTGGGGACAGGGCAGGGTTAGTGACTATTGTTCCAAGTCTCCCAGGGATGAATTGACTCACCCATCACAGAGAAATGGGCTCTGGCTGAATCTTTCACCACTGTTGGTGGGAGCACCAGGGACAATGTTTCTGATACCTCAGCATCTTAATAAGCAAAACAAACAGGTAGGTGATCATCTCTGTTCTCTGCACATCTAAAGTGCCCTAAGATCAGTGGCTTCAGAGCTGTGTCTTAAGCTTTGAGTTCTTGCCTCCCTGGAAAAAACGATCTTGAGGTAAGTAACACAAATCCACATTTCCTGGTACCACAGGCTTGTAAAGCTCCATCGCCTTCCCTTTCACCACCCATTGGTTTGAAGTGAAGCATCTGTCCAAAATGGAATGTCTGAACCTCTGAGATCTGTAATCCTCTACTTCTATCAATGTGCTAATTAGTTATTTAATAAACACATGAAAATGTGTAAATGTGTTATTGACTGAATTTTGGTTTAGGAACTCTCTCTCTCTCTCTCTCTCTCTCTCTCTCTCTTCTCTCTCTCTTCTTGTGTGTGTGTGTGTGTGTGTGGTGGTGTGTACGTACGTACTTTGACATAAGTTATTGTTTTTTGGAATGGAGAACCTCAATTGAGAAAATGCCTCCCTAACACTTGGGCTGTAAGCCAGTCTTGAAGCTTTTCTTTTTAAATAATAGTTGTGGCAGGTCCTGGCCCAGTGTACACCATCTGTGGTGTATAAGAAAATAAACTGAGCAAGGCTAGAGCAAGCTAGGAACCTGCACCACTCCACAGCTTCTGCTTCAGTTCCTGCTTCCAGATTCCTGCCCTGACTTCACTTCTTGATGGACTGTGGTTGTGTAAGCTGATCAACTCTCCATTTTGCTTTTGGTTATGGTGTTTTATCGCAAGGATGGAACCCTAAAACAAAGCAATGTGTAACTAAAATCCCATATGTCAGAATAAGGGAATGGATAAATCCTGAGCTGGCTTTTGTTCTTCCTGGTTCCTGAGTTGCTTGGGAGGCTCTCTGATCTCTTCTATGCAGCTGTGGTGGACGCTTTCCTATGGCAGGGATAGTGGGTAGATTACATTGTAATCAGTAAATATGGGGGGAAGCAGAGCTGACCGGTGCAAGAATAGGGCTTTTGTTATCCTATGTTTGGCTTTAAAAAAAATTATCTCCAGTGACCCACCCCGCCCCTTCCTGCTTTTTCTTCTATGGAAAATATTTAAAGGATTTTAGTAGTATATGATGATTTTTTTTATCCACTGTATTAGGAACTGTTGCATTAGTTTGCCTGCTTAACAAAGAAATTTGCTTTATTTAATCTCTTTTGCTAACTTTCATTTAATAATGGATTTTATATTAAATTAAAGTTATTATTCTGATTTGTTTATTCTTTTGATAAATATGTTTTGAGTACAAGCACTTGCTAACAGAGGTGCTGGCAATACAGTCATTATTATGAGTGGACAGTCCCTGACTTTATGCTTGTCCCTCATAGAGGACAGTGAGCTTCCTCCTGTGTGATACATTGCTATATTTCCTTTGCAATAGTTAGCTTCGGTGAGGGGCAGGAATAAAAGAAGAAGTCATAAAGACAAACACTAGAGAAATATGTTATGCTAAGCACATACCATGATTTAGCTTGGCTCATATATGAAGCTTTTTCAGCCATATAAATCTTTGCCTTCTATTTATGATCTAACACAAAACAAATATGGTACTTTCTATGATATTCTCTATCTTCCCACCTTCTCATTCTGGAGAAAATCTCAATTGTGACCTTTTCTCAGTCTTTCCCTCTCTATAACATTGTAAGTATTGACCTCTTCTAGACAGTCTTTCCTTTTCTATAACTTTCTAAGTATTGAGATGGATGAGGAGGCTTCTGAATTCTAAAACCCAAAGGGGTTACAGTGAACCGTGAAGCCCTCGCTGCACAATACTCTGAGAGCTCCATCGGGTAAATGCTGATCTTAATTTATGAGACTCAGTTTTGTCAGTGTTTTAGAGGTTATAAGGTATACAGTATTCTGATTTCTTTATAGGAATATTGCAAGATCTCTTATTAAGCGGCTTAAGTCACTATCTCATTGTGTTTTGACAGGTTCTCACCTGATGCGCAGAGCAGTGAGCTGAAGGTATGCTCTTTCTTGATTCCTTCAGGCTTGGACAAAAGATAGGAAATTCAAACATGAGAAATCAAACACTGAGTGTGCAAACACAGCAGTTTTTTGTTTTGTTTTCTTTTTTTTGAGGGACATCTTTACTTGTGAGTCAATGGGCTGGAATGGCTTCAGCATTGGAGAATCTGAGCATGCCAGGTTAAAAAGAAACCAATAGGGAAAGATAATAAAGAAAAAGGGCGGGGCATAATTGGAACAAAGAGGTATAGCTTTGAGAAGATAAACTTTCTTAGATTATTGTTCCTGCCCCAAAGCTTCAGTTTAAAGACTAGGAAGGAAAAAGAGAACAGAACACATATGAGTTTAAATCCTGGGCTTGGCAGATATGATCTATCTCAAAGTTGTGTGTTATTATCTTTTATTTTTCATCTAAATATAGTCAACATTGCTCCATTTTCTGGACTCAGCACACAGCCGACTGAGGAGGGTTACTCACCTCAACTATCAGGACTTTGACTACTGTGTCCTTTCTCCTGGTTTCTGGAACTGTGGCCACCTCAGAACCACAGAGCTCTGGGGATTGTTGTGCTTCCGCAGACACTGAGAAATTCACATTCCCTGAAACAAAGGTCCAGAGAACTGAGCTCAGATCTGCCAGCAACCTGGCATCCACCAAGCCCCAAGATCTGTAGGGTATCCTCAGTTCTAGGAGTGGTTCAAGAACGTGTCTTGTATTTAAGAAGGTGGTAAGCACATGTCAACAGCAGCAATGACTGTGAGCTTCCTCTTGGGGACCCAGTGAGAAGAAAGTAACTGAAGAAACTTCCTACACTCACCATTTCTGGGTAGAGCCCCTTATAAAATTTTCACTCACCTAAAGTTTTGGGAGTTACCAACCAGGATGAGGTGTGCCTCCCATTGGCACCAAGGCAGTAAGAGTCTTGGTCTTTTTCTACTGGGACAGCTGTGAAATCAGGAGAGGCTTCCAGCTGTACACCCATCTGTCACCCCACAGAGAGAAAGAAAGAATAAATAAATAAATAAACAAATAAATAAATAGATATCGCTGTGGAAGGACAAGGTGTTATACATGGGAGTTGGTAGGCAAAAGAGTCTAAAGGTGAATTGTGTTAGAAAGACAACAGGATGGGATGTGTTTGGAAAACATGTCTAAATCATGTAAGTTGACACAGAAGGCTTGCATAGATTTCATCCACACGTATATATCTTAACCTTTATTTACCTATCATCCATTTATTATCTACACAAGCCATTAAGGAGGTATTTACATATGTGTCTACTTATATTTGTTTTATTTTGATGGCAGAAGTACATTTACTGTACTGGATTTTTAACTACTATTTTGAAGTATACATCTACCTCCAACAAAAGTATAATCTATTGTAAAACAATATGTCATTTTATTCTGACAACAACCTCCTATATCTATGTGGACCATGTCCTTTGATTGTATACAGGGACTACATGGAATATCCTATTTCTGTCAGTACAGTTTGTGCTGTTTATATACTGGCAATATGACCTAATTTTATGTAGTATCCATATTGTTAAACAACTCTTTGCTCTATATATGTAGCTAGAGTCTGGGAATTGTTTAAGCATTTGGAATCACTTTGCTAACCAGTCCAATACAATCTCTTCCCCACTTTCTTTGTTCTTTTCCTTTGAGTCTTACTTATAATTTACACACACTAATTGTCCTCTTCCCCTCTGGTCATGCTTAATTCAGAAAGGTGTTCACCCGCATGCTTGTAGGGAGGTAGTTCATCACAGTGGCCTTGAGCATGAAGGCTTCTCCACGGATCACAGAGTAGGGCAATGTGAGCTCCACAAAGAAGGGCTGGAAGGCTTGGAGAGATGCCACCGAGGAGAGACCAAGGCCACTGTCACTGGACAGGCAGAGGGCTCCGGCCTTCCATTCAGTGATGGTGTCAGGGACTGTCACTTCCACTTCAGCCACTCCAGAGGAGCTGGGAGAGTGAGTGTAAAGCACAGAAAGTGAGCACATGAATTTCTTATCTCTGAGATGGTAACTCTGAGTGTGACAATACACCATTTCTTTGTGTCCTTCAAAAGAATGATAGGAAGGGAACAGAGTAAACGGGACTCCAGATGGTGAAATGAAAGGTCTTTCTCTAATACTGTTTTACCAACTCAAGTCATAGTCACACAGCATCTCAAAGTTCATAGGTTAGTGGAAATCTGAACAGAGATTTGAAGTTTTCTCTGAATTCCCATCTTCAAAATATCATACATCAGTTGTATGGCTTATATGGTCTACTCCATATAGCCATCCCATAGTCTGCTCCATGTAAGACTGCCTCACCTATTTGTCAATATGGTGATCCTGAGTAGTTTTAATTATCAGAAAGGTACATGATCGTTTTTATGTGCATTTTCTGGGGGTGATGGTAATAAGTGTGTTTTAGAATTGGTGGGTCGACATGCTATGGTTTTCTATATGACCAGTTTCCTTTGTTCATGATAAAAATTAGAGAAATCAAAGAAAACAAAAAAAAATTTTTACCCAGCCCAAATCATAGAAATGGAAATCACTTACTTTACTGTGACCATATCCCAGACCCAGGTTTCAGGAAAATATTTCCGAATGGTCTCAGTAAGTGCATCTTTAGGTGGTGGATCTTTTCGTGGTGGATCTTTACGTGGTTGTTTCTTAGGTGGTGGATTTCTATTTGCTACTGTGTGGATATCTGGAGACATTTCACTGTGAAGTAGTAGTGCATCATATGCCAAATCAGGTACTGTGAAGTTACAAAGGAAGAAAGGAACATAGTACTTGATTACAATGTGACACGATGCTGCAATGTAAATGTAGTTTAACTTTCAGTTTCTTCTTGACTTTTAAACACTCTTAAGGTTACACTGGCAATAATGCATTGAATTACCCATTTTGTCGAGACTAGGTAACATCTTTGTCAAAGGAGAAATCTTACCTAGAGTAATTGAATTTGGAAGGAACCATGATGCATATTTTCTTGGGTTGGATATTGGAGAATTAGTGAATGCTTACAGATATAATGTGTCCCCTAGGAGGAATGAAGATCCACAATACGATCCTAGGTAACAGGTCTTGTGGCTACAATGAGATTCACTCCAGACAAGAGCTGAATGATGTCTACATTATCAGCAGAGATATTCTTGCATTGTTTTTTCTTTCTTAAGGTCTGTAGGTTTATCACCAATATTTTAAAAGGTTTTCAATTTGTATTAAAACTGAAAGAGGTATGATTACAAACTCTTGGGTTAGAAATAGGAAGTTTATTATCCAAGAATCATAGCACTGGCTTGGGTTTGTACTGGCAAGAAAGGTAGGATTTAAAGGTGGCGATGGAGGGTCCTTACTCTGGTTTTTTTTTTTTCAAGAACAGGTATACATGCAGATTTAGTTAGGCTTTACCTAAGTATTTACAAACTGACTTCTAAGCTTCTAAGCATAGAAAATCTCTCCCAATTTGTAAATTCATATACACACACAGAGCTTCATTTCTGTAGGTTCTTCCCTGTGATTCCCACAACCTGTAACCTGACCTGAATCTTACTATTTGCCTTGAAGAGCTGAGTACTTTCTAGTGCTTTCAGTTCATCACCCATTACCTTAACAGCTACGGGGACAGTTGCCCAATTAATCCATTATCTAGAGTGGTCACAGTGCCTCAGGTCCTATTGCTTTTAGAAACTTGTGAAAATTTTCAATTTTCTTTCAAATCAGTATGAGGAAAATTAATATATTCCAGGCAGAATAATGTTTTATTTTATTCTCACACAGATATAAAAAAAAATTTCAGTATTTAAAATACAAATAATAATAAAGATATATTTTCATGATTTCAAGTTGTATTACAGAGGTATAGCAATAAAACCAGCATGATAAAGTCACAAAAATAGACATGTCAATCAATTGAACAAAATACAAGAGCCAAACACACTCATGTAATTACAGGCATCTGGTAGTTGTCATACATGCCATAACATACACCAGAGTAAATACAGCATCTTCAACAAATGATGCTGGGAAAACTGGATGCTCACACCTAGAGGAATGAATGTAGACCTATATTTATGACCCTGCACAAAAATCAACTCCAAATGCATCAAGGACTTCAACATACAACAGGAAACTGCTAGGGGAAGAACTATAGGTGCAAGCCTTCAAAATACATGTGTATGCAAGGGCTCTGAATGATACCCATTCACTCAGAATTCAAGGTAAGTACTTGACAAATGGGACCTCACAAAACTGAAATGCTTTTTGCACAACTAGGGAACAATCAGTCAAGTGAAGTGGAAGCTCAGAGAGTGGAAGAAACCTTTGCTAGCTCTATATCTGATAGGGGATAGATACCCCAATTATACAAAGAACTCATACACCAAAGAGTCAATAAAACAAACAGCCCAACTTAAAAAATGGGCTGTGGATCTGAACAATGGTTTAAAAAGAAACTTTAAAAGATTAAGACATATCTTCTAACAGTGTTTGTTATGCTAGCAATTAGGGAATATAAATGAAAACGACTCAGTTTCCATCTTATCCTAATCAAGATGTCTAAGGTCAACAAAACAACTGACAACAAGTGCTGGAGAAGATACAGGGAAAGGGAGCCCTCATTCACTGTTGGTGGGGATGCAAATGGTGCAGTCACTCTGAAAGGGACTCAGATGAGAGGAACAGGGAAAGATTAAATGGTTCATTGGTTAATCTATGAGTGTGCATATATCCTTTGACTTAAGTGCATTTTTTCCTTCCTGTTCTCATCTTTATTTGCAATGCCTGGATTTTCTGTCTCTTTCTTCTCTAGTGCTTAGGGAACTCTCTTTATCTCTCATGACACATCTAAAGAAGTTCTTCCACTTCACACAATGATCCTGCATCACAATAACTATTACATTTTTTTCTTATTTTAACATTGAAGCAAGGACCTCCAGCCTTTAACTTCTTTGTTGTACCAGCATACATCTGTGCACGTTTTGCTCTGGTAAGCTTGGATTCTTTTTCTCTTACTTGAATGCTATACATGTAATGCAACTTTTTTTTTCTTTTTACCAGCTTCAATAAATAAATCACATTAATTTTGTTCTGAAAATACTGATTTTTATTTTTACCTGCCATTGGAACCATGTCATAGTCAAAACAAAATGTAGGATATTTGATCTTCAAGTTGGTGAATGCTGTTAAACCCATGTCCTAGAAGGAAATCATTACTCAAGTAAATATCTCAAAATTCTAAAAATAAAGGAGGTATAAAAATTATAGTAAATACTTCACATATAGTTTTACATGTTCAAGTAGAATTCCTGTTCAAATTGTGTGTCTCATACTTGTTAGGGAGTATTGTGAGGGACATATAATTTATAGTGAGGCATATGTGCAGGCCTTCTTTCTGACCCAATGCTGTAATTTTTTGGAAGTCACTCATAGCTATGCGTGGTGGCACACATACCTTTAATCCCAGCACTTGAGAGTCAGAGGCAGACAGATTTCTGTGAGTCTGAGGCTGCCTGGTCTACAGAGTGAGAGCCAGGACAACTCGAGCCACATAATTAGAGCCTGTTTGAAAAACTGTTAATATAACTACTACTACTACTACTACTACTACTACTACTACTACTACTACTACTAAGCTGTTTGTCCCCACTCTGTAACAGTTTCTGCAACAGAGAGATAAAATAGTCTAGACTGGCCACTTTCCAAGATGTAGATTTACATGTAAGGTGGGTGTTCTGCCAGTGACTCATATCCTTGGTCTAAGCCTGAAATTCTTTACTAATGTAGCATTTCACTAAACCTAAATAATTCACAGAGCAGGATGCCGATAGGTAATAGGGCATACCTCCACATATCTGTAGACATCCATCTCTTCTCTGTGTCGTACTGAGTCTGGGTGCTTATTAGTTTCCCAGGTTCCGTACCACACACAATCTTCTTCTTCAGACAGGTCAGAACGTGGGATGAATTTGTTGTGTTGCATACTTGGCAGATTGTATATCTGTAAGAGACAGGAGATGAGGGGGGAATGTGGGGAGTACTTCCTGAGTTAACTTTGGCTGACAATGTGGTTCAAAAGTTGACTGACTCATTGGCTTCTTCGAAGATACTCATCATCATTATAATCATCATCAATAATCATCATCATCATCACAAATGTGTTCACTACAAATATCTGAATGTACAAGAATAGCTGTCCTTATCAAAAGTACAGACACCCGGTGCATGGAGAGGGCATGGTGAGAGGAGCAAGGGAACTCCACCTGTTTTTAACTTTACAGATCAAATGTACATTCTAAAACATGCTATCAGCCAGTGTCAATAACAATTTTTACACTATTAGAGTGATCATATAATTATTCCTAATAAGTCCTGTTTTTAATTCATTATAAAGAAGAGTTTTACTATCATTATCTTGGGCAAGACTCCTGTAAAAAGTGTATGGTTTCACTTGTGCTTCTGAGAATTTTCACAAAAAGTTGAGAAAATTGCGTTTTAAAATTTAAAGTTTTTAGTATCTATTTTTTCTTATTTGGGGAATCCTTGACATGTGAAAGATTCTCTTTGTACAAACGTTTTTCTTTGGCTCCCACATGCAGTGTGACTCTGAAAAGCTCCTTCATAAGCATCTGAAGTAGACAAGCCACTCCTGCAGTCAGAGCACAGAGGGTTTGCAACTCACAGAGTGCCTTATTTCCTTCTTTGTGTTCAGTTTATTAGCAAAAGTCTTCTGATCTGTTCTTGGGAATTTTATAATGAGGAGTTCCCTTAGAGAAGCTGTCAGCCTAAATGCAGTATTTTTACACTCAAGAGTCCTAGTGACTAAACAATCACTGTTTCATCAGAACCAGGGTCACTTCCGGTCTCTGTTGACCTGTTTTGGACAGAGGCTGAAGGGGACTCACCCAGGAAGGGGAGAGCTCAGCCTCAGGCTTCAGGAGCAGCACGCTTTGGTCCACAGCTTTCAGGCCACAGAGGGACTGAGGAGAAGCTGTGACCTGCAGATAGGTTTGTGAGCCAGGAAGACTTTGAGATGAGCTGAAGCTTAGGTCCACCTGAGAGAAGGAAAATCAAACTTAGATGGGGTTTCCTGCTTCTCCAGCCCTGAAACCTGCAAGACTGAGTCACCCTGGAACTCTGCATGCACATTTCTTTTTCCAGATTATGAATATTGTCAGAAGCACAACTGAGGTTGATTGCTTCTCTTTCCGCCTAGGATTGATACAGGAAGACAGGAAATGTGTCAGTCAAACTCTGAAGAAACAAAGAAAAATTTTGACTCTCTGAAATTCTTGTAAATAGCTCAATTTTTGGTGTGTGTGCACATGTATGTGACTGTGGTGTAATACATATGCATGTGCAGGTGTATGTAACCATGCACCCAGCAGAGGCCAGAGCAGGGTGTGGGTGCCATTTTCCCACTCTCTGTCTTATTCTTTTGAGAATGTCCCTCATAATCCTCGAGCTAAACTGGCAGCAGGCAAGTTCCAGCAATTCTCCTGCCTCAAGTCCCCACAGCATTGGAGTTATAGGACCCTCTGGACCTGCCTGGCTTTTATATGTGTGATGGAATCAGAATTCAGTGCAGGAAGTGCTAATACCAGTTGAGCCATCTCTGCAGCCCTGAAGTTAAACTCCCACTATCTCCCCATCTTCTTTTCCCTCTCCCCCATATCCAAAATCCCTCTCTCCCTCCCTCTCTATCTCTGTTTCCCTCTCTCTCTCTCTCTCTCTCTGTCTATCTCTGTCTCTACCTCCGTCCTTCCCACCTTCTCTCTCTTATGAATTTTTTTTTGACAAAATGTTGCTTTGTGTAGCCCTGGCTGTCCTGGAACTCACTCTGTAGACCAAGCTGGCCTTGAACTCAGAGATCTGCCTGCCTCTGAGAGCTCGGATTAAAGGCTCATGCCACAACCACTCAACAAAGTTTCTCATTTGAAAGAACTTTTTCATGATGAATCTCATACCTGGGGTGGAAAAATCAGTATTGTAATTGGAAATATGTCTACATCTGCCTCTATGACTACCAGGTCATCTACCTTCATCTCACAGTGCTTCCTATTTCATTTCTGCCAGTGAAGCAAACTGCCATACACTGGGTTGTATTAAAATGGCTGATGAAAGCAGATCAGAGGTGTGGTTAACTACTCTAGAGTAAGGAAAGCACAGATGCTCACCAACAGATGTAGTTCCAACTGCCTAATGTGAATAGGTACTGAAGATCTATGATACAGCACACATTCAATACTCTGTGTCTTAAAATTCAATGGTCTTATGTTCTTATCACACATACAGAAAAATTATAAGGAAAAACTGAGGGAAAATAAATATACTAACAATTGATAGGCCTGAATCCTATGACTGGTCTCATGTAAGACGTTAAGGGTCTGTGAGATAGCTCAGTGGGTAAAGGTACCTGCTGACAAGCCTGTTGAGCTGAGCTTGAAGTCTCAGACTCATGAGGAAGGACAACACAGATTTCTAAAACTTGTTCTCTTTCCTCCACGTGTGTACATTCACATGCACATGTGCACACGCTGATAAATACAATAAAAATGTAAGTTATACAACATTAAATTAGTTATTAAGGATTCAGTTCTCCTCTCTTGCTCTCCACTTCCTTGCTTCCTCTCTCTTAAACCTCTGACCATATGTGGGGCTTGTGAATTGAAATCTGGCACTCTGGTACTGTCCACATCTTTGCCACTGAGGCACACACCAGTGACGGGGTTTAGTATATTCATCTGAAATCTGTGTCCTTAAGATTTCTCACCCCTTTAAATAGAAATTTTAGGTAATAAATCCCTCACATTGTTGCGAAGACACTTTTCAACTTCAAAGGTTGCAGAATCTGCAATCACTTCTCCATCAGGCAAGATGGTGTAGATGAGCATTTTAGCCACGGGGACCATGCTGAACTCCACAGGGATCTCCAAGGCAAAGCTGCCTTTTACTGCAGCTGGAGGGAATGGGAAGAGATGGTTATGGGTCAGACTACTGACAGGAAAACCCAAATAACTGAGCACGGGGATTTGGAGGACTGTCCATATGTGGAAGACAATCTTCCTGTCCTGTGGTTGGTTGTTTGCATGCTAATGATCTCAGGAGAATATCACAAAGATGTGTTCCACCAAGATGTTCACTGTCGAAAGTTATCTTGGTTATTTACAGCTAGTCATATGCTAACCTCTTATCTCTTTTATACTTTAGCATCCCAAACAGCATGTTAGACATTCCTGTCATAAAAAGGGTGAGACAACCTTGGCTGATGTCTCACTTATTATTCAGATAAAAGGAAAACTAATGGAGAGGAAAGCCTGGTACTCGGGAAGCAGAAAATTAATAATCATCTCAGAGGACCAAGCCACATTCGGCAGTAATAAGCGTATCTTTGGTATTAAACTTTTTCTCAATGCAATGTTCACAGTATTTACATCTCTTGAGAGAAATTTATGCATTTTTGAAGTCTCTCTTATGGTTTCTCAAGATGGGTGCTATGATTCCTATTTGGTGTTTGTTGAAGAACTAATTGCATATTTTTTAATTGGAACTTTTACTTACATTTCAGGTGTTTTCCCCTTCTTCCCTTCCCCCCCTCCCTCCTAGGAACTCCCTATCCCTTCCCCCCTCCTCTTGCCTCTATGATGGTGTACCCACACCCACCCTCCCCCATACCTAGCCTCCCCACCCTCGAATACCACCCCCCCCCATGTCCAGCCTTCATGGGACCAAGAATCTCTTCTCCCACTTATATATAGCTCCCTTGCATATATAGCTGGAGTCATGGGTCCCTCCCTAAGCGCTCCCTTGCATATATACCTGGAGCCATGGGTCCCTCCCTAAGTGCTCCCAGGCTGGTGGTTTAGACCCTGGGGACTCTGGTTGGTTGGTATTGTTGCTCTCCTCATGGGGTCCCGTACCCTTTCTACTCCTTCAGTCTTCACTCTATCTTCTCTGTTGGGAACCCCATGATCAGTTTAATGGTTAGCTGTGAGCATCCGCCTCTGAATATGTCAGACTCCTGCAGACCTCTAAGGAGACAGTTATGTTAGGCTCCTGTCAGCATGAACCTCCTGACACCCTCGTCAGCATCTACCTTTAGTGACTGCACATGGGATGGATACCCAGGTGGAATGGTCTGCAGACGGCCTCTCCTTCAGTTTCTGTCCTGCACTTTGCATCCATATTTGCTCCCTTGAGTATTTTGTTATTTCTTCTAAGAGGGACTGTAGCCCCCCGCCCCAACTTGGTCTTCATTCTTCATGAGCTTTATGTGGTCTGTGAGTTGAATCTTGGTGTTTCAAGCTTCTGGGCTAAAGTCCAATAATCAGTGAGTGAATACCATGTATGTTCGTTTGTGATTGGGTTACCTCACTCAGGATGATATTTTCTAGTTCCATCCATTTATATAAGAATTTATTGAATTCATTGTTTTTAATAGCTGATTAATATTCCATTGTGTAAATGTACCCCATTTTTTGTATCCATTCCTCTGTTGAAGGGCATCTGGGTTCTTTCCAGTTTCTGGCTATTATAAATGAAGCTGCTATGAACATAGTGGAGCATATGTCCTTGTTATGTGTTAGAGGATCTTCTGGGTATATGCCCAGAAGTGGTATAGCTGGGTCCTCAGGTAGTGATATGTCCAGTTTTCTGAGGAACCACCAGTCTGTTTTCCATAGTGGTTGCACCATCTTGCAATCCCACCAACAATGGAAGAGTGTTCCTCTTTCTCCACATCCTCGCCAGCATCTACTATCACCTGAGTTTTTGATCTTAGCCATTCTGACTGGTGTGAGGTGGAATCTCAGGGTTGTTTTGATTTGCATTTCCCTGATGACTAGGGATGCTGAACATTTCTTTAGGTGCTTCTCAGCCATTCACATTTCCTCAGTTGAGAATTCTTTGTTTAGCTCCATTCCCCATTTTTTAATAGGGTTATTTGGTTGTCTAGAGCCTAATTTCTTGAGTTCTTTGTATATATTGGATATTAGTCCTCTATCAGATGTGGGATTGGTAAAGATCTTTTCCCAATCTGTTGGCTGCCGTTTTGTCCTATTGACAGTGTCCTTTGCCTTACAGAATCTTTGCAATTTTATGTAGTCCCATTTGTCAATTCTTGATCTTAGAGCACAAGCCATTGGTGTTCTGTTCAGGAACTTTTCCCCTGTGCCTAGGTGTTTGAGGGTCTTCCCCACTTTCTCTTCTATTAGTTTCAGTGTTTCTGGTTTTATGTGAAGGTCCTTTATCCACTTGGACTTGAGCTGTGTACAAGGAGATAAGAATGGATCAATTTGCATTCTTCTGCATGTTGTCTTCCAGTTGAACCAGCACCATTTGTTGAAAATGCTGTCCTTGTTTCACTGGATGGTTTTAGCTCATTTGTCAAAGATCAAATGACCATAGGTGTGTGGGTTCATTTCTGGGTGTTCAACTCTATTCCACTGATCTTCCTGCCTGTCTCTGTACCAATACCAGGCAGTTTTTATCACTATTGCTCTGTAGTACAGCTTGAGGTCAGGGATGGTGATTCCTCCAGAAGTTCTTTTATTGTTGAGAATAGTTTTCGCTATCCTGGGTTTTTTGTTATTCCAAATAAATTTGAGAATTTCTGTTTCTAGCTCTGTAAAGAATTGAGTTGATATTTTAATGGGGGTTGCATTGAATCTGTAGATTGCTTTTGGCAAAATGGCCATTTTTACTATATTAATCCTGCCGATCCATGAGCATGGGAGATCTTTCCATTTCCTGAGATCTGCTTCAATTTCTTTCTTCAGAGACTTGAAGTTCTTCTCATACAGATCTTTCACCTGCTTGGTTAGGTTCACCCCGAGGTATTTTATATTATTTGTGACTATTGTGAAAGGTGTCATTTCCCTAATTTATTTTTCAGCCTGTTTATCTTTCACATAGAGGAAGGCTACTTGTGGGACTGTGTAAGGGTATCCTGGTTCTTGGCTGGGCATGGGCCTAGAACCCTGAGACAACAAGGGAGAAACGGCAGGAGTTCAGCCACGCCCCCAGAACTCAGGGTCCTGAAAAGCAGTCTAATCTCCATAGACCTACATTGTTCAGTCACGTAGGCTATTACAGCCCCTCCCAAAGTGCACAGGTAGAGGGTGTAACTACAGGCCTCAGGCCCTAGAGATTTACATACTAATGAAGGTCAGAGGGTGGAGCCAATTAAGCATTGCCCCCAGAACCTCCCCCTTTCTCCCTCCCTACTTAACTCAGGTCTGCCCTGAGTTTGGGGGGGGTACATCCAGATCCATATACCATCCGCCATGACAATAAACCCTTTTGGAACCAAGGACTTCCTCGTATCATTGGGGCCTGCCAGGCCTGCCGCCACCGAAGCCTCCAGCCACTGGAACCTGGGACCTTCCTCCGGTATGTGAGACAGGCTGCCTGGAAGCCTCCAGGCAGCCTCCACCCTGCAGGCCCAGGGCCACTGCCTCGTGGTCCCAGGCCGCTGCTGCCTGGGCCTGGGGCCTGCTGCCAGTGGGCCCGGGACTCCACCGCTGCGCCCCAGTTTTTCCCACAGCTACTGATTTGTTTGAGTTGAATTTATAACCTGCCATCTTGCTGAAGTTGTCTATCAGGTTTAGGAGTTCTCTGGTGGAGGTTCTGGGGTCACTTAAGTATACTATCATATCATCTGCAAATAGTGATATTTTGACTTCTTCCTTTCCTATTTATATTCCTTTGACTTCTTTTTGTTGTCTAATTGCTCTGGCTAGGACTTCCAGTACTATATTGAATAGGTAGGGAGAGAGTGGGCAGCCTTGTCTAGTCCCTGATCTTAGTGGGAATGCTTCAAGTTTCTCTCCATTTAGTTTGATGTTGGCTATTGGTTTGCTGTATATTGCTTTTAGTATGTTTAGGTATGGGCCTTGAATTCCTGATCTTTCCAAGACTTTTACCATGAAGGGATGTTGAATTTTGACAAATGCTTTCTCAGCATACAGTGAGATGATCATGTGGTTTTTTTAGTTTGAGTTTGTTTATATAGTGGATTACATTGATGGATTTCCAAATATTGAACCATCCCTGCATTCCTGCGATAAAGCCCACTTGACCATGATGGATGATTGTTTTGATGTGTTCTTGGATTCGGTTTGCTAGAATTTTATTGAGTATTTTTGCATTGATATTCATAAGAGAGATTGGTCTGAAGTTCTACTTAGCGTTTGTTGAAGAACTAATTGCGTTTTTTATTAAATAGCTAAATAGTTTTTATAATTGGTCAATAACAGGGAAAATGCTTTTCAGTAAATTTGTTGAGCATTCACTGAGTATCTAACACTTCTAGAAATTACTTGAAAGATATCTGCGACTGTATGGAGCAAGCAGGTTTACATCTAAAACTTGTTATTAGCCAATGTCAATAATTATTTTTAAGATATTAGAGTAATAGCATAATTATTCATAATAAGTCCTGTTTTTAAATTCAATATAAAGAAGAGTTTTATTGTCGCTAACATGAGTGAAACTTCTGTAAATAGCATACTGTTTCAATTGTGCTCCATGTAGTTGATATGGTCATAGAGAGAAATGAATAATAAAAGGTAAAGTATAGAACCTGTGTTTGCATGTGGTACGTGCTCTTTGGGAAGGAAAGGATGGCAAGGTCAGAGCATCGAGATTACCAGGATTCATGATAACTTAATAGGAGCAGGTGCAAGAGACCCCTTTAAAGAAGTGCCAAGTGAGTAACATTCTGGTAGAACTGAGCAAATATTACCAGGAGACGACAGGGTGACTTCTCTCAAAAAGTCACAGCAGCTATGGTTCCCTGCCAAGACCTTAGCAACAGTAAGTCAGTCAATATTCCAGCACAGAAGGGGAGGGGTTTGTGAAGACCCACTCTTAGCCGAGGAGCTATTGACAGTTGATGGCTGCTGAGGGGAGAAAGAGTCAGATCTCACTAGTGATGTGACCCTTGGTAGATTGTCCATGTTTCAGGGGTTGGCTTAATACTTCATCATGTATAGGTAGTACTAACTGAACTCAATAGGTTAAAAAAAAGACATAAACTAGGGAAGGGGGCTGGTGAAATAGGCAGGGAGGAATAGCGGGTTGGGGGTTAGTTGGGAGAGGGTATGATTAAAATACATTGTATAAATATATGTAACTTTCAAAGAATAAATAAAATGTCTTTAAAAGTAAAAATAAAGGAAAGGAGAGATAGTTCAGAAGTAAAGATCACGTGATGCTCTTATAGAAGACCAATGTTTGATTCCCAGCACCCACATCAGAGTGTTCAGAACTCTGCTATTCTGGCTTCAGAATATCCAGGAGATCTTATGCCTCTGGCTTTCAGAGTACTTGTAGTGACATGCACATAGTTACCCACATGCACCTCACACACAATTTTAAAATAATAAAAATGAATCAAGTACATGAAAATCAGTGTAGCTTGAATGGTAAGGACCAAGGCTGGCATCCTCCAGATTGTTTTTGGACAGACGCTAAGATAACTCATTTGCCTTGGGGACAGTCTTTATGTGAATGCATAGGTTCCTCGTGTAGATCGTATCTTGGAGTACTGTGTGTATTCAGGAGGTACATATTCAAATAGACATTTCGCCATGTTGAATGGTACTCAGTTTCGGACTCTGAGACTTTTTCCTGAAGGTCATGAGTGAGAGCATACATCGGACAGCAGAGCCATGAGTTCCTACTATGGAGAGTGCCTATGGAGACACACAAGCATGATGGCACTGTTAGATGCTCACTGGTAAGATTCCCTTGGTGAATATGTAAACTCTCAGTTGGAGAAATGTTACTGTGTGGGAGACACTTACATTCTCCTGGCTCCACGTGATGAGTGTGGTTTCCAGTCTGGATGATGCTGCCCTGGGCCATGACCTAAAATGGAAAGCATTTTTCAAGCTTACGTCTATGTTTTACACGGCTTTCTTCTAAGTGTGCTTGAAGAAATAGAAGAATCTATTGTATTCCAGGCAGAAATCCCCAGCCTAGAACCTAATATGTCAGGAGAGACATGGTCAGGAAGGAGGTATTTTGTTTTTCCCCCAGATGTGGAGCCAGAACTCACCAGGTAGTGGAAAAGGAGCTCTCTCAGCACTCTCAAGTCCTTCCCCTTCAGAATAAAATGTGCCTGAACTGTGTGAATCTGGTTGCAGGGCAAGATGCTGCTGGTCTCTGTCTCAAGGTAGATGTAGTTCTTGCTGAGGGAGTGGACAGCATAGGCCACATGCTCTGCCTCTGCATGTCTTTCTTCCATGCAAAAGGAATGTGAGCCTGAATTTTCCTCCTCATGATAGACCTGGAGAAACAACAAAGTAGTGTACTGTAGATTGCCTAGCAGGCAGAATCTCCCTTCTATGATGAATCGGCATATTTCCCCATATCCTTTAATGATTGAATATTTTGTACATCTTATTAAAAATGGAGGGGAATTTTATTAAATGGATTGATGTATAATACTCTAATTTTCAGAATGGATGCAAATATTTATACCAGGGAAGAGAGAAAAGGGAAGTTTTCTATTTCTTATGAGAAAAAGAAAGCATTTATTGTGTATCTAATAATATAATGAAAAAATTTTACATATATAAATTTTTGTGCATTAAGGCTGTGCAAAGTAATGGGTTGACAGAAACATTTTCATATATAAATGTCATGTACTCTGAGTGTATTATTCATCCTAGTACCCAATCCTATGTTTCCCTCCGGTTCCCTTCCTCCTTAATAGACCTCCTCTGCTTTCATTCCTGTCCTTTCCCTAGATTCCACATACGGGGGAAATATGGGAGATAATTTCTCCTAGTCTTATACTTTTTTCATAAATTGACAGTTTCTAAACCCATTCTTTTCTCTATAGACAAGATGACTCTATCATAAATATCTGAGTAAAAGTCCAATGTGTACATACTTACAATATTCTCTATCCACTCATGTAACAGTGGGCTTTTCTGCCTGTGCCCAAGTTTACGAAATAATTATTTGGAGATTGCATTATTATGAATAATTGTTTAGTCCAAAAACTTTGGCTTCTCCTGTTAGCTCCTAATTCAATTATCCTGTTTATTCTTTTCTGTGGTTCCCTGCCTCAGTCTGGGGTGAATCTCCCATGCCTGACTCTATCCCAGAAATTCTCCCTGTACCGAAACTCCCACCTCTCTGTTTCCTGTCTAAGCTAATAGTCCAACAGCATTTTATTGACAGGTGATGCTTCCATACATTGCCCAAGACATTCTCTGTAGACACTCAACACCAAATAGGCATTAAAGTTGACTCCATAGCCCAACTTTGTTGAGAACTGCTGAGATAGCCATGGGATGTAGATGTCTCTAATATATATTAGCTTTGATTCATATGGGCATGTATATGGGCATGGCATACCTGTACTGTATACTGGCTTCCTTTTGGAATTTTGTAGACATACTCTGAGCTTAATGGTCATATTAATTTACCTTCGAAGCAGCTGTGCCTATAGGTTCATTTGTTCCCATCACCTTGCCAACATTTGCTTCCCTGATGATAGCCATTTTGATGGGTGAGATGAACTTCCAGCATAGTGTTAGCCTGCATTTTATTGAGAGTCACATGTCCTGTGTATCTTTGCATATGTTTTTGACCATTTGTCATTGATGTTTTAAAAATAGACAACTTGTTGGATCTACTGAGATGAAAATGTGATTTTAAGTCTTGATTCTACTTATATGCCATTTACAGTAATCAGCTTACAAATGTGAACCCATCCATGTCATCTTGTTATGAAATCAGTTTAATCATGGTATATGATTTGCTTAATGTGAGGTTGAATTTGACATAGAGGAATTTCAATGCAGACTTTCCTTTAATGCCCATTGGGTAAATTAGTCTGAAGATTTCTTGCCACTGTGTACTCATCTAGTTTTGTTCTCAGGGTTATTCTAGATTCATACAATGGCTTTGGAGGCATTTCTTCTTCTGAATCTTTATACAATAATATTTCATTTTTGAAGTTTGGTTTGATTAAGCAATGAGTTCTTCCAAGTCTCAGCTCTTAATGTGCTGGGTCCCTTTAATTATTTCTTCAGTTCTATTTCCCATTTCTGATATGTTTGATTTTTTATATTCTCCTGGTTCACTTTTGGTAGAATATAAATATCCAGAAATTCATTTGTTTTCTTCTGGATGTTTTTAATTTATTGGAATGAAAGTTTTCAGATTATTCTCTAAGGACACCATGGATTTCATAGTATGTGCTGTAATAGTTATCTCTAATTATTTTTAATTTGGGTTTTAACTCTTTGGTTTTTGATGAGGGCTACTCAATTTCATTTATTTTTGTGAATTCAGAATCATCATTGGTTCCCCTGGACCGTTTTACTGTTCCCTTTGATCCCCATCATTACTCTCAGTCATATTTATTATTTCCTTCCTTTCATCAATTTTGTATTTGTCTTGTTCTAGTTCTGTTAAAAATAAGAGGTATAACAGAAGGTACATTACTTATTTGATAGGTATCTGATTATTTATTGTAGAATTTTATTCCTTGTAGACTATACAAATTCTTTTTTCTTTTTGTCAGACTTCCTTTATCGTTATGTTAGTAATAAAGTTTATATCTATTTTTAAACTTAACTGTTTAACTACATTGTATTTTCCATTTTCTATTCATTAGAACTGGGAGTACAGTGGCTGTTTTTAATTGTTTTTAAATTATATTCATACTTATTATACTTAATGAGTGGGAAAGAAACTAAAAAATCATGGCCACAACTTTCAAGGCACCTGCAACCCAGTTAAGAGACAAAGCATGAAGATGTTGGTATCTCACAGAGGTAATGAATTTGAGGATACACAACACCTATGCTTGACTAAATAGACAAAAATGGACTTTTAATCACTTTTTTTTGAAAGTCTTCACTTGAGATATTTAAGACATAAATAAAGTAAAAGAGACTATGAAAAAAACCTATTGTGTTAATATTGTGTTCACAACATATGATCATACTTTTATTAATGATCAGAAACTTTTTGTGGTTTGCCCTAAAGTAAGAGAGTTTGACATGGAACATTCTTTTCATTAAGTTATCTATTATTGAGTTCACACTGTTGCAAAGCCTCACCTTGAGTCTTATGCCCTCCTCATTTCTGACTTACTTTGATATTGAGGGAATAGCCCGAGATGCCACTGGTATCTATGGAGAACTTTGCCAGGCCATGCTGATCAGTGGTAGTAGCATTGGTGTAGCTAAACTTCTTGTGCTTTGATAAAGACTTGTTCGTTTGGGATAGGAACTCCTTTGAGATCCACTAGGCGGACCTAAATTGAATGAGAAAATATAGTCTAGGCATGGAAATACAACACAGAAAATAAAAGAAAACTCTGTTTCAGCATTATATAAAGATTCCAAAGATGCACCAACTAGCTGTACTCTGAAAGTATAGAATTTGAAGGTATAATATTCTTCTTTATTGGATATTTTATTTATTTCCATTTCAGATGTTATCCTCTTTCCCCATACCCCCCCTAGAAATGCCCTATCCATTCTTCCTCCTCTTGCTTATATGGGGTTGGAATCTCACTCACTCACTCCCACCTACCATCCCTTACATTCCCCTACACTGGGACATCCAGCCTTCACTGGTCCAAGGGCCTCCAACTCACAACAATGTCCAGCAAGGCCATCCTCCACTACATATAGGGTTGGAGCAATAGATTCCTCTATGTGTGTTCCCAGGCTGGCGGTTTGGATGTTGGGAGCTCTGGTTGGTTGGTATTGTCACTCTCCCCATATCATATTCTTAAGTTCATAACACATGCTTTATAGATGATTTCTACTTTCCTATTATTCATAAGAAACTATCAACAAATCCAATGAGTAAACTACAGGAAGTAGATGCTCTGTCATAATCACAAAAACAACTTGTGAGGGTTCAGAGGCTAATAGAGAGTGTAGATTTGTTAAGGATATGTAGCACATTTTGATTCACCCTTGAAAAAAATGATACTTGGGGTTTAAGGCACAGTAGTTACCAGTGAAAATGTTGATGCATATGTTTTAGATTTCGAGCCTGTTGATAACCTTTCTAAGTCTTCAGATTAGTTCTGGAACTTGAACTCAAGTGCTTAGGCATGTGATGTACAAACTCCACCACTAAGCTGCACTTCTTGTGTTGCAACCAATGATGTCAGACACGATTAACATCGAGCAGAATGGTTTTCGTTGAGCTACCACGTTACAGTTTAACCATCTATGAACCAAAAAGCATCTCACTTTCACAAAGAATGGAATCCCGGGTCTAAAGTGTGAATCTGCTTTCAGAAATATGAGCTTGCTTGTGGTTCTTTCAATTTCAGTTGATTTGGATCCACTGTACTCCAATCCTGAAGAGAAAATTAGTGACAACACTGAAAGCCCAAGCCAGTTAGAGAGTTTCTTGCTTTCTACATCCTTTGAGCCATCATCTCAATGTGAGAAGGTGTCAGTTTTGACAGTTTCATCTTTTATATTATTTGGTTACCCAAATACCTGTCCCTTTTTCTGTAACAGTTGCATCCACTTGAAAGAGCTGTAATATGCAATATCTTCTGTCTGTTCTGTTTGATTGGAGATTCCCGATGTTCACTTCTTCTGTCCTGCAGCCGTTGTTATCTAGCTTCTATGTGAGATAAGCAAGGTAACATGGCACACTGTCAGACTGATGGTCTACTCAAACCCACACATGAAGATTTCTTTCAGAAAAATGAGCCCCTATTGCATGGTGTTCTGGGTATAAGCATGGAACTCAGCTCAAAGACTGGGCTTCTATGTGCGATGATCATGACCAGTCTCAATGCTGCCTTGGCTTAGTCATCTATAAAAATAGAGATTTTCTATTAAGTATTAAGTGATATCTTCTAAGGAGTATTAAGTAAACTCCCAATTATAGCGTATGGAGCACTTAACTTGCATGCAATTACGATTTAATAATTACTTTCTAATATTAAAATAGCAACCATAGGCATGGATGTAGCTCTATGATACATTTTACCAGCAGACATGAAACGGTTGGCTTGATACTTAGTGGCAGTTAAAGTGAAATCCATTTCCAGAGTGAAATGTTGCTTAGAAGCTGCCAGCTTGTGGTTCTGTGACTGAGAAAAGTCTTCATAGGAAAAAATTGACATAACTGAACAGTGAAAGAGTCACCAGGAAGATTATTTTGTTCTTAATTAAATATTGGCTTCACAGCTTACTCCCCCCCCTTGTCATTGTTATAATTATTGTTGGCATAGTAGTATACATTATTTCATTTAAATCACATTGCTCTAACAATTTGGTTTTCTGCTGTCATGACAGTTTGTCTGGATCCCTTTCTCCTTTCTGGGCTGCCTCATCTATCCAGCCTTCACAGAAGAAGTCTCCAGTGTTACTGCAACTTGATATGCTAAAGCTGGTTGAAATCCATGGGAGGCCTTCCCTTTTCTGAGAGGAAGGGAGGAGGAGTAGGTGGGCAGGATGAGAGTAGGTGAGAAGGAGGGACTGGAAAGATAGAAGGGAGGGGAAGGTATGGACAGGATATAAAGTAAATATAAAACTTAATTTAAAACAAAAGAAATACTGGAAACATGTCCAAGCAGGGAAGTATGCCATGTACAAAAGTGTATAGCTCTTCACTAACTGAATTCTAGGATACACAAATTGTCATAATGTTGGACAAATAATCCAGTAGTCTAGTTCTGGAAATGACTAGTGACCTCAAAGAGAATTTAAACAAGCAGATGAAGATATGAATGCTATCAATTTAGGACAGGACTGAGAAAATCAGCAACCGATGTGATGGTTAATAAAAGATAAACAGTATGTGAACCATCCAGCACATCTAATAAAGTCATAGGAGTAAGCACATAATCATCAACAATAATCCAAAGTATAAATGATTTTAACCCTTTAATTAAGAGAAACAGGGTAGGTCTCTTGCTGCAGAATGTGTGTGGGAGCACCTGAAACACCAGCTTAGAAGGAGACTTGAGTTGTAAGAAAATGGCAGACCAGCCAGCTGTGTGGGAAAACACCAGCTTCAATAAGGCCAAGCTGAAGAAAACCAGGATGCATGAGAAGAACACTCTGACAACCAAAGAGACCACTGAATAGGAAAAGAGGAGTGAAAATTTCTAGAAACCTAGGAGGATTTTTCCATACTAGCTCATCTTCTCTGGACCCTTCTCGTGATGTGGAAAGAAGGATAACATGCAAGATGTATGGACAGAAGACACAAGAAGATACAAGATGCACTTTGAACCCTCTCAGGCACTTGGTTTGCCTTGTGATATTATAGAAAATTATTTGTATGATTGATGAAAATAAAACACACCTCATGGCCAAAAAAAAAAAAAAAAAAAAAAAGACAAAGGCTAGCTAATTAGACTAAAAGAATGCATGCAAGCACACACACACACACACACCACACACACACACACACACACACATTCAGACAGACACAGCAAAAATGAAAGTCTAGGAAGGGATAGATCAAGGAAATCCAAGATGAGAAGAAACAGAAATATCAATACTCATGTATGATAAAATAGACCAGTCCAAATGTAGTTATAAGAAATAAAATAATCACTACCTACTAGTGAAAGGAATAAACCAAAAAAAAAAAAAAAAAGAATATTGAGTAAACATGTTAATGCATCACATTTCAGAAAAGAAGTACTGCTAAACAAAGGATAGTTAGGTCCAGGTACAATAATAATGGGTGACTTTACAGCTACACACTCATTAATTTATCAATTGGCCATAAATTAATAATTCTTAGGGCATTGTATAGAAATTTCATCTGAATTTAAACAAGCTACCAGAAGGAGGCATTCTTAGACTCAAGACTTATAAAACTCAGGGTATAAACAACTTACAAGGATGAAGAAGTTTCTAAAACTGACAAAATTGGAAACAGGCTATACAATTCATGTCCACCAAACCAGCTCTACAGAGAATACAAAAATCATTACTTTGGACTGAAGAGAGAAAAAGCAAAGCCAACTGGCTACAGAAATCAAGCAAATGAAACTATAATTACTGAAACATAAAATAGGATTCAACACAAACACTACCAAAAGTAAAATGACAGCAATCAACACGTACTTTCAATGATAACTTTAAATATTAATGGCTCTCCATTCAAATATATATCAATTCTCCAATCAAAAGACATAAGATAGTTGAATGGGTTAAGAAAGAAAATCCGTCATTGTGTTGTTTTCAAGAAACTCATTTTATCTTCAAAGTTAGATACCTCAGAGTGAAGGGATATTCCACCTGGATATCCATCCTATGTGCAGTCACCAAAGGTAGAGGTTGATGTGGATGTCAGGATGTACACGCTGACAGGAGCCTGATTTAGCTGTCTCCTTAGAGGTCTGCAAGAGTCTGACATACTCAGAGGCAGAAGCTCACAGCTAACCATTAAACTGATCATGGGGTTCCCAATGGAGAAGATAGAGTGAAGGCTGAAGGAGTTGAGAGGATTCGAGACACCATGAGGAAAGCAACAATCCCAACCAACCAGAGCCCCCAGGGTCTAAACCACCAGCCTGAGAGCGCTTAGGGAGGGACCCATGGCTCCAGCTATATATGCAAGGGAGCTATATATAAGTGGGAGAGTGGGAGAAGAGATCCTTGGTCCCATGAAGGTTGGACGTCGTGGGGGGGTACTCGAGGGTGGGGAGGTGAGGTACAGGGGAGGGTGGAAGGGGGTACACCAACGTGGAGGCAGGAGGAGGGGGGAAGGGATAGTGAGTTCCTGGGAGGGAGGGGGGGAAATGGGGTAAGGAGAGAACATTTGAAATGTAAAAAAAAAAATTTCCATTAAAAAATTTCCAATAAAAAAAAAAAAAAAGAAACGTATGCAAAGTAAATGACCAGAAAGCAAGCAGGCATTATGATTGTAATATCTGACTAAACTGATTTGAAGCAAAAATTGATTAGATGAGATAAAGAAGGACACTTTATTCTGATAAAGAGAACAACTAACTGAGAAGACACTACAATTATGAACTAAGCTCTAGCACACACTGTCATAAAAAGCATACCCCTTGATTTCACGACTCTGATGAAACCCAACTCAGTGGTTATAGTTGATTTCTGCACCCTAACTTCTCCAATAGGACATTTGAACAAAAATAAACACAGAATCATCAGAATTAAAGACATCAATTTATCACTTGGAACTAGCAGATATTTAGAGAACATTCCACTGAAACACCAAAGAATGTTTATTCTTTGTAGAAGTGAATGGAAGTTTCTCTAAAATAGATGACAAAGCAAGACACAAACTAAATTTGAAAAAATACAGAAAAATTGAAATAACTCAGTGCACCCTATCTGACCACAATGCAATAAAGCTTCAAATCAACAGCCCAAGGATTTACAGAAATTACATAAATTCATTAAAATCAAACAACACCCTACCTAATAATGAATGAATCAAAGAACTCAGAGAGAAAAGAAATCCTGTATTTAAATGAAAATAATAGTATGACACAAAAACCTTTGGAAGATATTCAACACAAGAGAGACATAACTAGTTCTGAGTTCTGCTGAAAATAAAGAAAAGATATAACACAAATAAATGAATCGATGATATAAGTCAAAGATTCAGAACAAAAAGAAAGATCAATCTAAAATCTGTATTAGCAGAGAGGAAGAAATAATAAAAACCAGAGCAGAAACGAATGGAGCAGATATAAAGAATACAAAAAAAAAAAATCAGTGAATCTAAGAGATGGTTATTTAGGAAGATAAGATCAAGAACAATCTTTGGCACAATTAACCAAAAGAAAGAAAGAAAATGACCCAAATTAATAGAATCAGGAACAAGTAGGGTAACATTACACAGACATTAAAGAGATTGGAATATTGTAAGGCAATACTTCAAAAACCTGTACTAAATTAATTTCTAAAACTTAAAACTAATGGACAGATTTCTACATTCATCCAAAACACAGATGTTAAACTAAGAAGAAATGGATAACTTCAACAGTCACATAGACTCTATAGAGAGAAGCCTACTACCGCCATTTTCCTTAATCAATACTGTTCCTTACTGTATCCAAAGACTTATCCTTATCCTTACAGATGCATGTGGCTCTCACCTCATCAAAGAATCTTACTTTTCAAGAGACAGAGACCTTTATAGAGATTTACAACCTATGAAATTGCAGAGAACTGCCTAGAATTGCCCAATCCCAACAGTACATCTCCAACATAACCCCTACATCTAAGGATAAGGAAAAATCATGGAACAAGTGTCAGAAAGATTGTAAAAGATCAGAAAGCCTGTTGCAGAAATAGTGTCTTTCAGACACAACAGGGACAAGACACCCATAAAATCCCAACAATGTGGTTGCCTGAACAAGACTTAAATAATGGTAAAGCAAGTTATCCTGCTAATGTGGTTGAAAGGGGAAATTTCACAAAGCCCAACTCCTAGATCCAGAGCTACAGAGAACCAATAGCTGTTGAGAATGCCTGGGGTAAATATAAGAGTCTGTGGGAGTCAGGAGTCACTTGGTCCTACAGATAACATACAGGTCACACAGGCTGTTGTAAAGTACAAATGATATCTCCCATAATGATGGGTTTTATTGACTGAGAAACTGCTCAAGATAGAAGTCTAGATTCTGTCTGGAATAGATTGAGTGTGGCTTTGTCTCCTCTATTGAGGAGACAACTTGCGTGTTTAATATTCCTGTTTTCTCTAGTGCTTATCTGTGAGCACAAGAGCCTCATGTCCTAAACATTTCATATGTTGTGGGTGAGATTACAACCTGGTACAACTGCTACCCACATCAGTATAGAAGCTCCTAAGAAAATGGAAGTTCGAGGTACAATATGCTCAGCTGTCAGGAATCTACAAATGGAATCTATATCAGCATACAAAACATGTTCCCATTCATGCCTTGTCATTTATGTGAGTTACAGACAAGTGAGTCCACCAACTGATAAATTGATAATCAAACCAAATAGGAGAATATTATGGGTATGGAGATTATCACCTTTTACAAAATATACCAGACTCTAACTCACAGCAGTGCATGTTTTCTGTCATATGGGATAAAACCAAAGAGCAGCAAAAGACAGCAAAACAGAAGTTGCTTCATTTGGGAAGAGAGAGGGTCTTATGAGAGGAGGGATGGAAAGAAAGAGATACATAATAAAGGAGGTAATGAAGTACATGATACACTTGAATGAATATATACTAATAAAGCCTATTTAACGTACTTAAACTTTATATGTGCTAATTGAAATACACCTTCAAAGAATAGTCTATAAGGCACAAAAGTAGTGAGGGTTACATAGGAAAATGAGAAGGATACACAAAAGTGAAGTCCTAAGGGAGCAGAGGTGGCAATGGGACAGGGAATGTGGTTAACATACATGACACTCATGTATGAAAATACCATAAACCTACTATTGTGTACAATGAATATATACTCAAAATAAATTTGGTGGCCAAGGAAAGTTGTTGAAATATGCCTTTAATAGTAGTGGGTCCCAGGATTATCACTTGTCTCATGAAGGATTTCTGGGACTTGCACACATGCCTGGCTAGTGTTCCATCCCTGAGCTACAGCCCAAGGTCCCAGACATCCTCCATCAATGTCTGGGTATGCATTTCCTCTCATCTTTGCTGTCTGCCTTTCTGTTAGTTAACCTTGGATATTTAAAACAGGCCTTTGAACAAATTCACTCACCTGGGAGAGGAATAAATTGCATACACCCTCAAGCTTAGAGTCAGAGTTTTGATGTTCATGGCATATGGTTATCACTACATCTCCTGGGACAGGTTTTCCATAGGTATATCTGTCACAAGACACAAGATAAATTCACAGAGACCCTAGTCTTTCTAAAGCAGACACCCACTGTCTTCTCACTAAATCTGTGTAGTTATATAATGACACAAACATGGCTCATTAATCACAGAGACCAAGGGTCTTTCTAAAGCAGACACCCACTGTCTTCTCACTGATTCTGTGTAGTTTCATAATGACACAGACATGGCCCATTATTATTACCTACTGACACTTTCTAACTGTATGTGTCAAGAATTTGCGATGTAAATAAATAAATTAATTAATAAATGATAAAAAATTTAGCCCTATTAAGAATCTATTGAAGACATGGATTTCTCCCTTTTGTGGTTCTGAAAAATATTAAGTAACCAAACCAGGATCCTCAGCTAATAAATGATGGGGCTAAGATGAATGGGGAGCATGGGAAAAGACTCAGCTATCCTAACAAACCTCCTTAATCCTTTGCCTTTGTTCTATCATTTTTTAGGTTTTGAGCCCCTCCACTGTAAGGACAAGCAACTATGAGCTGAGGTGTGTGTCTTCTGTTTGATTCAGGCACATATTGCAAGTTCCTTCTAGTATGGTTCTGGACTTCAATAGAAATTTTAGTGGTAGTACAATGTCCTCATTTATCAGGCACAGACATGCAAGCAGAAGACTGAGTTGTCTGAAGGTTAAACTTGGGTGGCAGTGGTTTGAGCTGGTGGCAGGCTGGGAGCTCTTTCTGTCAGCCCATAAGAGGACAGTGACATGACTAGATTGAGTGTCTGTGTTCTTTAACACAAGTCAGCGGATCTCATTAGGTCTCTTCCTGCTTCCAGAGGCACCAACTGCCTCATATAATTGATTTTATCCACCAATGTCAGCAATGTATGCAGTGCATGATTGTGCAGCAATCGATGCAGAGTAGTAAGGGAAACAAATGAACAACACAGGGGAAACATCCTAGTGGGAAAAGGACACAATGGTATCATTTCTATGTATTCTTCAATGACACGTTACCCCAGGGATTTTCTGAGTCCCAGTACATTCTTAAGGACAGAAGGACAGAAGCAGGTAACTCACTTTGCACATATAGTCACATTGACTATTTCATCATGCACAGAGATGGCATTTGGGACTGTCACTTCGACATCAAATCTGGGAAGCACTATTGGGAGAGAGAGGAAACAGGTGCGAAGTGACTTGTCTTGTTGACTAAATGATCAGTCTTTCCCCCAGAAATGGTGCTTTTCTATTATTAAGGCATGTCCCCCTAATAAAGTTAAAATGTTGAGTGGTTATACATTGTGTCACTTTCTGAAAATCACAGGGATATCTACTTAAATAGGAAAAACAAACCACAAACAAGTAATTTGCTTCTGAAAAATCCTATAACTTTCTGGAAGTCTCATGTTGCTACATGGATAACCTTAGCTAGAGTCAGATAAAACCCAGCTTTTCACATTTGGAACTCAATTTGTTTAAAATAATTCATTCTATGGTAACCAGAAACCTATTACACCCACTCTCTCTTTTTAGTCTTCCCAAATACATACCGAATTCCATCACGGTGAAGGAGTGCTTTTCCTTCACTCCTGACTGTTTGTGCATCACTATCGTGTAGGGGCCCTGAATGGGCTCTGCTGCCAGGTTAAAGGACATTTGCTTAAGCCCATTCTCCGTCTTAATATCCCGCCACTGCATAATTCGGTTCCTTTTTGGATCCTGTGAAAGAGGTTGTAAATTTTCTAAGTCAATAAAATATTAAGTACAACAGTACACCTAGGATCACTGTGTTGGTGATGGAAGCATTTGGGAGCTTGGTGATATTCATTTTGGGAAGGAAGAAATAAAGGTGAACTGGAAAATAACAAACAAGTTAACAACATTCCAGTATCAGGTTACTTTCATAAGATTGATTTCTCCCTGATTATGAAATATTGACGCTTCTTACCTCAATGTAAGCCAGGGGAAACTGAAACACAAGGAAAACAATGTTAGTTTAGAACAGCAAGCAAACCTGTTTCCAAAAATATTTACATTGCAATTCCTAACTATCAAAATTATAGTCATGAAGTAGCAACAAATATAACAGAAAAACGTGGTTGGGGGTCACCACAGCATGAGGAGCTGCATTAAGGGCCACAGTATTAGGAAGGATAAGAACCACTGATGTAGACATTTCACACGCACAGCAAATTCAATAGATTTATAGAATAGACTATAGGATGGGAGTTTCAGCCAAACTGTGATGAACTTAATATCTAGTAACAAAGTCAATTGTAAGCCAATTCACCACCATAGAGAACTTTTAAGTATATTTTCTAGAACTCTTCGAGTCATAGGAATCACTCAATGGATAGGGACTCACAAAGGGAACTTTGAGGGACATCATGTGCAGGATTTCTCTGATGTTCTGGGAGACCTGCCTGCCCTGAGCCTTTACAGTATGGCGATTAAAATATGTCATGTCCAAATCAGGAATATTTTTAGTGTGAAGTGGAGTTACTAGTGTTAAATATATCCAATTAAAATATATAACTTGGTGGTGTCCAGGGCAAGCCATACACACCCACTGTACACAGTTCCTTCTCATTCCTTGTCTGATGAGCTACTAAGGGATCAGCTTGTGTAGTCAATACTCAGTTCCTGAGCACAGTTCAACAGAATAAATCAGGGCCTAAGTCTGCCCAAGAAATATCAAGAAAGGGCTCAGTAGCTGCTCTTGCTTCAAGGGAGAATTGCTGCTGACCAGGGCAAGGGGTACATGTTCAGAGCTTTGGTGGGTGAAGTGTTTCTGATCAATCACATGAAGTGTACACAGTAAAGACAGACAGTGACAAAGTCATTTAAGGTTCATTCTCTAGTGACCGAGCTGTCTCAAGAGGCAAGCTTATTTCAGGTAAGCATAAGCTTAAAGAAGATACAGCCACTTCTAGCAGTGAATAAGGGATCAAGCAATGGCAGTTGTAGGGGAATATTAGTGATGTTTAACTCATTTCTGAAAGTAAGGAAAAGAAGCCATGAAATGGATGATGAAAAATATGGTACAGGTGTTCAAAATGGAATTTTATTTAGCTGTAAAAAACAGAGTCACAAAATCTGTAGGCAAATAGATAAAACTTAAAAAAAAAAAAGTCACACAGTTAAGGTAGGCTCAGAGAGAGAATGGCTGTGTGCCATTTCTCAAATGTGGCTCCTCACTTCAAATATTTAGTTATGTGTTTAATCTGGAGTGCCTGTGGAACCAAGGAAAACAGAGGGAAGGAATTCCTCATGTAGAGGAGATAGCATGATGTAGGTGACATGAAATCACAGTGTACTGGGAGACATACAGAAAGTTGAAACAGGAATCAATGTGTGGGTTGGGAAAGATGTGAGGGGAGGGTAGAAGTAGGGAGAGGGGATCATGGGAAAGGAGAAGGTGGGAAATTGAGAGGGGAGGGTGGGAGAGGGGACATGGGAGGGAGGGTTAACCAACACTAGGCATCTTTGAAAAAGCCATGTGGAAACTTACTACTTCATACATGGATTAAGGAACATCCATTAAAAGGAGAGCATGCAGGAAGACACCCTGCATCTCTGGATGATGTTGTGTCTGAAGGTCAAATGTCATAAAACAAAGCTCTCAGTACTAGGCATGAGATACTTCTTTAATGAGTTATTTTTCAGGGAGGTCCTAGAGACCCCCAAACAATAATGTGTCTTGTCACTCTTCTTGATTTCCTGCAATAATTAGTTGATAATATTCTATTGTGGAAGACACCACACACTTTAGGTAAAGGGTGTAGAGAAATGAAGCTTGTACTGTGGCTTCCTCCCTTGCTGCCAAGCCTTCTCCATTGCTGCAGGAGAGGAGACCTCAATGGTCTCATCCAGCTGAGAACCATATGATTTATAATATCGACCTGCTAGGTAAAATGTGCCCATGCAGTAGTGGCACAACTTTTATGGTGGCAACCAACTGATCTCTGATTAATTGAATCTTGTTCTGCAAGATGGAATTCATACCAGGTACTGAAAACCTAGTCAAAAACCCATGCCCGAGGAAGTCTTAAGCCCAAGGGGTCAAGGGTCAGGGATCAGGGGATGATGTTTTTGTTTATCTAAATTGTCATGGTGACAAGTTGCCTTCTTAAAAATTTATTCTTATATTCATAGACAAGTACTATACTCAGATTGAATGAGGAAAGCTTCTCTGCAGTGCAACCTGGCTTCAGGTCACTAGATGCCCTCTATTTTCTTTGTGCCTTATTTCCTGACCTTCTGGACTAAATGGTACCTAGAACAGATACCTTTTCTTTCCTGTTCTCACTCTCACCTTTAAGTACTGAGGAGGATGAGGAAGAGCAAGAGACAGAGGCAAAGGCAGTTGAATATATATGAATTCCAGGCCAGTCAGAATTACATGGTGAAACCATGACTCAACAAAACAAAACAAAAGAAAAATACAATTGACACTGCAAAGTAATAAAATTTGTGAAGTGAAAGAAAAAACAAAAACAAAAACAACTTTTCACAGAAAGCCTGGAGACCTTGGCCTAAATGGCCAGCAAAGAAAATTAAATTATAAAAACTGTGAGTGAAGAAGTAAAATGGTTACTATGAGACAGAGGGACTAAAAATTAGACCAGTTCCTGGTAGGTTGACAGACAGAAAGAGAAATCACAAACAGACAAAAAAATGGAATAATTCAGAACAGGGTATTGGCTGGTTGAAGATTCATGGGACAGGTCACTATCACTCTGCCTATGAGTCACTTGTCCTTATCTATGTTGGTGCTGTCCACCGAGGCTACCTATTTACAAGGCCTATGACTACTCAGGCTGGTAAATTTCCACAAAAGCTGCCTGTTTACAATAGCTTATAGCCATTTGTTTCAGTGTTTTTCCACAGAGACCCAAGACTTTGTGTTAGCATGCCCTTCCCCACGTCCTGCCTTTTTGTGTTTATAACCCCTGTGTTAACAAGTAAAAATTACGATTTGAATTAAATAAAAAAAAAAAAACAAGAAAAAAAATAAAAATAAAAAAATGATATAATTCTGGCTTCCTCCTCACACTCCTGATCTAAGACAAATAGCTAAAGGCCTACCATGGGGTTCTACTTCCTAATATGAGGGCACCTCTGCAGTAGACTAGGCTGACACACTCAAGGCCAAGACCAGGACAAGCTCACCCTAAATTCTCTGTCTTCAATCAAACTGATAAACGCCAAATTAAAGAAAGAAGACATTTCAAAGATCCTTAAAGCCCCCAGTCTTAGAGACAGGATTTCCCAATCCCCTTCTGCAGTCTTCCCACATTGTGCCTGCAGTGTGTGTGTTTCCTCACCTCTAATAAAAGCCCTTCTTCACTGGCTGATTTTGCCTACTGTGCTCAAGATTTTTCCTGTCTTTTAATTCTTTAAGTGGCAGAGAAATGAACCCCAAACAATAGTAGAAAGATTACTTTATAACCAGCACACAAAACCTATTGGAATCCAAGGTAAGTCATTTTTACTACTGAATTCAGCAAGTTCAATGTGATAAAAAGTAATAAGATACTTGGAATGATTATACAGCCAAGAACTTGAGGTTTCATGCATCAGATGCCCCAAGAGAGAATCCACGATTATTATGCTGCTAAAAGACACAGTATTAAACCAACTGTTACTAGTTTATCTTTATATTTATAGATTAAAGCATCCTTTGGCACTCATCAGAGAAGCTTGTGTTCATACTAGAGGGTATTTAACACAGACACCCACCACTTGCCTAAGTACAGAGAACAAGAGACTGAAATGCAATTTTATTCTTAAAAGAGCCTAATTATGGAAGAATCCAAGAGTTAAATATGAAGTTAAAAAAAATATTAGGACTGTGTGAGAAATACCTCTGTTACACTAGCAATGGATTTCTTAAGGATGGTACTAAGTAACAGAATCTGCAAAACAAATGACTGAAAAACACGAGGTTCTATACAGTATAAGTCTCACAGAATATAAAGAAAATGCAGAGATGCTTACTCACTAATGGACTACAGAAGACAGACACTCACATATAAGGAAGCCATAGTATGGCCTATGGTAATTGGGTGTCAGGTATAAACTGGCAAAAGAGAGGAAGAGAGAAAAGACCAACTTATGTTTGTAAAGGGGCTGGAAATTAGGATATTGCATTGACATTTTGTCCTGAAGAACCCACCAATACCTATAGATAAAGGACTCACCAACTCATTCACAGGGTGTAGATTTTTATCCATAGAGACAACCCGAAATTTAACTGAAGAGAGAAAGAGAGAGAAAATTTTCTAGTGAGGTCCAAAGACCCAGGCCTTCTTCATGCCATGATGAGGATGGCATCTTCATTCCTTTGCCCACTGTGGAGCTTCATACCTGACTGTCCTGGCTTGTACACGGGCTTATCTGTCTGGATGAAGACAACACTTTCTTTGTTCTTCACAAGCACAGTGTTCCTTTTGCTGAATTTATGTGTTGACCCTTTGATGTCAATGTCAAGAGACTCTTTCCCTTCAGAAGAGGATAATCTAGGGATCTGAGAACAACAGGAACATGAGATGCTTCACTATCTGACTTTCTGAACTTCTTAGATTATCTCATTAATCTTCTCTTTTTCTACCTCACCAGAAAGAGATGGAGGATCCATCAGTTTTTGTTTAAGTATTACAAGGAGAGAAAACTGTGTGAGGAGAAAAAAAGGATGGAAAGAAAACACAACCTTTTGTGTAAGTCATTGTGAGTTTATGTGAGTAAAAGCAACACAGTCATTTTTAGGGAGTAAATATAATCTTATTAAGAATTATCTCTAAGA
Source organism: Mastomys natalensis (assembly GCA_021653895.1). NCBI lineage: Eukaryota > Metazoa > Chordata > Mammalia > Rodentia > Muridae > Mastomys > Mastomys natalensis. The sequence goes on along the minus strand of JAJTUV010001624.1, from coordinate 316,937 downwards.
AATGAAAGAAAATTAGCTGTAACTCTGAAACTGAGCTAGAGAGAAAGGTAATGTATTAATGGTGGTAGGAAGTGTGTCTTGAGGATAGGTTCTGAAGAAGAAACCCAGCACTTACTCAGGATATCAGGATCACGCTTAAGAAATGTGGTCCTAATTAGCTGGAATGCTGTTTCAAAGTTTATTAACTCACTAGCAGGAAGTACTATGAACTGGAGAGCCCGTTCTTTCTCTGTGCAGTGGGCTTTATTTGATGGAATTCAGGGGGAAAGCAGAGTATGCACAAGTATTGACTCTTCTTATTTTGGGGTGGGATGATCTAAGGTATTTTTTTATTGTATAAATGTTCTAAATTTCTATTGTTTTGAGTTCACAAATATGCTTCTAGATTAACCTTTTCTAGAAATATGTATGGATACTATACATACATATTCACACATATGTTCATAAGTATATAAAATAAATCAGGACAAGTATCTAGTACTCACAATGAAGGAAACACAGTGGAACAAGTCCTTGTCAACCACAATCTCATCGAACAGGCGTTTCCTTCCCGAGTGAGTTATCAAGGAAGCTGTGACAGTCACTGTCTCATTCAGATGGTAGAGATGGAGGCAGATTTTCTCAGGGGTCTCAGTGTAGAGTTGGGAAGGAGCCAGCACCACATACTTCCTGGAAAGGAAGGAGTTCAAACCAGCTGATGGCAGATCTCATTGTCTATAACTGGAGTTTCATCACAGTAACCATTATCATTCATGTTTGAATAGCCCGAGATGGCAGGTTGACACTGTGGCAGCTGTCACAACTTGTCACACAGCAGAGTGGCAAGACAATTATCAGCTCATCAATCATTAGCTTCCACAGTGATAGTTGCCAAGGTAGGTTTGAATGGCATGTCCTCACTTCACTAATAAGCCAGCACTCAATGTCTAGAATGTTTTTCTTTCTTTCTTTCTTTCTTTTTTTTTTTTGGTGACAATATGGGAGGAACAATTATTCTTTTCATAAAAATTTATCATGATTGGTTTTCATTACCATTTTTAAATTCTTCAAAAAGTAACTCAATACCCTGTTTTTATTTTCGTGTACTCTTCAACCTAAGAATCATAATGTGACTGTGAAATTCAAACTTGCATGATTCACCTGTGTTATACTTGAACAAATGCCAAAGGCTTCTGAAGGAGTCTTTCTCTACCTTTTCCTAGAATTAGAGATTTTTTTCCCCCAAATCTAGCCTGTCACTCAATATCACAGTATGTAAAAATATCACCAGCTTGCTTTTTATTTTTGCCACCTTAAATCTATTTTCAGAACACAGATACAAAAAACCACACTCAGCAATATAATGTTATCTATATGGTTATTTTGGCCATCATATAACAAATTCAACTTGTAGTTTAATGCAAGCTCTTTGATTGTAATAGGAATATTGTTTTAGGACACAAACATCCATAGGTTTTGATGTGCCTTATCCCTCTCAGGGTTAAACCAAAGGCTGCACATTTCCAACCAAGAATGTCAGCAATTTAAATGTTTATTTTCAAAGCAATTAAATAGTTTGAACACCCAACAATGTCTCTGACCATTGGGATTTGAGATACTGCTGGTTCACTAATAAGGGGTACACTATTCTTAATTACACCACACCTCAGTTTAGACATCCTGATTGCTTAAAAAAAGGTTACCTAGAGTCATGGAATACTAAAGTTGGAGAACATATATACAGTTATTTGTTAATTAAGAAGCAAAAAGAATTTAGGGAGGTTTTCAGGGGAAGGGACTGAAAAGAAAAGGATAGCGTTCTGATTGGAGGAGGGACAATATGGAAGAGGGCCTTGGAGGTACTCACGGGTCTCCATTGAGCAAGGAAGAAGAAGGCAGGAAGGCAAGAAGAACTAAAAAAAGGCACAGCTGAGCCTGTCTGTTCTTCCACATGGTGTGGTAAGAGAGGACAGGAGGACAGGGCTTATGGTGTCCTCCTCGTTAACACTGTGTCCAGAGTCCTCCAATCCACAGCAGCTAATTTATGAGTCCTCTGTGTGAACAGAATGCTCTGCCCAAAGTGTACGAATAGCAACATAGAATATTTGCTCTCTGTCATGTCACTGTGTTCAGTGGTTGCCTAAGAACAACTCAAATAAATTACAACAGTCTCAGGAAAGATGCCAGAAGAGCTGTGACTGGTGTGGGTAAAGAATCAAGGCCACAGTTCGTGCATACTCTCTCAATCCTAATGACCAGTAAATCTTTGCAGTATGTGGCTAGGCTATGACTGTGTGATATTTGCCACTTCCCTTCTACTCACTTAGAATCTCTCTTGGGGATGTGACATCTCTGTTTCTCTCTTTCCTTATTTGAGAGCCACATAAATTGTCCAGATAGGAGATTTTAAGTTCTCCTGTCTCTGATCATTCAAGCATGTACTTTTATGGGTCTTGTGTATAAAATGTGGACTTTGGATACTGGGCAAGCTCAGTATCTCACGTATTACAAGTTACTGTGCCTAAATCATCTTTGTTAGAACAGAAGTCCACAAACGTCATCTAGAAGTTCACTTTTATCTCTACAGTTTAGTAGTAGGCCAAGTATAACCTGTGCAACTAAAGGTGACTTCTTCAAATGTGGAGGTATCAGTATTTGGGATGCAGCTCAGTTCCTCTAGAAGGATATTAACATATGAGTTGGGAACCACATTAGAATTTGTCTAAGGAAAACTAGATTATGGGGCTGTTTATTTTTGCAAAGATCCTGTGACATTGGCTTGAGGGGGCATAGCATAAGCTGAATCAATTATAATGTTGAGGCATTAAATAAAAAGAAAGAACATGCTAGAAGGTGATGTAATGTAAGCATGTTAGGGATGAAAAAGAAATAAAACTTATGCCTGGCCTGGTGGGTCACCCCTTTAGTCCCAAATCTTGGGAGGCAAAGGCAGGCTTATCTCTATGAGTTCGAGGACAGCCTGGTCTACAAAGCCAGTCCAAGACAGCCAGGGCTTGCACAGAGAAAGTCCTGGTTTGAAAAAAAAGAATGACACAAAATTTATGTCTTTCATTGATGGACCTCTGAATTCCCATTAATCAGTAGGAGACTAGTGCTAGATGCAGTTAACTAGAGTTAATTTGTTGGTTATCTCTAGTTTAATCTTAGGTCAGTTTCTCTAAGATGGAACCTGAACCCACGATGGAGTTGGTCTGGTCTGTCACAATGACCATGAGAGCCAGAGACACCCAGGTGTGGGAGAAACAGGGCATGCATTAAGATTTATTGTACATTTTAGTGCTTCAAGTTATGTGTGTGGATCCTAATACTCACATGAAACAAAAACAACAGAAAAATACACGAGATAGTTTTATATTTTAACTTAAAAATATCAGTTATGTCTAAGGTATGTAGATCAAGAGACACATATTTCCTAGAAATACTGAAAACAAACAAAAACTATCAGGAAAAAAGTAGGATATTTTGATGTCATGGTGAATATTACGTTTAGAAGTTGAAAATTACTATGCTTAAGAGAAATACAAAACAAAATGTCTCTAAACTGTGAGCTCCACTTGCCCAAGGACAGATGGACTTCCAGGAATGCTGGGAATTATTCTTGTAATTCCATGATTCTTTCATGTAAGATAACAAATCATATGTTTCCACTCCTTTAAACAAGTTTGCTTGCCCTTGAAAGCGTGAAGGATGTGTGCTTTTCTGCATGTAAGCCGGATTTGTGGCTGGTTGCACATAAGCAGGAAGTACATAGCCTTGTTAGGTTTCCCTTTATAAACCGCTTGTGAGAGTGCTTTCAGGTTCAGTCCTGGAACCATGAGTTTTTGGTGCTGGTAAAAACTATTGTTTTGGAAAGATGAAATATTAATCATTGGTTTTCTCTTTTTCCTCTATTTCATGTCTCCTATCTATGTGAAGTGATGTGATGTGTATGTGTGTGTGTGTGTGTGTGTGTGTGTGTGTGTGTGTGTATGTGTGTCTTGCAGTTGTGAATAGGACAGAGGTCTTGTATCATTTTTACCTTGCTTACTGAGACACTTTCCTTGACGCTGAACATTGTAAATTAAGTGAGACTGTCTAACACAGAAATCTGAAGGGATCTGTCTCCTTCTATCTCCATAGAGATGAGATTATAGGCACACCATTTTTATGCAAGGCTTTTATGTGGTTACTAATTCTAAGTTCATGTCCTTCCATTTGCAGAGGCTTTTGTCTAGTGAGCTCTCATCCATGACACAAGAAGGGTAGTTTCACTTGCTAGATTCTCATTGCATGCCTTTTCTCATGAGCCTAAATTAACCCATGGAGCATTTGGTTCATAAACATTGTGCCATGGTTAATGCTCTTTGCAGCTCTGTACAAGATGCAGGACATGCTGGTAGTAGATTATGGTCTCTGCATTGTCTAGGGTGTATGACTAATAAAAGCCTGCAAACTACAGAGCACCATGGGTTATTATCAGTTTCTATTCATTTTAGAATACTGGTGAACTAGGGAGTATAGCTTTAAAAGTTGTATCTTTAATATAAATAATGGGTATTCTGGCTGAAATTGACACATCTATGAATATGTCCAGACCCAAACAACGGCCTCATAGCATATGAGACTTCCACCTAGGAAGTATTGAAGGGAAGTAGTGTGGATAAATGGATGTCATTCATAATTGCTCTTGTGACCTTATCTGTCAGGTATTAATTTTTCTCATATTTCATAAGATTAGGTAACCTTTGTCTTGAGAAATGATTGGCCTGTATATGACAGTTTTTTTGATTACGTGTTATTCAGACAAAGTAACCTTGTCTCACATGTTACTCACTGTGATAGAAAATTGATAACTACAGTCATCCTGAATTTATTATCTCTTCCATGTCCTAAATCTCTGTGAGCCAGGCTCTGAAAATCTTCCATTATCTGCTTAGCAGACTTTCCCAAGCCAAGTTGCTCATGGACAGAAGACTCCCTAAGCACCATGGTGCACTGTACTGGGCCATAACATATGTTCACACTGACATACTGTGTCTGGGAGAGTTAGGGGCTGAAAGACATTGACACTGAAGGTCCCACCTGTTTGAGCCAGTTGCCAAAGGGCTATGGCATGGGACTAGTTGCTACCATGTTCATATATGTTCACATATGGCAGACCACTGATTTTGTTTGTTCTGTCTCTCAGTGAGAATTGTGAGGTGTACTTGATGTTTGTCTTTTTTTTTTTTTTTCTGAAGTAGAGTTACGCTCAGGATTTATCCCCTTTGGAGCCTGTGATGTGGATATGAGTCATCTAGCATGGGTGAGGGAAGCTAAACAAGGGTTCTGTATTGGAGCAGATACACAAAAACTCTTCTTAGGGGAAGAAACTGGAGCACAAGAATCTCTTTTCATATCTTTCTAAGACAGTGTGGGTTCTTCAACCTCTGAGATCCTTGGGAGGGTCAGTTACCCTTTCACAGGGGTCACTTAAGTCCATTGGAAAATAATTATTTATATTATGATTCATAACAATAGCAACATTAGAGTTATGAAGTAACAACAGAAACAATTTTATGGCTTAGGAGTAGCCACAACATGAGGAACTGTATTGAAGGGGCACAGCATTAGGAAGATGGAGAACTCTGTGCTAAGATATTCATAGAGGGACAAATCTGCAATTATTGGGGAGGTTTTCTGAAGTGTCTACATGAGAAGACAGACATGGGAGATCGTTCTCCTCTCTGGAAATGCCAGCAGAGCACAAAACAGTGAGAGTTCTACATCAAAAGGTAGTATGATGCTTTCCTAAGGTGGGGGGTCCTCTTCAAAGTCTCCAGACAACATGGGGTTGTTGACTGTAAGTGACTCCCTTGGACATATATGATTTTGATACTGTTGTTCCTAGTTCGGGAACCTTTTTGGGAAGGATTAGGAGGTATTGCCTACTTGGAGGAGGTGTGTTAGTGAGGGATTGGTCAATTATGAGGATTCAAAAGACAAAGGTATTCCAAGTGAATTCTCCCTCCCTGCCTCTGTCTCTGTCTCTCTGTCTGTCTCTGTCTCTGTCTCTCTCTCTCTCTCTCTTTAGGAAAAGAGATGAGCTCTCAACACTTCTTTAGACTCGGACATGTCTTTTTGTAGCCATGTTCTCCTCAATGATGGTTGCAGACTCTAATTTTTCTTGACTGGGAGCCTCAAAATTTGATGCTTTTCCTTATAAATTACCTTGATCATGATGTTTTGACCTGGTAATAGATTATAAATTACGACAGAAGGAATGGGCCTCATCAGTAAGTGGATAGGGACATGATCCAGGGTATCACGGAACCCAGATTCAAGTTCTTCTTATGATGAGCTATTGTACCATGACTGTTATGAGGGCTGTGTGGGGCGGTGGGCTGTGGGAAGCAGCTGGGTGCCTGGTTGAGCAAGCCTTGAACCCCGGACCTTTACCAGGACGGCAGGTGTTCGGCGCTGCCCCCAGGCCCTGGTTCTTTTCATTCAGCTTCGGCCCTCCACAGCCTCTCCCAAAGAGAGGTCTATGACTGTCAGTCACGAAGAACAGTGCCTCAGGCCCTCCCACATGTAGATGAGGTATCTCTAAGCTCTCTGACCAAGCCAATAGGCATTATCTGCCAGACCCTAACCCACATGCAGATGAGGTATCTCTAAGCTCTCCGACCAAGCCAATAAGCGTTATCTGCTGTCAGACCCTAACCCACCCTGAAACTGTATATAAAGGCTCTATTCGGGAGAAGTAAAGGTGTGTGTTCGAGATTCATCTTGGTGTCCGGGAGTTTTTGTCTCAAGAGCTGTAACACTTGGGGAGAATCCGCTCTCCCCCTTGCCTGCTAGCCAGCTTCTATCGGGCGGCTCAGCGTGGAGAGACAGGTGCAGCGCCTGGGAGTGACCGAGCTGTGACAGCGGAGACTCGAGCAGAGGCAGCAGTGGAGGCAGGCAATCTCTCCTCCCTGCTTGCACTCGCACCCTTTTGGCCCAGACCTCTCACACCAGGCTGGGTGAAGACCAACAGACAGCGGAGACGTGGGTAGAGGACCCTCCCTGCTCTCACTCTGTCCTCAGCCGGAGATCATCGTGGGACACCCTCCAGAACCGTTCCCCCACAGCTGGCGCCCAACGTGGGGCACGAACAGCCACGCAGCCACAGGAACTGAGACCACGGAAAGGTAAGCCCCCCCAACTCTGAAGACCTGTTATTTCCTCCTGTGTTTTCAGTCAGAGCCATCGCTCGGATTTAAATAAGCCGAAGGAACAACTGACGCCTTCTGGCCAGAGCCACTCTCTGGTGTTGGTTGAAGGTTCCTCTGGCCTCTGCTTGAATTCTGACAGCCCATAACGGGCGTTGGCAAAGACTCTCTATCTAGACCCCCTCTAAAAAACAAAAAGAATAAATCTGGTGACGCAGCAACCATTTAAAAGCCACAGGGCAGTTTGCCAGAATCCTGAAATCTGCGGAGAAGGCTTAGCATTTTGGATCTCTGTGGAATCCCCCAAAGCTGTCAGGCTAAGGGAACGTTCCCTTTGAACAAAGTGCTTTCTCCTCTTTTCTATCATGGGCAACTCAACATCATATAAGAAATCACCCCAGGCCAGGCAAATATGCTCCCTACTAAAGTCTCATGGGATAAAAATAACTAAGAAACAAGCTTCCTTGTTTTGGGAGGAAGTCCTTCAGATAGCGCCATGCATGGCTGAGGAAAATATTTACAGTCCAGACTCATGGAGCAGAGTAGCTTCCCTTATCAAAAACAGAGATAAAAAAACCTTCTTGTGAGTTTTTGCCGATCTTAGCCGCAGTTCGGCAGTGCATAGGGCCATCTAAAATTGGACAGACTGAGAATAATGCAGCTCCTGAGCCTTGTCAGTCAAATGAACCCAAAGAGCAAGGTCCTAAAAATCACCCTATTTCAGACCTTGAAGCCCTTACCCAACTAATAAGAGAGATAAAGTCTCTACCCACCCCTCCGGCCATATGCCTTGGAGGAAATGCCAAACAAACCATCTGCTCCTCCTGCTCCTCCTCCCCCACCCAAAGGCAAGGCTCCATTAAAATACCAAAGGAGTTCTTACCTGCCCCTCCCCTTACTCCACCAACTCCTATCAAACCAAAGAGAGATAAATCCCTTCCCCCTTCTCCAAGCTGCAAAAGTGAGAGGCCTTCAGAGCCTGCAGATAAAAGCCCACCAAATTCCATAGCCCCTTATACTCAACCGTCAACCACTCAACAACTTTGCAATTTCAGGGACTCTCATAAAAAAAAATAACCCCGCCTCCTACATTACTCAGGAGTCTGATACAGAACTTAAAACCCAAACTGCTCGAGCCTTCCCCGTTAATATCAATCCCACTCGAGCTAGACCACTTAACTGGTACCCATTCCAAGCCTCAGACCTAAAAGAGCTCAGGCAAGCAGTGAAGGAAGATGGTATTCATGCACCATGGACAAAATCTCTCCTACAGAGCCATGTTGCCAACTTAAACACTCCCCAAGATTGGCGAGATATTTGCCACTCTGCTCTTCCTGGTCCAATGTATCTAGAATGGGAGGCTTACTATCGTGATGAATGCCTTCAACAAGTCAGGCAAAACCTAGCCAGGGGCGATGGACACCCCATAGACTTTTAAAGAACTCTTTGGCCAGGAAGATTTCTCTACTGGAGCACAGCAAGCAACTCAGCCACCAGGATACTATGAGCAAGTCCGTCTATGTGCCATTCAGGCCTGGAACAGGCTAACTCCACCCTCAGGGTCACAAGATCCTGCCTACTCCCTGCTATCCCTCCATCAGAAGGCTGGAGAAATCCCTATCTGATTTCATTCTCAGAACTAAAAATAAGCTTAGAAAGAAAAAATCTCCAACCCCACAGCTAGAGACCTTCTTCTTAAAATCCATTGTTTGGGAAGGTATGACTTCTGAGTCTAGGCTAGCTTGCCAGGGTCTCTGGGAGGAGCATCCTGATAGGTGGATTGTGGCAACCCGAGAAATAGGAACCGAATCACACCAGGTTGCATCCATAGCTCAGGCATTTGTGGCAGCAGTAAAAAACAAAAGGAGTCTGCTTCAGATGTGGAGAGGCAGGACATTGGAAGGACGAATGCCCACTAAACTCTCCTCCTATAACAAATTCTATTCCCGCTAAGACCATCTGTCCCCGCTGCAGAAAAGGTTTCCACTGGAGGAGGCACTGTACCTCTCGATATGATAAGGATAGTAAGCCACTAGAGCCTTTAAACTTCAAACGGGGCAACCCTCAGCCCCGACAGTAAGAGGGACAACTACTCCAGTAGAGGCCTTATGGGTGTCTAGCATCTCAGAAGGCTCCCACCAAAGTTAATGATTAAAATAGATGATAAACCATTCAAGTGTCTTATTGATACTGGGGCAGATAGGACAATCTTAAGACAGCAAGAGATCCCACAAGAACTGGCAACTGGTCCCTGGGCCCCAGCTCCTAGGCATAGGGGGTACCTCTCACGCATGTATCACCAAACAGACCTATAGATGGGAGGACCCAGATGGGGCTACAGGCTTCATACGCCCCCTGGTGGCTCAAGTAACCACCAATCTTTTAGGGAGAGACATCTTAGAGGCCTTAGATGTGGTTCTTACCACTCAACCAGAAAGAGACCACATTAAGACAGAGGATATTACTTATGAAGAAAATAGTACCCAAGGAGACCCAAAAAATCTTCCTCTAAATCACCCTCAATTCTAAGGGGCCACTGTTAGATTTAATACTCCCTGCCTTGACTGGCTCTCTGACGAAGCCATATGGGTTCCACAGTGGCCTCTATCAAAGGGAGAAACTTACAGCCCTCAGAGAACTCGTAGAGGAGCACCTTTCTCTACAACACATCCGCCCCTCCTGCAGTCCATGGAACACCCCTGTGTTTCCTATAAAAAAGAGCTCAGGGGGGTGGAGACTATTGCACGATTTGAGGGCAATTAACAAAACCATGCGAATCTGGGGCTCCCCGCAAAGAGGGTTACCCCACATCTCAGCTATTCCTGCCAATGTTCCCCTATTAGCAATAGACATAAAAGACTGTTTTTTTTTCCATCCCTCTCCACCCCGGGACTGTGAACGCTTTGCATTCTCAGTGCCCCCCATTAACAACTCTGGCCCAGCCTCACGATATGAAATGGACTGTTCTTCCCCAGGGAATGGCTAACAGTCCTACCATTTGCCAGAAGGCTGTAGCTACTGCTTTAAAACCCTATTTAGACAAGGGGCTAAACATCTATCATTACATGGATGACATTTTGGTATGGGGAGATGCTTCTACCTCCCCCTCCCAACTTAAGGACCAGCTAATACCTTCCCTATCTGCCCTAGGATTCAAAATAGCCCCTCACAAAATCCAACTTATTCTTCCCATTGCATTTTTAGGAACGGAGATCTCCTTACTTCAATACGTCCCCTCAAACCCACCCTTTCTTTCCCTCAAAAATTAACTCTTGCCTCCCTCCAGAGCTTCTTGGGCAACCTTAACTGGCTTCGACCCTGGCTCCACCTTCCCACAAGCACCCTTCAACCCCTCTTTAACCTCCTGAAAGAAGATAAAAGTCCCTCCTCCCCAAGGACACTGTCCCCAGAAGCAGTCCAAGCCCTAGATTCTGTCAATTCAGCCCTAAAAGATATGGCTCTTGCCAGGTATGACCAACTATACCTGTGCATCTCCTTATCTTTAACTCCTCCCTACGCTTGTAGGAGCCCTTTACCAACTTCAGGGGTACTAGAATGGCTCCATACCCCAATGGGTGGTGCACCTCAAATCTTAAATGAAGTGGATGCACTTGCCAACATGATTAAAACTGGCAAGGATAGAGCCCTACAAACCCTAGGAAAAGAACCTGACATTCTTGTCACCCCCATTCTCCCTCTCTGATGTTCAGTGGCTGATCAAAAATCATTCCCAGTTTGCTATCAGCTTAATAGGATTCCCAGGACAAATTGACAACCATTATCCTAATGAAAAATGGGCCTCTGCCCTCCCTCTGTTGCGATGGCTACCCCCCAAACTATTCTCAAGAGAGCCCATAGCAGGAGCCCCCTCAATATTTACTGACGGGGGAAAGAGGGGAGCTGCGGCAGTAATATATCACTTCCCTGAGGATGGACCCCCTATCCTCAGATTCAAAGAGCTTCCCCACCACTCCCCCCAATATAAAGAACTATATGCCATTTACCTAGCTCTAAAAGAAGTCAAAGGTCCCCTTAACCTCTTTTCAGACAGTGTATATGCTGTCAATTTGCTTCCCTGGTTGTCAAGATCATTTGTCAAACTAGATGACAACCCACTCTCCCCTCTACTCATACAGGTCTCCACCCTCCTACAGCAGAGAGCCTCCCTCATCTATATCCAGCACATCCGATCTCACAGTCCCCTGCCAGGTCCTATATCTGAGGGGAATGCACTCGCTGACCAAACTGCCTCAACAGGGACATTCATAGCCTCCACTGAGCAAGCAGACCAATTTCATTCACGCACACATACAAATCTAAAGGGGCTTCATGCTCGCTTCCCCACATTCCCCTTGCTCAGCTCCAAAGGATAATAAAAACGTGTGCCTCTTGTGCATCCCTCATTACCACCCCAGCTTTACAAACTATGGGCACCAATCCCAGAGGCCTCAAATCTAATGCCTTATGGCAGATTGATGTTTACCCATGTTCCCCAATTCGGTAGACAGAAATATGTTTTTGTAACTGTAGATACCTACTCACATTTTATATGGGCTACAGCCCATACTGGTGAAAACTCAAAAAGGTTAATTTACCATATGCTCTCTACCTTTGCCATCATGGGCATTCCTCAACAGATAAAATCTGACAATGGCCCGGCCTTTAATAGCGCCCAGTTTAAAACTTTCTGAGCACAGTGGGAAATTGCCCATCATACGGGAATTCCCCACAACCCTCAGGGCCAAGGAATAATAGAAAGAACACACCAGACCCTGAAGGCCCAACTCCTGAAACAACAAACCACCACTTATCCCCCCAATATACAATTAATGATCGCTCTAACAACCCTAAACATATTTAACATCTACAAAAACTCCAAACACCCTCCTATTTCCCTCCATTGGCACACACCAAAATTAGCTCCCCCTATCCTAGTACGATGGCGAGATCCTTTGGATGGAATTTGGAAGGGGCCAGACCCCCTCCTTACAACCGGGAGGGGTTTTGCTTGTGTTTTTCCACAGGACCAGCCCAAGCCTATCTGGGTCCCTGCTCGAAATGTCCGACACCACCCCACCAACCAAGAAGATGGCCCGCCTCTCACTAACAGATCAAGAACCAAGAAGGGGGAAGAGAAGGCAGAGGAGACGCCATGCACAGAGGAGCAGCAGGATTTCCTGGAAGGATATCCATGACCTGGTGACAGCTGCCCAGGCCATGTGCCCTCCACAAGCCCCTCTCTCCTTTATTCTCTTGGCTGTTTTTGTTATCCTTCATGCTAACTCTGCTACCGCCCAGTCCTCTCCCTAGGCTTCCCAACACCTACCATTGGAGATTCTATGCTAGGGAAACCTACAATGGACACAACAAAGTTATAGGAACTCAGGACTGCCCACTTAAAGGATGTCAAACCAGGATTGAGATTCCCTACACCCAGAATCCATCTCCACTATCTCCAGCCCCTTTCTCTGCTTTCCTTACCGAAACACAGGTGAATGCCTCCAGGAGGTCTCCACATATGGAGGTTGCCGATATTGGAGCTGCAGGATGGAATCCACCAGTCGAGGTGGCACCATGCTCACCAACCTTAGAACTCATTTTCAGCTTTCCATCAGTGATCCATGGAATGAACGTTGGCGAACCGGAGTCATGGGTAAACTTTACTCCAATGGCTATGCCAGATACCCATAGCTGACCTACACATCTCCCGTGAACTTGTCCCTGCCCCCAAATCCGCCTTTACCCATGCTAATATCATCCAACAGGAAAACCAGTCTCAAGAGGAACTACAAACTACCCTCTCCTGGCTACAGTACATCCAATATGCAGCAGACCTCCTTCCCTTAACGACCACCCCAATTCCTCCCAATGCTTTTTCTGTGCCTCTCTCTCCCAACCATTATTAACAGCTGTTCCCATTAACTTTTCCCTTTATGACCTCCATGGACCCCTGCCTGCAAGGAAAGCACAAGACATTCCTCTCTTTGACCTAACCCCACCTCTTTGCCTTGTCGGACCCTCCTCAAAACCCCATCTCACATGTGCCCATGACATCACCATTACCAACTCAGTATGTGTTAACACTCCCACTCTCCTCTGGTGCAAAGGCACTGTAGGTGCCTGTATTAACCCTCATTTTCAGGGCTCCTGCGCCCCCGTGATCATTGTCCTCAGGTTTATCTCTATGAAACTGAAGAACTCGCCTTACAGATGGGAGGAAGCCGAAAGAAGAGAGAGATCTTCATCCCTCTGCTCATTGGACTAGGCCTTGCTGTCTCACTTGGTGCTACTGGAACTGCTGGAGCAGCCCTTGTCCAAACACAGCATCTGGCCGGCGACTTCCAGGACAAGCTTGACCAGGCAATGGCCTCTACTACAGACAGCCTTGAATCTCTTCAACACCAGATAACCTCGTTAGCAGGAGTTGCTCTCCAAAACCGGAGAGCCCTAGACTTGTTAACTGCTGAACATGGGGGACTTGTGTTTTGCTGGGGGAGGAATGTTGCTTCTATGTCAATGAGTCTGGGCTGGTTAGAACAAGATGTACAAATGCTCAAAGAGCTCCGGTGGAACCTCCGGGCATGCTATACTCCCAATACCCCTACCCCTTGGTACTCTAACCCCTTGGTGGCTTGGATTCTTCCCCTCCTTGGCCACATACTAGCCATTGGAACTTTACTTCTCCTGGCACCCTGCCTCATTCAGTTTCTAAAGCAGCAGATAAGTAGCATTGCAAAGGTAACTACCAATCAGGTCTTGGTTCAGTATCAAACTCTTTCCAACATAGGAGATACTTATTCTGATGACACCTCTCCTTTATAAAAGAAAAAGGGGGAGTTGTGGGGCGGTGGGGCTGTGGGAAGCAGCTGGGTGCCTGGTTGAGCAAGCCTTGAACCCCGGACCTTTACCAGGACGGCAGGTGTTCGGCGCTGCCCCCAGGCCCTGGTTCTTTTCATTCAGCTTCGGCCCTCCACAGCCTCTCCCAAAGAGAGGTCTATGACTGTCAGTCACGAAGAACAGTGCCTCAGGCCCTCCCACATGTAGATGAGGTATCTTAAGCTCTCTGACCAAGCCAATAGGCATTATCTGCCAGACCCTAACCCACATGCAGATGAGGTATCTCTAAGCTCTCCGACCAAGCCAATAAGCGTTATCTGCTGTCAGACCCTAACCCACCCTGAAACTGTATATAAAGGCTCTATTCGGGAGAAGTAAAGGTGTGTGTTCGAGATTCATCTTGGTGTCCGGGAGTTTTTGTCTCAAGAGCTGTAACACTTGGGGAGAGATCCGCTCTCCCCCTTGCCTGCTAGCCAGCTTCTATCGGGCGGCTCAGCGTGGAGAGACAGGTGCAGCGCCTGGGAGTGACCGAGCTGTGACAGCGGAGACTCGAGCAGAGGCAGCAGTGGAGGCAGGCAATCTCTCCTCCCTGCTTGCACTCGCACCCTTTTGGCCCAGACCTCTCACACCAGGCTGGGTGAAGACCAACAGACAGCGGAGACGTGGGTAGAGGACCCTCCCTGCTCTCACTCTGTCCTCAGCCGGGAGATCATCGTGGGACACCCTCCAGAACCGTTCCCCCACAGGCTGGATAGAGCAGCCTGTTGTATCTACTTGGTCATGGCTATAGGTGTAAGATGTAGCCAAGGATGTGAAATGATAAGCTGTCACAAATGCCCATATTCCCATTGACCACAGCCAGTTGTCTGCAGAGAAAACTCAAAGATGTTGGTGTTACACTAAGTTGAGACTTCAGAAACTCATCTTCCACCTCAAGTAGATACTCAGTGGACTGAAACTGGATGCACTTGAGTGATTACTTAGATTTTAACCCTGCATTTTCTGTCAAAGGGCAGCCTTTACTGACTCAGAAATCTGTTCCCTACCTGATAGTTATTAAAGTCAACATAGCAGATTCCTAATCAGCAAGGCTCCACATCATAGCACTTGCTGGTATCCGCAACTACTGGAGCCAGCTGGTCAGTCAAAGTGAGAACCAGGACTAGGTGTGTGGGGATGATTATAGGAAGGGAAGAAAGAAGATTCAAGAGACAGGCATGGGAGGGTCACTGGTTAATACCATTCCAGTGAGCAAGTATATTTTCTCAGTGTCTTTTAAAGGGAAGAAACACAATGCATGACCAATTGCAAGAAAATAAACTATGTTTACTATTCCTTACATGGTGAGTTCATGGTTCACATTATCTATGTTTGACTAAGGCAGTTTCCTTCAGGCTAAAACAGTCTCTGAAGGATGTATGTGTAATTGGAGGAACTTGGCAGGATATAATGCATGCCTGCCTTAAGTAAAAACAAAGACAGATGTCTGTAGACTCATTCATGATTACTCACATGTAAGAACTTAGCCAGAGCTAACTCACAAGTGCTCCCCCACACATCCTCCTTTTTTTCTATTAAAGCCAAAGCCATTTCAGGTATTGGCACAGAAAGACTGTGATTGTCTTAGGCATCCCTCAAGAAGTATGGACCTTACCTGTCATTGGTATAAGAATTCTAACATTCATGCCCTGTCTTAGGTTGATCCAACTCTGTGGGAATCTTACCTTTTGTTTTGATCTGTAAGAGGCATTTTATCAGTCATGGAGCAGAAAGTTGTGCCTGTCTTAGGCTGTCATCTGAAATCACAGCTCTTACCCATCACTGGCACATGAATAAGCCTTGTATTCATGTCCTGTCTTGGTTTGAAGACGTTTTCAAGATGATCTTACCTGTCATTGACTACAAACTCCTTTTAGTGAAGATGTTGGAGCTTGACTGTAACTCTGCTATGACATCTCTAAAAGCTTTGATGATTCTTCTTAAAGGAACAGTTAATAGACATGTCATAAAATGGATCATAAGCCAATTCCTGCTATGCCCAATAAGATAAATGTTAAAGAGGACCATGAAGGAATAATGGCCTGTAAATTTTTTAGAATATCATTTGCAATGCTAGCAGTATAAAAGACAAAGCTTTGCATTTCTTAAACTTATAACCTCAATATGCAGAGCTAACAAATCTAAAGAAATATTAGTATTATACAGACTACTCTGAGGGTGCCTTTTTATTCTGGTCTAATTATGCTCACTCTCATTATATATTTTTTGAGTTATACAAATCCAGAGATATCGAGCATGGCATTCCAAATAGCTTCTAACTTACATTCCTTGTATTAAATCTCTCATGATCTGAGTTAGATCATATAATGTTTCAATTGTTCGTTCTAGACATCTATTCAAATCCTCTTGTATGCTCAGGGCATTGATTACATTTTCAACAACATGATTTACAAAACTAGCTGTTTGTACCTCTTGCACTAAAGCTAATGCAGAAGTAGCACCACTGGCTATAAGTGTTATGAAAGTAACAACATTGGCATTGATCAGCCTTTCCATCCATTTACTCCTTGCCAGAACTTGATCTAATTCTTCTAAAACTGTGAGCCTTTTTCAGAATACCAGGGTTCAGGTCAATTTACAGGAATCATAATAAAAGCTGATTGCTGTACTACCATTACAAATGGACCATCATACAGTGCAGAAACAAAGTTAGACAAAGAAAATTAAAATACGAAATATGAACTCATTATCAGAGCCTACAATAAAGGTAATAATTTCCTGAGGGCCAGCAGAAAGAATGGAAGCAGGCGACCTAAGAAGGTAGGAGGTTAGGGGGGCCCTCTAGAATGCATCAGAGACCTGGGAGAGAGACTCTCAGGAATCAAAGGGAGCGACTTTAGATAAAATGCCTGACAGTAGGGAGAGGGAACTTATAGAGCCCACATCTAGCAGGAAGACAGGAATCAATTGTGGGAGGGGGTTGCCATCCTAAACTCAAAACTCTCATCCATATTTGTTCCTGTAAAAGGATCTGCAGGGATGGAAATGGAGAGGAGCCTCAGGAAAATAAGGTCTAGCAACACACCCAGAGTGGGATCCAGCTCAAGGGGAGATTCCAAGTCCTGACATTATTACTGAGGCTATGGAGTGTCCAAAAAAAGGGAACCTATCATGACTGTTCTCTGGAACCCAGTAGGCAGCTGAAAGAGTCAGATGAAGATATTTATACCCAACAATGGACAGAAGCTGCTGATCCCTGTGGTTGAATTAGGGAAAGGCTGGAAGAAGCTGAGGAGGAGGTAAACTTCATAGGACCTACTTTCCTGACCCACCTTTGCCACATCCTTCTGTATGGTCAATGCCAGAAGTACTTGTGAACTCTAATAATACTTGGCTGTTAGGATTTCCTTGCTGTGAAAGTAAAATATGTTTCAAATTACATTTGAGTCCTGAGAGTCTCTCACTTCTTAAGTCTCTCGTGCATTCTGGAGGGTCCCCCACAACCTCCTACCTCCCTAGCTTGCCTGTTTCCATTCTTTCTGCAGGCCCTCAGGGAAATGTTATCTTTGATGTAGGCTTTGGTAACGAGTTCAATATTTGTTATTTTAATTTTCTTAGGTCAGCAATCTCAATTAACTTGCACCCCTGAGATCTTTCAAACACTGGACCACCAACCAGGCAGCATACTCCAGTGGATATGAGGGCCCCAACACATATATAACAGAGGACTGCCAGGTCTGGGTTCAATCAGAGAAGTTGTACCTAACCCTCAAGAGACTGGAGGCCCAGGTAGTTTAGAGGTCTGGTTGGGTGGTGGTAGGTGGTGGGGACATGCTTGTGGAGACAGATAGATGAGGGTCATTATAACAACTTCTCCATTTGACTCATTTTTCAAAGGCAGGTTCCACAGTCTCTGTCTTTTCTGTCCTGCAATGTCTGAAGAACTGAGGCAAGGCACCTTGTTCAATCTGAGATATAGGCATCCCCATCTTAATGCTTGGCACTACAGTCTTAGAGATATTCTTCTTCTAAGTTTAGTGTACACAGACAGATATCCAGCATTGATACTATTTCTGGTAAAACAGATAGGTAGGTCCTGACTCACAGCAGTATAATTTACTAGTTTGAAATACATTTTACTCTCACACCAAGGAAATCCTAACAGCTGAGTATTATTAGAGGTCACAAGTACTTCTGGTCTTGACCATACAGAAGGACATAGCAAAGGTGGGTCAGGAAAGTATGCACAATCAGCTTCCTGTTGCCATCATCATGGCACTCAGCAAAATCAAGGTCAGCATGATTCTTTGTCCCAGCATCAGCATGTTTCACCAATCACTCTGGCAGCTACTACTTCTTCAGTATCTGTGAAGAAACACCAACATGCCCTCTTGCCCATTATAATACTGAATAAGGATCATGCCATGTGACAGCAAGTGAATCTTTCTATTTCAGCTGGTCATAAGTATGCAAGTTATTGGGGACCATAGAAACACACCATCAAGATTCCCTTGCCATCTAAGGTCAAAAAATTCAAAATCAAATTTTGTAGTGAAGGAGGAAACAACTTCTAATTTTTTCTTTATTCATAACTGATTTTTAGAGCTCCATGGGCACAATCCATAATTCCCTGTCCTTGAGGACATGTAAAATTAGGTATATTATATAGATTATAAGTTATACAGATTTAACTCATTTAATTTATATTTTAACATTTATGAATTATATTTAATAAATATAATTTTCCTTTAAAGTATATAATTAATATTTAATGCAAGTAATTTATATTTACTGTATATAGTATAGTAAAACATATTAAATGTATATAAATTGTTTAACTATTATGCTTTTATATTTAATGAGGATGATTTACATATATACATGCATGTATGAATTATACATGGTACATGCATGTATATAATTTCCAACTTGTATGATTTATGTTAGTATATATGAATTACATCTGGGGTCACCTGCTGGATTGGATCAGAACAGGCAGGTGTACTTACCTAGAGTCCATTTGATCTGTGACAGGCAGGTCCAAGTCTTAGGACTCTTGATTCCCTGAAGCTTATGCGAACTTTAGTTTACAAAAAGATATACATTAGTATTCACCATTGTATTGAACCCATATTTTAGAAATACAGTTAACATGTGTTTGTTAGACAGCAGGAGTAGAGTCATGTCTTTGAGACCTAGTAAAAGCTATAGGTTTGGGTTAAAAAGTACAGGACACTGTTTCCTCAATCCAGAGGGCTAGATATGTAGATTGAACAGAGATGTTTTTAGCACAATGAGAAGCATCTTTAGTTTATACTGAGGAGACAAACAAGGGTAAATTAAAATCTTAAGCTTGTGACTGAATTATAAACTGCCAGTGTTCCATTAGTTTATAAGAACTCCTTTGATCAGTGTCAAAATTCTGAACTTTGAGATACAATAGCATGTGTGTGGTGGGGAAAAATTAAACATTTCCCATTTTTTCTTTAATCATTTCTTACATCTCTATAATTTGAATTTATATACATAAGACACCTTCTCAAACCCTCCAACATTTATAACTTTCATTTACCAACTTTATACATTTTAACTTTCAATTACCAACTTGAAATAACTTTACTTGCATTTACCAACTTTGAAACATCTTTAATCTGAAACATTTTCTATTTCTGCTTGCAGTTATCAATCTCAAACATTTCCATTTTCCATAAACATTTTCTTAGACATTAACCCGCTCTATCATAGCTCACCTATGCCAGAGCACAGCATTTCTGTCTCCTCAGCTGGCTAAGAAGGGAGGTGTGGGAGTGAGCTGCTGCTACCCTTTCAGGGGTGCTCACTTTCATTTTCTTTCTTCTTTGTCCCCTGGACAGGAGGCAGGACTACTTCAATGAAACCCATCCTCTCTCCTAGCCCTAATCATGATCCAAAGATTAAAAGTATCTACAGGAATTTTTACCTATTCCATAAACATCATAGAAAATTTGAAGTCTTACTCCAATTTTATTCCTGGTTGCCAAATTTATTGTACCTTCCTCAGAAAACACAAGGACAAACATCTAGAAAATCTAAAGAAGTATGTAATTGCTGTTGTCCTATTTAATGGAGCACATTAAGCATTTGTACACATACACACCACACACACACACACACACACACACACACACACACACACACACACAAATACAGCTGTTCCAATTTCCCATATTTTCTCTTCTCACCTTTATTCTTGACTTTTACTTTTTCCCAGTTCCCTTTCTTTATCAGAGCTCCCTTACTTTTTTTTGAGATCTCTTTATCTTTTCTGAGCTTTCCTTATGTGTATTTTACTAAGTCTTTTACAATGATGTTCTTCACTGCAACCCCCATTGTTGAGCCTCACATTGGATGCCCATCTGAAGGAGCCAGTCAGTCAGTCAACATGGGAACATGAAGTGGTGTCACCCAGGCAGGAGAGGGGTCTTTCGATGTGTCACCATATGAGATAGATGTCATAAACACCCACAAGATTCCCCAGTGGGTCAGAATTCCAAGGCAAGCTAATATCTAGTGTGTTGTATGAATCAAGTGATCTGGACCTAGAGAGGCCTTGCTAGGTTTTTCTTCATTTACCTCCTGTCCTTGTTGTCCTCAGAAGCCATGAATGAGGACAAGGAAGGCTTATTCCATCTCCCCATTAAGGGAAGGGGGGAGTTAGAGGATTTGCAAGGTCCTTGTTTGAATGGACATTTTGAAGATGCCTTATTACCCCATGCATGTAACTACTACTTTTGTTTTGGTAAAGATATCTTTTTAAAAATAGCTAGCCAGGACATCATTAAGACTATTTGTTCCTCCAGTTACATTGGCATGCAGCTCAAGGAACACATAGCATCCACAATGGTGGAGATGGATCACCTGGAATGTGTTTCTCTGAATGCTGGTGTCAAATTTGTATCACAGAGATCCATGTATTGAAATTACATCTAAATTTCTCCACCACATAGGTGGGGAATGACACTACTTCAAGATGTAGGAAAAAAATAATGCAAAAAAACCCAAAAGCAGGATTATGAGGTAAGTTTATGGCTATCAGTTTCTATATCATGAAAACCACAGATATCTCAAGCATCCAAATGATGCATCTTGTGTTCAGAGATTAAAAACAATCAGCAAAATCCCACCCAAACCTCAAAGCAGTTATGCAAAGTATAAGAAAGTCAGAACTGGAAATAAGCAGACACATATAAGATGAAACAAAGATCAAAGAATCAAAGACCTGGACATTTGTTAGGACAAACAAACCTGACAAATCCCTGGCATTAATCACTCAGAAGAAGTAAACTGTTGAAATGAGAGACACAGAAGGGAAAAGTTAGAATCCATTGGCACCCTAAGGGCTATGAGACAAACTTGTACTCCAGAGTGTTGACAATCCTGAAAGAAAGATATTTCTCACTTCACAAAACAGACACCAAAATTGATAGGAGGTATCAAATATGAATCACCTGTTGCCTTCCCACTGCTAAGCTTGGGCATGATGACAAATTCAGGATGTTACAAAACATATGAAGAGATCAATATAGGGACAAGATGAAAGAAGTGATATAATCTCCCCTAACCAAGAGAGCCTAGACCAAGAGATTTACGGATCTTACCTACTGGCTGTAAAGTGCGATGAAGAATGCCCAATCTCTGTCACCAAAGGGATAAGGAAAGATCACTTTACACAACCTACAAAGCCAGTATTACACACACATACACATATACACACATACATGCATGTGCCAATATCCTTGAATATTCACATGTACATCTGTTATGAGATTACTTGTAATTCAGACAAATTTCAACACATGATAGAGATGGTGTTTCATGTTCGTATTTGGTTCAGTATGGAATCCTAGGATAATTCCACACACACAATGGACAACAGCAAGCATATAAGGAGGTCAAGGGACGAGGCCCATGCTCAGTCAAGAAAAATGAAATTTTATATTTTTCTGAAATGTAAGTGGACTTAGGATTGCTTGTCTGCAACATGCCAGTTCCAGAGATAAGGTGAGTCTAACTAGAGCCAGGGATGTGTAGCTGGAACCTTAACAAACAGGAGAGGATTTCAGGCCCATGTCAGGGCCTGCTGCAGTGCAACAGAGCAGATAATGAGCCAAGTTCAATATGTAAAAGTATAGAAGTGTCACAGGGAAATTCTTTACAGATAAGGTTTTAAATAAGAAAATTAAACTAAAGGAAAACACAGGAGATACAAAGTGTTGAAAAAGGAACAATTAATAAAATTTACCACACAAGCAGAAATCAGTGCTTCAAGCAAAAGAATGAGTGTGTGATTCAAAAGAAAAAAACAGAATACAAAAACCAAACCAACAAAGAAGAAACCTGCCCATATCAAAGTCCAAGAGATTAGGAAAGCCAAAGTTTATCAGGACCAATGCTAGGGTGCAGCTGGCATGTTTTTGGTTTTTCAAGTAGAGGTCATGACTAGATAGTAATCAGGACAGGCAAATTGTAAACTCATCAAAGCTTAGGGTATATAACAGCACAGGGGATGTATTCAAGTGTATACTGTGATGAGACTCCTTATGGTCTACTTATTCACACAAATGAAGCATTTAAAATCAGAAGAATTAAATTGACAATTATCAAAGGATCGTGTTTTCATTTTCTTATTTAAGAATAGATTTATGAGTGTAGAAAACAATAAACTCAAGGAAAACTACAAATTAATCCAGAAACCAATTGAGATATAAGTCAAAACCAGCAAACCAGGATACACACTGACTCTTTGGATGTCAAATCAGATCAACAATGTGTGTTTTCAAGAGATCAATAATATCAAAGTCTACAAGAACCAATGTCTGTGTCCAACCCCTCTGCAGCTAACCAAATAACAGGTTCTCTGTAGCATGAGGACAAGATCCATCTTACCCTTCCACCCTTTCAGGCCCTCAGGGGAGGGATCTACACTTCCTCACAATGGTGCCAATGAGATCGTTGCAAGAAATGATCCAATCATCTCTAAGAAGAAGTAACATACAGTACACAGGTATTATTTTGACTCAGGCTCTCAGAGAACAGGGAAGGCATGGATGGAGACCTGGAAAGATGGGTCAGTACCAGCTACTTAGATGGGATTGGCAAGTCCCATTGCCCCTAATGACACAATTCCTCCTGCTGGGTTCCACTGTACTGGTGTTTAGTAACTTCTCCAAACTCACCCCTGTAAGAGACAAGCAATTCAGAGACAGGAGGTGGTGTGACCTCTCACAGTCAACCCTTACGGAGGACATTTTGACCTTAATAAGTTTAGTAGTAGCAAGAAGGTTGAGCTCTGTGCTGACTTGTATTCAAGATGTAGTTCAAAAGTGAACACACAGGCTTCCTTAAGGCCCTTTTCTTTAGTTCTTTTCAAGAGAAGAGAGATCATTTTGACTCAGCCCTTAATTTCTCCAGTGACTAACTACTGTAGACCTCCTACTCTCTACCTAGAGGCATGAGACCTACTTCCTTTTTCTTAACGTCTTAGTTACAGACATCAAAAAGAAGGTAGCCTGTCTGTGACACTGTGATGCCATAAGGAAATGTGCTGTCCCTCAAGATCACCCAGGGTAGTTTTGTCTCCTTAGTAGCAGGATCGTAGGGGAGGACTCTTAACATGATAGGGGGATTCATCACTACAGAGAAAGTGTTGGAGGTGGGGTGGAGTATCAAGCTGGAAGCTATGATTCAAGTGAAAGGCATAACTGAACTCCTTATTTTTTACAGCTAACAAGAACTTTACAGTAAAGAAAGAAGTCAATATCTAAAATGTCAACAGTAAATGAAAAGATAAAAATAGAAAATAGGTGATGATAATAGTTAAAAAAAAACACCTGAAACAAATTCACAAACTAAATCTAAAACAATAAACAGTAACTCAAAATTCAGGTACAAAAACCAAAACAACAAAACCCCCACCTCATTGGGAAACAAACTCATTATGTTCAGGCCAGTAGGGATCACAGTTGTTCAATTCTAAAGAGGGACAATAAAAATAAAATTCTCTGAGAACCAAAGTCTGAGTCCAACTGTTCTGCAGCCAATCAACTGCCTTTCTGCAGCATGCGCACAAGCTCCACTTCCAGCTGTGCCTTCTGTGGGTGGCCACTATCATTTCTCACGATGGCAGATTGTGAGGTCATGGGATACATGTGCCAACTGCAGCTCATCAAAACCCCATTATCATTCTCTAGTTCTTTTCAAGAGACGGGGAGACCATTTTGGCTCAGCCTTTGTCATAGTCAGGGTTTCTATTCCTATGACAAAACACCATGACCAAAAAAAAGTTTGGAAGGAAAGGGTTTATTTGGCTTACACTTCCAGATTATAGTCCATTATTAGAGGAAGTCAGGACAGGAAGTCAAGCAGGGCTGGAATCTGGAGGCAGGAGATGACTCAGAGCCCATGGAGGGGTGGGAGGTGCTTTTTACTGGCTTGCTTCCCATGGTTTGCTCATTCTGCTTTCTTGTAGAACCCAGGACTACCAGATCAGGGATGGCACATCTGCAATGGACTGAACTCTCCCTGACTGATCACTAATTGAGAAAATGCCCAATAGCTGGATCTCATGGAGGCATTTTCTCAACTGAGGCTCCTCCCTCTCTGAAGCCTCTAACTTGTGTCAAGCTGACACACAATACCATCCTGTACAGGCTTTCAGAGGACTAAGCACAGCATGATGGTGGGCTCAGCTGATGACACTGGTTGCAGGATCTGAGGCAACTGGTTTCACTGCACTGACAATCTCCCATATTTCCTAAGGACCCATGCTTCCTCCAGCCAGGCTCACATCCAAAGGTTTCTTAACTTCTCAAACAATGCTGCTAAGAGGACAAAGGGTGCAAACATCAGATAGCACAGGGCATATCACATGTAAAAAAGATTTTTAATTTTTTTGTGTGGGGGAGGAGGAAACAGTTTATTCAGTTTACATTTTCTTTTCTTTTTTATTAGATATTTTATTTACATTTCAGATGTTATTCACTTTTCCCATTTCCTCCCTACTTAGAAATCTGCTATCCCATCACCCCTTGTCCTGCTACTATGAGAATGTGACCCCACCCACCCACCCACTCCCACCACTCCACCCTAGAATTCCCCCACACTAGGGCATCCAGCCTTCATTGGACCAAGGACCTCCTCTCTGACCTATGCCTGACAAAGCCACCCTTCCCTACATACACATCTGGAGCCATAGTTCTTTCTCCTACATTCTGTTCATTCTGTCATATGAGTTTTCATCCAAAGCATCAGGACTGATCTGTCTCTCTGCCCTGCAGAGACATAGCTGTCTAAACTGCAGGAAGATTGTAGAATTGTCCCCTGGGAGATTTCCTGCAAAGCTTCACCTTATCTTCCAGTATATGTTTTGGGGATGGACAGGTGGAGAACTCCTGACTCTCCTAGGGCTTCATTTTGGTTTAGTCCCTGCCATTAACAAGGCCTAATCAACTGGTGTCTGCCTGTATTCCTCTTTGTAGGACTTGTTGTCTATCTATCTTCCTAGTCCTGGATCTTTGTCCTTTCTTCTTTGATCTCAAGTCTGTAACTCTGAACTCAGACCCAGGAAGTGTCTTCAGCTTCCCTGCAGCTTCTGTCTCTTCTGTTGTCACTGTGGACTCATTTGCATTTATGTTATCCTGCTTCTGAAACCTCAAGGCTTCTGTGTCCTCTTGTGCACTTAAAGTGATTGTAAAACGTTATGGACAGGTAGCAAGCACGGAAGCGAAAATGATGAAAGAAAGAAAGAAAGAAAGAAAGAAAGAGAAGAGAGAGAGAGAGAGAGAGAGGAAGAGAGAGAGAGAGAGAAGAAAGAAGAAGAAAGAAAGAAGAAGAAGAAAGAAAGAAAGAAGAAAGAAAGAAAGAAAGAAAGAAAGAAAGAAAAAGAGAAGAAAGAAGAAAGAGGGAGGGAGGGAGGGAGGGAGGGGGGGAAGGAGGGGAGGAAGGAAGGAAGGAAGGAAGGAAGGAAGGAAGGAAGGAAGGAAGGAAGGAGGAGCTGGGCGTTGGTGACACATGCCTTTAATCCCAGCACTTGGGAGGCAGAGGCAGGTGGATTTCTGAATTCGAGGCCAGCCTGGTCTACAGAGTGAGTTCCAGGAAGCCAGGACTATACAGAGAAACCCTGTCTCGAAAAAAACAAAAACAAAAAACAAACAAACAAACAAAAAAAAAAACAAAAAAAAAAGAAGGAAGGAGGAAATAAAGAAAGGAAATCATAGATTTACTGTGTAATATGTGATTGAGTACTAATATTCCTAATTAAAATTGTATGACTAGCCAAATCTCACCTTAGCAGAGATTAACAAGTAGGACTGTCTGACCATTTCCTGCCTCTGACACCTTCACACCATGTAAATTTGTTTTTCAGTAATTTCTTATATTTTGGAAAGACACAAATGCTGTTTTCTGTTGGGGACATGTTGTGCTCAGAACATGCACTCTCTTTAGGAGGGTTTAACCACCTAGGAGCACCTTCCACACACAAGAGCTGAGCCTTGGTAGACAGCTGCCTGCTATCCTCTGTCTTCAAATGGTCTTTCAGAGGGGCAAGGATTTGAGCTAATCTCTTAAGACAGCATCACATCTAGACGTCATTACATCTCAGACTGAGCTTTCCCCAGCATTGATCCATTCATACAGACTCAGCCCTTGTGATCGATCTAAATATCTTGGTTAAATATAGCTTTTTTTGCTGGACAGTGGTGGCGCATGCCTTTAATCCCGGCACTTAGGAGGCAGAGGCAGGCAGATTTCTGAGTTTGAGGCCAGCCTGGTTTACAGAGTGAGTTCCAGGACAGCTAGGACTACACAGAGAAACCCTGTCTCAAAAAAAAAAAAAAACCCAAACAACAAAAATCTAGCATTTTTATTTATTAACTTTCTATTTATTCTGACTTTTCTTCACTTCAGTCACAATGATTTTGTATTTGCTGTATGTAATACCTTACCTATTGTACCGTATTTATCTAATTTATGGAATATAGTAATATAGTCCACATGATATAATAATTTTTAGATAAAAATTAGTTTCGGATCTTCATTGTTTATATATGAACAAATATGGTTTTTAAAATATTGGCCATATATTCCACAGCCTTATCCAATATCTTAGCTGTTCCATAAACATCTCTGATACATCCGGGAGACTGTCAACGTACATGAGCTTGCCATCTGAGGAGAATGCTTTTCCTTCCCAAGGGGCATGACTTCTCTTCTCTTTCTACCTTGCTACCTACTTAAGACTTCTAATGGAAGAATGAATATGAGTGGAGAAAAAGATGTTTGCCTGTTCTCAGTCTTTGGGAGAAAGCACCAAGTTTCTCTCATTAAGTATAATGTTGCTTTAGGATATTTCTGATGTTATGAATGTCTAGTCCTTGCTTGTTGAGAGTTTTTGCAACAAATTGACATTCAGGTTTTTTTCATTTTTCTCTGCACCCATTCTTTTTTTTTAATTTTTATTGGATATTTTATTTATTTACAATACAGATGTCATCCCTTTCCACCCTTCACCTCCCTAGGACACCGTATCCTATTCCCATTCCTCCTTTATGCTTTTATACCATATTAATTACATGCATGTATTAAGGTCAGTACTAGGTTGAGGGTCTATCAATACAATAGATGCAAATAGTCAAGGAACAAGCAAGACAACAAACACAAGTAGTCAAAGAAAAAGCAAGGCATTAAACCCAATTACGTGAACACTCCTATTATCATTGTTTCTAAGGGCTTATCAGGATGACCAGAATATCTGAGCCAACTTCCCTGTCCTAGCCCAAGTTCATTTTCATGTCTGAAGTCTACTTCCTTGTTCAAGACTAAAATTTAGATTCCTCTCTGAAATTACTTCTTTGTTCTAGCCTAATATTTAGATTCCTGCCTGAGATTACTTCTTTGTTCTAGCTTAAGTTCTGCACCAATTCTTATAATGTACTTCTTTTTAAAAATTCCATCAATATAGTTGACTAGATGGATTGACTTTGGATTTGCTTTGTTTTACTTTATCCTTTCAAAGCCTTGTTGATTTTTATTTTTGTGTATGCTCTGAATTACAAATTTGTACTACATGGAATACTTGGTGGCCTCTGAGAACAAAAGAGGCCATCAGCTACCCTGGAATTGGAGTTACAGATGATTGTGAGCAACCACATGGGTGCTGGGACTGAAGCAAGGTCTTTGCAGGGGCCATAAATGCTCTTAACTCTGAGCCATTTGCCAGTCCCTTATTTTATTCATATTTATGCATATTTTGGTGTGTGCATGTGTGTGTGTGTGTGTATGTGTGTGTGTGTGTAGTGCTCATGGAACTCAGGGGAGCTATCCCCTGGAGCTAGAGTGGCTGTATATAGTTGCTGGGAACCATACTGTGGTGGTTTGAATAGGTATGGCCCCATAGAGTCATGTGTTTGAATACTTGGCCCATGGGGAGTAGCACTATTAGAAATTGTGGCCTTGTTGGTGTAGGTGTGGCCTTGTTTGTATAAGTGTGTCACTTGGAGGTGGGCTTTGATGTCTCCTATGCTCAAGGTCTGCTCAGTGTGGCAGACAGTCTCCTCTAGGATGCTTTCAGTATAAAATATAGAACTCCTGGCTCCTCTAGCACCATGTCTGCCTGAGTGCTGGCATTCTTTCCACAATGATGATAATGGACTTAAACCTTTGAAACTCTAAGACAGCCCTGAATTAAATTTTTATAAGACTTGCATTGATTATGGCATCTCTTCACAACAATAAAACTCTAAGACATATGCTCTTGCCCGCTGAAAAGGAAGCTCATACATTTTACTGCCAAGCCATGTCTTTTGAACAGGAGGATTTGTTATAAACT
Organism: Mastomys natalensis; assembly: GCA_021653895.1. NCBI lineage: Eukaryota > Metazoa > Chordata > Mammalia > Rodentia > Muridae > Mastomys > Mastomys natalensis. The sequence goes on along the minus strand of JAJTUV010001624.1, from coordinate 288,062 downwards.
GATGAAGGAAACTTACTCACCTTCAACAAATCCATCCTGATCTTGATGAACAAGCTGTATGTTGGATTTCATTTGCTCAAATTTTGTTGATGATACAAGCAAGATCTGTGCTCATTCCATGGATTAGTTGTCCTTCCATATTACTTATTTACCTTATTTTTTTATCAGGTCAATGGTAAAATAATGGCATGGATTAGAAAGCATTACCTAGGTATATGTTTTCTAAAAGATGTTATACAGAGTTGATGTTATTTCCTCTTTAATGTGTGGAAGATCTCACCAGTGAAATTGCCTCAAAAAGAATTTTTATCTTTTCCTTTTTTAAAGACTATTAATTATTGTATTGATGGTATAAGGAGAGATGCCTCAGTTGCGAAATCACTCTTTATGCAAGCATTGGGCATGTGTTCTGAATCCAAGACCCAAATAAAGCCAGACGCATGGTGCCACCTGTCTATAATTCCAGCTTTACTACATCATATTAGAAGGTGATAAGAGGTTTCCTGGATGCTTGAGATCCAAGTAATTTGTGTATATGTCACAAACAAATTTAGTGTTAATTATGAGTAATTAATCAAAATAAAACCCTGGAGGAAGAGGCTAAGCAGCTGAGATTGCTTTTTTGAAGCAATCCTTGAGAAGAGAAAAAGTTTGGGAGAGGGGCAGAAACCTGGAATGGTAAGGGGACAAGATGCTGCAGGGCCAGTAGGAGGAGCTACTAACATGACTTAGAGCCCTGATGAACTCTGGATGGATTTGTCCTAGAGCGCTGAGGAACTCAGGATGCATTTAGAAATGGTTTGTTCCCATCCTTCTTCAGTTTCACCTGATGGCTTGGGCTGTGGCTCTCCAAGGAAGTCAGTCTGAAATCAAGGTGCTTCATTGTTGAGTGTTGGAAGTCTTGGGAGAGATAGGATGTTGCTGGGCTGCACTTCTGCTATTCTCTGGGGTGCCTGAATGATACCTGACAGCTGCTTAGGGGAGACACAACACAGTCTATGATAGGGGTCCCAGTCTGTGCCTCCCAAGATGAGAAACAGCAAACTGGGGGATGGATATTGCAGTTCTCAGTCACAGGAGGCTAATAGCTTACTGGATCCCCCAATGATGCCCCTGAATATCATAGCCATCATATTTTCTGTCTGAGTCTTCACTACTCTTGTGTCAGATCTCAGTGTGTTTCCATCTTTGGGTATCTGTGGACAACCACTGGGGCTTTATGAGTCAATCTTGACCTGAGGGTTGACCTTGACAAAAATCTTCAGAAGATTTATTGGCAATGGAAGCTGAGGACACTGCTCCCAGGAACATTGGGGTGTGAGCATGCAATCTGGTGGAGGTGGAAGGCATGCCAAGGAGGTATGATTTGAGAGCACTTGCCTGTGTTTTTATGGGGCAATACTGAAGAGAATCCTGTCCTTCTCTAGGGCTAGCTATTTGGGATTCAATTGCTCTTTTCAGGCATCTAAAGGATCCTCATGGGACAGTGAAAAGATAGCTTGGTTTATGGTGGAGCACTGCCTAGTGATGTCCAGAGACCCTATAAGGGATGGCATACATTTTGCCACACTCCCAAATGCCAAGTTTCTGACGTGTGGCCAAAAGACCTCCATTGATCCATGCCATCCAGTCACGTAGGGCAATGCCCCTACAGCCCCTCCTAAAGAGAGGTTTCTGTAACCCAGCAACTTTAGTGGGTGTGACTACAGGCCTCAGCCTCAAGAGATCTCCATATTAATAAGATAGGTAAAGGCCAGAGGGCATAGCCAATTAAGCTTTCCATCCCATACCTCCTCCCTCCTCCCTCTCTATTTAACTCAGGCCCACCCTGAGGTGGTGGTGGGGTACAGTTTCATGTACTTTCTGCCATGACAATAAACCTTTTAAAACCATGGACTTCCTCATGTCTTTGGGGCCCCACCATAGAGAAGGCCTTTGACTACTGAACCACTGCTTAATCTTAATCTCCTGGTAGACTTCTCTATGTTCCTGCCACATAGACCTCCAATTCAAGCAAGCTAGCAGAGCCCGCCGAGCCAGCCAAGTGAGTGCTGTAACCAAGAGTCTCCTACACACAGGGTGCTGCAGTAGCTTATCTCTTGTCCCTCTCAGCTGATGGTAGGTCCAGCCCATATACCTACTCCATCTCAGTTCTTCCACGGCTCCCAGTGGCATCTGGGAGGCCAAGGACAAAGTCCACTGGTCTCCCTAGTCAGCTGTATCAGCCCAGAGAATCTCACTGAGGAGCTCAGGATTCAATTGCTCTTTTCAGTGGCATCTAGTAGACCTCTGCCCACCCAGCTTTGCTAAGAATCTCTGGAGGCATTATGTGTCTGGATTGGCCTGTTCTCTGCTCTCTTGTTCAGGTCAGAAACCTAGCTGTTGCCTGTAGTGCCTGGTAGACTCCACAGATCGAAGAACTTGACGTGCAAAGTTCATGAATGACTCATTGCCTTGGCCACATAACCAGGGGACCCAGAGCAAAGTTTTGATTAGCAGAGCCTGAAATCACCCACCTTCCATCTGCTCTTCGAAGAACCTATTTATTTACTTGTATATATTCATTTACTTGTATATTTATATACTTGTATATCTTATTTATACAAGTGTTTTTTTTTTAATAATTTTTATTCTTTTAAACTTTATTTGTGTATGCTTTATTGTAAAACTTTATATTTGTCAGGTCTCAGGCAGCTCATATAACCAGAACTGAGCTCAAGCTGGACTACAGAACTATTCTTCTTCCCCACCTTGCTCTTTCCTGCTCTACTGTTTCTGTAGCCCTGTCCATGTCCAGTCTGATTTGCATTCTGTCTGACTGGATTCTTCCAGATACCTCTGGATATTTTTCTCTCTTAGTCACAATGTAAACCTTCCTTTAATGATGGATCAGTCATGTCACAGTTTCTTTACCTCACCCTCTTGAATACAATATTCTCTTTAAAAATTTTTTGAGACAGTCTTGCTGATGAGATTTCTTTGGCATTCTGCTGGGAAAAGCTCATGGGCCCAAGCCTGTTGGAAGGGTGTAACTTGTCTGAGGAGGGCTTCTGTGTGAAGATGAGAAGGCAGGCCCCAATGACAGGAGGGAGTCCATGGGTTTCCATAAGCTTTATTGTTCATGGCGAATGTAGATGGTCTGCTTGCACCCTCACTTAGACCAGGGTGGACCTGATTTAAATAGGGAGGAGGAGAAGGAAGGACCTGGGAGGGAATAACGTAATTAGCTACGCCCTCTGGCCTTTACATGTCTCATTAATATGGAAATCTCTTGAGGCTGAAGCCTGTAGTCATGCCCTCTACCTGTAGCGCTACCTGACTGCAAGGCACAGATCAAATGAAGATCTTGGCCTCTTGTCAGCAGCCTGGTTCTGGGGTCATGGCAGAACACCTGCCATTTCCCCATTGGGGTCTGGGTTCAAGGCCAGAAACGAAGTCATCCTTTCACGGCCCTACAGAATTCTTTTACAAGATTTTAAAAATCCAGTTGGCAATGAAAATAAAAATTTCATGGCACACATCTCAGAATAAGGCACCCTACCCCACTGCTAGTTCTGTAGAGACTAGTTGTTGTCTGCTGCCTGATCTTAAGGACCTTCGGGCATCACCCAGAAAAATGTGCCCAAGAAACTGTTCCTTTCTATCTGGGTATCTGTCACAAGTCAGCCATTACAAATTATCCAGATCACATCTGTGTTCAGATAGAAAACACTGGCCACTTTAGTAACTGTGAATATTTTTTTTTGTAAAGGTAGATAGTCATGTCCTTCAGATCTCTCTCTCTCTCTCCTCTCTCTCTCTCTCTCTCTCTCTCTCTCTCTCTCTGTCTCTCTCTGTCTCTCTGTCTCTCTCTCTTCTCTGTCTCTCTCTCTGTCTCTCTCTCTCTCTCTCTCTCTCTGTCTTTCTCTGTCTCTCTGTCTCTCTGTGCCCCCCCCTCTCTCTCTGTGAGTGTGTGTGTGTGTGTGTTTATGTGTGTGCATTGCCTGAAGATGGCAGAAGGGGCATCAGATTCCTTGAGTTGGAGTTACAAACTGTTGTGGGCTGCCCAATGGAAATATCTGCCCTGAACATATGTTCTCTGTAAAAATTGTCCCTCCTTTTAATGGTTGAGTCATTTCTCAGGGCCTCCAGCAGGTTGTTTTGTTTGTTTTTAGGATTTTTATTAATTCAACTTCTTTGTAAAGGAATCCACACATATTCAGGATGCTTACTGGCCATTCTCCCCTTGCCTTTCCTCATGACCCCTGATCAACGGACTCCTTCCTAGTGCTCAGTACATTCATTTTGCTCATTTTGCTTTGTGACCCATAAAGAATAAGTAGGGCCATCCACACCACTATGTGTTTGGAACTATCTATTGGAGCCTGTGGCCCACATAATGAAACAGTGATACCCCTTCTCCCAGAATCTATCTATAGGCTGTAGCTCAGAGGTAAGGAGGAGGTCTCCATGTTCCTTCCCCTTCCTTGACTGGTACTGCTAGGGCTGGCCTTGTAGGTCAAAACAGCAGTTTTTAATCAACTGTACTGTCTTAGCTAAAGAAGTAAAAAACGTTTTCTCATGTGGTTTTAATTTGCATCTCTCTTGTTAAGAATGATAGCATCTTTCCTCACACTGAAGAGCTGTGTGTATTTCTATTTCTGTGAACTAACAGTTTATAACCTTTATCTTTAAAAACAAAATAAGAAAAACAACTCTGTGTGAATGCTACTTTCCCTAATGGACTGACCAGTCAAATGGTGTAAGCTTGCTCTCCCAGTTGAGGCTTAAGAGTTACTTGAGCTCTTGCATCAAGGGCCACTTTGGGAGACAGTGAGGTCTTGTTTCAAAAAACTGACATGATTGAGGTACACAGGCTCTTGTCATGTCGTACAGATTGGCCTTGAACTTCTGTCACTACACATGGCATTAACACATCTATCTATCTATCTATCTATCTATCTATCTATCTATCTATCTATCTATCTATCTATCTATCATTATCTTGTCTGTCCATCCATCCATCCAATCCATCATCTCATCCATCTATCTATCTATCTATCTATCTGTCTTCTATCTGTCTATCTATCTATCTATCTACCATCTGTCTATCATCTATAATATTTCAACTATCATGTATCATCTATATCTTTATCATAAATCTGTCTATTATCTACCTATCTATCTATCTATCTATCTATCTATCTATCTATCTATCTATCTATCTATCTACTACATACATATCTATGTATGTATTTACCTACCTACCTACCTATCTACCTATGTAAGTAAGTCTTTTAAGCCTGATACTAGCTAAACATATTTTATATTGGTTTGATATTCTCCTAAATAGCATGTGTTAGAATTTTTCCTCATTGTAATAAATTTTGATTTTTACATGCCAACTTCATTGTCATTTCTTTTGTGAGTTCTGAAGATTTTTAAATTGGATTTTTTATTTATTTAAATTTCAGATGCCTTCCCCTTTCCCCATTTAGCCTCCCTAGAAACCTCCTATCCCATCTTCCCTCCTACTTTTTGGTTTCATACCATTTTTAATTACATGGAAATTTTAAGGTCAGTTCTAGGTTGGGGAAATAGCAAAACAATAGATGCAAACAGTCAAGGAACAAGTAGGATAATAAACACAAATTGCCAAAGAACAAGCAGGGCAATAAACAAAATTCCCTGAACACCCCTGTGTTCACTGTTTCTTTCTTTTTTTCTTTCTTTCTTTCTTTCTTTCTTTCTTTTCTTTCTTTCTTTCTTTCTTTCTTTCTTTCTTTCTTTCTTTCTTTCTTTCTTTTTCTCTGTGTAGCCTGGGCTGTCCTGGAACTCACTCTGTAGATCAGGCTGGCCTTGAACTCAGAAATCCACCTGCCTCTGCCTCCCAAGTGCTGGGATTAAAGGCATGCACCACCACAGCCCAGCGAGTGTTCACTGTTTCTAAGGGCTTCTCAGGATGTCCAAAGTATCTGAGCAAACTTCACTGTCCTAGCCCAACCTCATTTTCATGTCTGAAGTCTACATCCTTGTTCTAGCCTAAAATTTAGATTCCTGCCTGAAATTACTTCTTTGTTCTAGCCTAAGATTTGAATTTCTGCCTGAGGCCCATTTCCTTGTCTTTGGCCAATGTCGTATTCCTGCCAAGCAATCCATTTCATTATCCTTGGCCCATCTCAGATTCTTGCCACGCAGCACCAAAGGCTCTCCAACTTTCCTCCTTTTTTATTTCATAAAAATAACGGAGCCTGTCTTAGGTTGTTCTGTCAAGCATGCCTTTCTTATCTGTCATTGAATATGCATTATCCAAAGCAATGCAGTTCTGTCTTAGGTTGGTAAAGCTCTGTACAGAATCTTAGCGAAAGTTGGCTTGCCAGCCTGCTAATTTAATAACTCTGTCTGGGGGTCCATTTTCAGGTTCAAGCCATGTAATTTAGCTGCCATCATGTTGATGTTGTTAAAGACAAGTTTTAACACAAAGCAAGAATAAAAGTAATCCCAGGATAAAAAGGGCTAACATAATCAATCTATATATGCCATTCTTGATGCTTGGCCAAAATAGAAATACTGACCTCAGGCCATGGATAATTTTATCAAAGTATCTGCCGCATCAACATTCGACAGAGCATCATTCTTTAAATTCATAAGCTCACTATGCAAACTTAAAATATCCAGATAGGTTTGAGTTCTGAGTTTTTGTAATCCAAGTCATTCCTTTTACATTTAAGACTATAGAAAACACATTTCCCACATTTTCTCATACTGCATTTTTATAATTTCCTGCTCTTTATTTTAAATATTTAAAATGTTTGGAATTACCTTTGGTTAAAAATATGATATAGTCTGTAACTTGGCTATTTCTGTCAAGGCTGTAGAACTGTCCCTAAAACACTGATGAATTAATACACTTTCTTTTTAGAATACATCTGAGAGGCGGGAACCTCAATTGAGGATATGCCCCCATAAGATCTGGCTGTAGGGCATTTTCTTAAGTGGTGATTGATGGGGGAGAGCTTAGCCCACTGTGGGTGGTGCCATTCCTAGGCTGGTGGTCCTGGGGTGTATAAGAAAGCAGGGTAAGTAATCAATGTGGAGCAAGTCAGTAAGCAGCACCCTCCATAGTCTCTGCATCAGCTCCTGCCTCCAGGTTCCAGCCCTGCTTGAGTTCCTATCCTGACTTCCTTTGGGTATGAACAGCAATGTGGAAGATTTGGAAGTATAAGCTGAATAAACCCTTTCCTCTGCAACTTGCATTTGGTCATGATTTCCATTATAGCAACAGATACCATCCCTGAGACAAATGATGTGTCTGGATGGACCATATTCTGTTTTCAATACTGATTTCCATAGTGACCAGACTAGTTACATCCTCAACAACAGCATAGAGAGTCATGTTTCTGTGTGTTGTCACCAACATCTGTTGCTTTTATTTTTTTTAACATTAGCCATTCAGGTTGGGAGAGTTAATATTTCAGTTTACTTTTTATTTCCATTTCCTTGATGGGTAAACATGGTTAACACTTTTCACATTACCTGAAAAATTTTCTGTTAACTTATGTGTTTGTTAATAGCAATGATTTGTACTTGGGTGTTTTTTTTTTGAGTTCTTTTGCTGTGTTTTTTTAAAAAAAATAAAACAGGCCTGCTATATAGCTTAAGTGGACCATGATTTTGCTATGTAGCCCAGGATAGATCCAACTTGTGTTTTTCTGTCTCAGCCTCCTGAGAGTTAGGATTAGGGGCATATGCCACAGGGTCATAGATGTTATGTTTTCCAGGTTTATATATTTTTCTTTCTCTATTACATATATAGTCAATTTATATACACACACTTATACATATACATTATATGTGTATACGTATGTATATATGCATACATATATATGCATTCTTTTTGCATTTTTGAATGAATGAATATCAATTTCCTGTCAGATGAGTAACTGGAAAAGATTGTCTCTCATTCCCTGGCCTGTTTCTTCACCCTGTTAGTAGTTGTTTCTTTGTTATTCGGTAGCTTTTTCACTGCATTGAATCCTGTTTGCCAATTTCTAATATTTTTTCCTGAGAAATTATAGAGTCCTATTTAAATCGCTATTTACCTGTATTTTCTTCTAGATGTTTAAAAGTTGAAGTCTTACATTAAGGGCCTTGAGCTATTATGATTGATTTTTTTTTTTTTTTAGTATGGTGAGGGATAGGGATTGATATTTAGTCTTCTACGTGTGGTTTCCAGTTTTTCCAGCACCACTTGCTAACACAGATTCTTCAGCTTATGCTTTTGGTGTCTTTGTGGACAATGTGTTGATTGCAGCTGCCTCCTTTATTTCCATGACTCAGTAGTGTGTTTTTGAAATCCCTTTCTGTTTGTGTGTGCATATGTGTGTTTCTTTATAATGTTTAACTTTTTTTTCCTATTTCTGAGAAAAGGGTAAGTAGAAGGAATATATTAAATCTGTAGATTATTTAACAATATGATAATTTACCGATTTGTGGACATGGGATGTCATTTTGTCTTCCAGTCTTCTTCGGCTTCTTCGTTTAGGGCTTTATGGTTTTCTTCACGGCGGTCTTTATATCTTTCATTATGTTGATGCTTAGGTTTTTCATTAATTGAGGCTATTGTGAATGTAAAATTTGTACCCTAGGTTGCCATCCTACTACTTTTCTGGCTGCATTTATCAGCTAGAAGAGTCTTTTGGTAGAGTCCTTAGTGTCTTTTGAGATCATTGCCTTCTGCAAAAGGATAAATTCATCTCCTCACTTCTTTTTTATTTTTCCCATTTACACCTTCCATTCTCATATGGTAGTTAATCATTTGCATCAAAGAAGTAGTCGGAATACAGTGCGAGAGAACAATTCCAACCCACTCACTCATCCAGCATCTGATCTTTTACTCTCTTCATCTTCCCTGATGCCCTGGAGTCTTAGTCTAGTCAAGGAGAGAGTTAAGAATTGCCCTGGCTTTGCAACTGCATAGACCAGCCTTTCACATTGTCCCATGTGGTCCGAGCAGTGATTGTGGGTATGAGTGCATGCAGCTCATGGCTTCTGCTGAGTGAGTACGAACATGTGTCAGAATTGTTAGGGTCACAGTGCATGTCCAGGTGTTACCTCACCCTTCCTAGGAATAGTCTTCCGGACCAGCACCAGAGAGAAGCCAGCTTCTCGGCCCAACTCATTGGAGGCTGTGCGAAAAGATGCTGCGGTGGGCGACTGTGAGAAAGCGTAGGTGCAGGGGGCCAGGCGATAGCTAGCTAGCCCTCAGAGTGCCAGAGCCTGATGTCACCCCAGAGCGCAGGGGGCAGAGCCGGAGTGCGGGAACTTGGCCAAGGCGGCCAAAGGGCGCTGATATGGGTGCTATGTCCTGGAGCTCCTTTGTCACCACGGAGGATGGGGACTTCACCCCGCTGCCTCCGCCTCCGAGATGCCGCAGCCGAGGCCGGACACATCTGAACCCAAGATGTCACTGGAGAGGCGGGAATCGGAGCTGGGCAGCAGTGAATACAGCCATCCCCAGTGATGCCCAGCAGGCAAGGAGGCTGCAGCTTCAGGTGACTGTAGTCAGCCTGGAGCATCCCACAGCATCCCCCATTGCACCTTCCCTTTCCCTCCCTCGATCTCCTCACTTCTTATTTGTATTCCTTTTGTTTATTCTAACTAAAATTTCAAGTATCTTTTCTCTCTTCTCTTCTCTTCTTTTCTTCTCTTCTCTTTTCTTCTCTTCTCTTCTCTTTCTCTTCTCTTTCCTTCTCTTTTCTCTTTTTTCTTTTCCTTTCTTTCTTTTCTTTCGAGATTGGGTCTCACAATGTACATCAGGCTGGCCTTAAAAGTACAGAGATCCACCTGCCCCAGCCTACAAGGGCTGGGATTCAAGGCATGCATCATCATGCCTGATGTGGTTTAAGTATTATATTCAATACGAATGGCCAGAATGGACATCTTTGTCTCATTCTTGATGTTGGCTGTTCCCTGTGAGATTCTACCAGCACCTGACCAATACAGAAGCAGATGCTCACACCCAACCATCAGACTGAGCCCAGGGACCCAAATGGAAGAACTTTGAGAAGCAATGAAGAAGCTGAAGGGGATTGAAACCCCACATGAAGAACAATTTCAACTAAGTGGACCACTCAGAACTCCCAGGGACTCAACCACCAACCAAAGAGTGTACATGGAGGGGTCCAAGGCTCCAGATCCAGATATATGTGTAGCAGAGAATGGCCTTATCTGACATCAGTGAGAGGGGAGGGAGGCTTGATGCCCCAGCATAGGGGGATGCTAGAGGGGTGATGTGGGAGTGGGTTAGTGGGTGGAGGAGCACTCTCATAGAGGCAAAGGGGAGAGGGCCATGGCCATGGGACAAGGGTGACCGACAAGGGGATTATCATTTGAAATGTAAATGAATAAAACGATCAATAAATACAATAAAAAGATATGCAATGACTTTGGAAACATGTTTTACATCCTGTTTCCTTACCTAAATGTAGTATAAAAAGTTTGTACCAGAAGCTGGGCTAGTCTTCAGAAACGTTACACTGTTAAAATCTCTTAGGAGACTTTCATTTTTTCTCCTAAGACACAAAGCCAGAACTTGTTGTATTGGTTGAAACCATTTTGGTTTCTAAAAAAATTAAATAACAAATGTTCTAAAGAAGTTGAATATATTTACAACCAGTCTTCCAAAATTTCCATGAGACAGATCTGTTTTAACCTTCCCACCACACATCTGTTTGCCATTTGTTGCCCTCCAAAACCACACATGTTTACACAGCTGTGATAAAGACCCTTGATACATTAGTGTCAACTCATTTGCAATCACTACACCTTCCATTATATAACTTAATAGATTTATCATTGTGGTTTTAAGCATGGCTCCCCACTGGTCAGTCAGGATAGCCATTTTCCTGGCATTAAAGAACTCTTTTTTTCTTTTCCTTTATAAAAGGTGGTTTTACCTGGATGTATTATATCCCTTGCTTTTCCCTTTGTTAGAAACTTGAATCCACAGATTTGAAAATGGTCAAGTGTTTTACCATCAAGCCATAATAGCTGCCTTTTGATTTTTTGAGAGACAGTTTTGGTATGAAGCTCAGGCTCACTTGACACTTGCAAAGTAGCCTGGGTCATTCTTTAATTTGTATCTCTCCACCCTCATCCTCCAGAAATGCTCTGAATGCAAGCCTGAATCACCATTTTTTGCTTGCAGTATAGTCTTGTCTCACTAATACACCTATCATGATTTTCTTGTGGAGGTAAGGTTGCCACCGTGTTATGTCTCATGTTTGGAGTGCTGTTTTATTGAAGAACTTGTAAATTGTTCCCCGTGTTCACAATGCATGCTCTTCTCTTTAAATGTCATTTCTGCTCATTGAAAATGTGAGGTATAGAGAAAAACACCAACTGAACACGGAGCAAATTTGGATTAAGTGAAGAAATAATCACAGCTAGAGACTCTCGAGAACTATACATTTATTTTCCAAGCTTGTTCAGTATTTGTATTTCAGAGACAAACACAAATCACAGTCTTGAAGTTTCCTGGGTCTGGGATTCAAGCAAAGCTTTGTCCGCAGATAGGATTCTCAAACATTTTGATTTTCTGTGTATGGGAAGAGAAGAAAACAGCACATGTGGTGAGTTTAATCTAACTGAGTACAGATAGCAGGTTCTCTGCAGGAAAGCAAACTGGCCTTGGTGGAGAATGGAGTCCTTCAGATTTTCTACCATAAGCCACCATACAGTTTGGTCAGAGAGTTAGAGGAGTCTTCCAGGGTTGGTACACCAATCCAAAGGTGCACATTTCTGCATTTTCACTCAGCGACAATTGTCTGAGCTCATCTCACAAAAGTTCGGGTAGTTTTGAGGGGAAGGAGGTGAGAGGAAGGCTTGTGATAGGAATGCTAGGTGCTCACCTGAGATGCAGGGGCTGCTGTATTCAGCAAAAGCCACTTCATCTGAAAGACACGGGAGTCAAACTTGAGAATGGGAGTTTTTTAGAGGATTTTGTGGAGGGTAGGTGATGTGTTAGGACTGACCACTTTCCTCAATCAGGACTTGGATGATTGCAGAAAAGTCATCTCTCTGGGGACATCAGACAAACCAAAGGAGGGATTTTCTCCCCTTGAAGGTTGACATTTTTATCCTGGCCCAGCAAGATGGCTCAGTGGGAAAGGTGCGTGCGGCCATGCCTGATGACCTCAGTGAGTTCAGTCTTCAGGATCCTCATGGCAGAAGCAGAGAACTCACCCACTTCCCCAAATGGCCCACTGACCTACATGGGCACCGTGATGTGCCAGCCTCTCACACACTAAAGAAACAAATGTATAACATCACTGGAATCATTTACCCTGTAGAGAAAAATCAAAGTGTGCTTGTCCTACAGTGTTTGAGCAGAGTACTAGCCACGGTCCTAGTAGACATATATCCTTTCCAATTCTGTTCTATGTTTCTGCTTTTCCTTCAATATTTCTTGAATTATTCTCGTCTGAAACATTTATTATATTTCTTCACTTGACAGAAAACCCACCATTTAATTCCCCAGCTCTGGCTTTGCTTTCTTTCTGTGTTCACCGCTGAACACACAGGTAACAATTCTCTCATCTATTTATTCCTGTGATTATTTGTACAACTCTTCATTTTCCCATTGCTGTATTCATAACAAGATTTGTCTGTCTTTCAACCTATAAACCCTATTTTGTAAAATGTTTTGTCCCTTGGGTTATTTGGACATGGCACATGATTGCTTGGACAAACAAGGCATGAGTTGTGGAATAAACTGAAAATTTAAAATTGGTTGTCTGGCCTACATAATGGATCAGTGTCTGAAAAAAATTGTTTTTAATGGATATGATGGCATATGCTATAATATCACCATTTGGGAGGCTGAGTCAGGAGGACTGAGAATTTGTGCCAGCCCAGGCTACATAGTGAGAAACTGTAAAAAAAAAAATCAAAACAACAAAAAGAACAACAAGTTTCTTTATGGTCCACTATCATCTCTTGCTCACCTGTCTCATAGTAGTCATAGACTTTCACAATGGCAGGCTGCAGGTTCCTTACTGGGATGTGTTGTTGAATGATGAAGGAGAAGGTCAGTGTCTGATTGGTCACCTGGGAAAGAGAGAAAATGATCCAGACTCACGAAATGGACCAGTGTTTTTCTTCAGCATGACTCAGTTATCCATTGGATAGCATTTAACTCCATAGTCACTGTCTTCCCTACCTGCCCACCTATGTGGACAGTGATATGGTGATATGGATTTTAGATTGGAGACTTGAGGAACTGAAGTAGAGACATCGTGGAGTATATGAAACTTTTCTAATCTATTAACCACCAAAAAAAAAAAAAAAAAAAAAAAAAAAAGATATGTTAAAAAAAAAGCCGGGCGGTGGTGGCGCACGCCTTTAATCCCAGCACTTGGGAGGCAGAGGCAGGCAGATTTCTGAGTTCGAGGCCAGCCTGGTCTACAGAGTGAGTTCCAGGACAGCCAGGGCTACACAGAGAAACCCTGTCTCGAAAAACCAAAAAAAAAAAAAAAAAAAAAAAAAGATCTAATCTATTAACCATGCCAAAAATCCATATTCATCCTTAATGTATGATATTTGACTTTGTCCACTGTGAGAGTTAAACCCTTTGACTTTCTGACTTGGGACTCTATGTTAAGTCCCAGGAAAGCCAGCAATGAGGAAAGAAGATTTAAAGATTTGTCATTCATATATATATATATATATATATATATATATATATAAAATATAATATTCTCTCCCTCCCTCTCTCTCTGTCCTCTCTCTCTGCGTATGTGTGTGTGTCTGTGTCTCTGTCTGTGTTTGTGTTTGTCTGTGTGTATGTGTGTGTGTGTGTGTGTGTGTGTGTGTGTTTGTGTGTACTGATGGAGCCCAGAAGTGGGAATCAGATCCCCTAGAACTGGAGTTACAGTATTGAGTTAGTATGACTCCTAGGAACTGAATTCTAGTCTTCTGCAAGAGCAGTAAGTGCCCTTAATGTTGAGTCATGTCTCCAGGCCAGAGAAAAAGAACTCAAAGTATCATGTAGTATGAGGGAACGTTCTCATACTTCCTTTAGAATCATTTCTCTTCTGATATGGGCTTCCTCCCTGGATTCACCAAGAAAGACTGTCTACCTTGGCATGTAGAGGAAGGCAGGAAGGACCCTCACCTATCCTACATAAATTACGCAAGGAATGTCCACCTTGGCATGTCTAAGGAGGCAGGAAGGAATCATACCTGATCCAGATATAATAAGACATTGTTATTGCTCACTTCTGTTCTGCTCACGTGTTCTAATTTTTCAAGCTGAAAATGAGAGAAAACCCCCATGTTACTGAAAAAGCAAAGTCCTTGGGGGTGAGAGAGGTAAATGAACTGTGGGACTGCAGGTGATAAAAAGGAGATGTTATTGAATTCTCTTAAAGGAATGGGAAGAAGTCCTTCCAGTAAGAATGAACATATATTTAGAAAATTGTGAATGCTATTCTACTAAAGGCCTGATTGAATATGATTTCTTGTAGCAATAGGTATTTTTTTTTAACTTTTGATTGAACATAAAAAAAGTCAACCATTTCATAGTACTTACCCCATATTCTCTGAGCTGTGTTATCAACCTTACCTTGTTAATTTTCATTATTATTTAAAATTCTAAAATTACATCTATAATTTTGTTATTTAATAATATTTTTCCATGAATCATTATTGACCATGGTCATTACACTTTAAAACTTACTGTTAGCTAGATTGTGGACTCAACGAACGCAGACACCTTTCTTATGTTCCTTGTGCTGGCTGCTATCACAATCCATACCTATATCAGTATTTTAACAAGTTCAAGTGTGTTCAATGAGTGCTAACATTGCTCTGACATGGGTTGACATAATTATGATGGTGGTGGTAGGTCTTAGTCTGAGGACACAGAGACTCCAAACATCTCATCTCTGCTTACCTTTTTCACTGTTGGTTTCAATGGGATGAAACCAGATACCATCTTCACATCAGCAATTACCATGTTGGAGGCTGGACGGCTCCCCGTGTAACTACAGACCAGAGAAGTGTTCAGAAGGAGTCATTTTAATAGTTTGAGTCTTGCCTCCTTTGAGTTCCAGCAGTAATTCCTGATATAGTCTGTGTGATTTTTCCATATCTTAAAATAAATTGTCTTTATAGTCAATATAAATAGACTGCATAGCAATTTCATCTGGAGAGTGCATTAAAATGGCCGGATCTCCCAGGCATGCTCGTGAGACAATGGTCTGCTTAGCTGGTAACAGACCTAATATCAAAACCAAGTATGTTTGGAACCTGAGGGCTGTTGGCTGACATTGTCCTTTATCATACACACATGTGTTGGCGCACACACACGCACACACACACACGTATATATGATGATAAGTCAGGTTATGGATGTATTCTTTCCATCCAAGATCCCTTCAGTTTCTGCAGTTGGACACTGTTGCAGGTTACATTTTTAACAATGTTTTTGACGAGTGTCAGAAGAACTGAACATCTTTTTTTCTTCCAGAAAAATGGAATTTTAAAAGACCAGGATGGTCTTTCTTTTTCAGTGAAGAAGAACAATGCACGTTAAGGTCTCATGGAAAAGAATAATATATTATTTTAATATGATAGAGGGCAAGAAAGGAACCCTAAAATAGATTAATTAGAAATTATAATTCTGCAATTCTTCATTGTTCAGTTTGTTGATGTCCAGTATTTTTATTTGTTTATTTTTTATAGACACAGCAAAATGTTAACAAAGAGACCTACTTTATATATCTTCAAACCTGTTCCATGAAGAGTCCTAAGAAGACAGCCCTATAGTAGCTGAGAGACAGAGTTCAATGCTCATACAGAGACACAGACACAAGCCTATCACATACCTGATTTTTAGTGAGATCTGGAAGCTGTTGTGGCCTTTGGGGTTATTACAAGTTAGAGGTGTTGTCTGTACCCGTAGAGCAAATGCAGCCTGTTGCTTCTCCACGTGCATGTTGTATCTCAGTGTAGTCTGATAAGTAATGAACAGAAATGCTTCACTTCCATTGCACTGAGCCCTTGGATCAATTTTTCCAATTTGAGCACAATGTGTGCAGATAGGCAAAGCCAGACTTTCCATTTTTGGGAAGGAGGCTCACAGCTGCATACCCACACCTTCCCAGCATCTTACCTGAGCATACACACATCCTCCACCCGACACACTGATGGTATAGTCCCCAGGAATGTCTGGTAATGGGACCTGCTGCAGTAACAGGCGATTACTGTACTCTACTTGGAACTTTTGGGAAAATGATCCTGAAGCCTGGATGGTCACCAAAGAAGCTTTCTGGCTTCTGGAAAAAGTAACTGCTCCATATTTGGACAGAGCATCAAGGGCCACCACAGTGTCCTGACAGGAATGAATAAAAACTTTTAGGATAGCATCCATTTGGAAGGTCTTGAGCTCTTCCCAAAGTTCATTCTAGCTGTGACAAACTGTCAGGAGATTTTGTCTCTAATTATTTGAGCTCTACACTTTATTCTAGGCTTTAATGTAGAATATATTTGAGAGTCAAAAACATTCACATGTTTTTTCCTCCTTAGAGTATCCTAACATATGCAAATCCCCTCCTACATCCAGCAGAAAATATAAATACAAATTAGATTTTCCTCCAATCATTTATTGTTGTTTTCCCTCTTTCTCCAGTACCTATGTTTATGCCCTCCTTCTTCCAACAAAGTTGCTTTTGCCCTTGCTGAGCCATCAAGACATACAAACAGCATGGCCAACTGCCTGTCCTGATTCAGTCTTATTAAATAGAAAAAAAAATCTATGATCTAATGTTGTCCTTCACTGTCTTGCTCCGCATTGGCATGCTCTGTGCAAGTGTACTTCATGCTCCAGGAAGGATCTCTGTCACATGATCCTTCCTTATCTGGAGAGTTTCAGATGCTGTCCTGAGACCAGAACCCAACAAGAGAGCAGATGCATGCATCGAGGGTTTTATAATCACAACAATGTCTGTTTATTGAAAGGAGAGAGGGAGAGAACTGAACTGCAAAGCAGGGTGTCTAGTATCACAAAAGTTTTCATTTCGTACATTGTATCTCTCCTTTAGAGGACCCTAGTATTTCACTATAATTCTCTGGAGATTAATTCTGCCTTATATGTCCAGAATACATGGAGCATAAATTATAATTATTATGGTAGATGTGTATTTTGGGGGTGGGAGATACTACCTAGTGATAGTTATACTGTCTAGATGATAAAGTGAATAGTTTATAGTCCTGGCTGTTCCCAAGTATCAAGAGGTAAAGCAGGGCAGCAGGACCTCTGGCTATCTTGGAGAAAACCTAAGGGTGATCTACCCATCCATAAGATTAAGGAGGGTCTATCAGGAGAAGGGAAACAGAGGTAGCTAAGGTCAGTAGGACAATAGACATGTCAGTTTGGTCTTAGGTCTCAATATGCTGTTCTAGGGTAAGGGCACTATGCTTAGGATTCTGGATATTCCAGGATTTTTGCCATTGTTTTATATTAATAATTAAATCTGGGCTAGAATTTCTCAGCATCATAGGCCTGTGTCACTATCCATGGTCTGAAGAGAACTCCTGTGTCTGGGCACAGAAACTAGGGAAATTTACTGTGGAATACAGGAGACCTCACTTCCTACAGACACAAAATATCCCCGAATAACATGTCCTTTTTCTTCTCTCCTCATCCCCTCATATGATCCCTGCATCTCTTGTTCAAATCCCCTAAGTCCATGGGAACTTTTAAGGAAAACCACCGACCTGTGTGGAGGAGAAGCCTCCATGGGAATTCTGCTGCTTTGTGAGCCACTTGATGGTGCTCCTTGACAAAGTCAGGTCCTCAGGGGTTGGGGCTGGCTGGGCAGTGAGGCGAGCCAGGACGACATAGGCACTCATCTCTACCTCAGCAGAGGCAGCCTGGGGTTTGTACAATGTGTCCTCAGATTTCCTGGGTTTCTGAGGTCTTTCCCAATGGATGGAGTTGTCTTAAGTTAAAAAACAGAAATAATGAAAAGACTGAGTGGTCAATGACTGCATGTCCACATGCAGAAAGATGGAACTATAAAAAGGTTGTAGGAGGTTTTAAAAATTTCACTCACAATAAGCCCACATTTATTAATCAGAAGTAAAAATCTGCAGTTCGTGCGATGGGTTGTGATAGAGAAAGACCATGGACGGAAATGTGTAAGTTATTAAGTAAATTATATCCTCAATGGTACTCTAGCTGATCTGGTGGCAGGATTATACCAGACATCATTCTTTTACTCATTAACTCCCTCACATCCAATGTAATGTTCAGCATTCAAACCAAATGACTTACTAAAGTTTCCCAGTGGGGTCAGAGTTGCTACTGAAATAGCAAAACATCAACACATCTTTCCTCTTTGTGTCCTTCATAGTCTTTGCTGCTACTGGTAGGTTTGTACATAGCAGAGAGAAAAGCTGGGCTTTAACTACATTCACCTTTGTAACCAAGTTAGACCTGTGTGTTCTACTGTGATACTGTATTTGTTGATTTTGGTCACACTATCAGAAAATACCAAACAGAAGCCTTTTGTATAGAAGCTCACTTCTTAATGGGGCATCCCAAGGAGAAACCTCAGTGTGCCATAGAGATGGACTGACATGGAATGCTCTTTCCACACTCCATATGCTCCCCTATTTTCCTTCACTGGAGCTGGATGGTGACAGACATGAGAACACACACTCCTACCTTCTTTTATAGCTTCCTTATCAAGTGACTTTAGGATTTCATTTCTCTTATCCTGGTTCCCCGCCAGAGCGAAAGCATAGGCCATCAATGCCTTGGTGTACACAAAGCTGCCATTTCCTCCTTCCTCTATGGTCTTCCAGGATGACTCCAGGCAGCTCAGGGCTTTGGAGACAACAGGATGCTGTTGGCAGAACAAGGAAAACTGAGCTATGGGAAAAGGTCCTAGCAGGTCCCAGGACAAATATGGAGGCTATAGTGTTTATGCTTTTTATATCAATCCTTCCTCTCTTCCAATTTTTCTCCCTTCCTTTCTCCTCTCTCCCCACACTTTCTCCATCCCTCCTTCCCTTTCCCCTCTCTTTCCCTTCTTCCCTCTCCCTTCCTTTCTCCTTCCCTACCTTACTTCCTATATTCTCCCCCACCATCTTCTCCCTCCCCTCTCCTCCCTCATTTCCTACTCCCCATTCTTTCTCCTCCTCTTTCCTTCCCTCTTCCCTCCCTCCACTTTTCCCTCCCTTTCTCTCCCCCTCCCGCCTTTTCTTCCTGTTCTCCATTCCCCTCTTTTCCTCCTTCCCTTCCTCCCTTCTTTCTTTCCTATCTTATTCCTGCCATTGATTATCTGTCTACCATCTCTTCCATCTCCTCTATCTTTTGGGATCCATTCCTTTTTATAAACTACCTTCTATTTAAGATACAGACTAACAGGGACAGCATCAGAGGCTGTGTTTTCAGGTTGATCTTTGTAACATATCCAGGATTTCACTGAGCAAGTGGATGTTCATTAATGGAATCAGACAAAATCAAAGCATTGTAAAAACAAAACAAACAAAACAAAACAAAACAAAACAAACAAACAAAACCCAACATGACAGCTGCCACTTAGCTTTACAGATGTTAAAAAGCCATAGGCTTTATACCACTTTTGCATGCTAGAAAAGCAACATGGCACCTACTGTGGCTGGAAGTGAACTTTCCAGAAGGGCTATGGTTATGTAGGCAGAGAGAGTCATTTCATCATCTACTCCCCCCTGCAAACAAGGAGTGAGATCATAAGAATATACAGCGAGCAATCCATCAACACTGCCTTCCCTGCTCATGGCCAATCCATGTATTCAGTGAAAGTTCCCATTCATATTCCCATTATGAAAATGTACATTCCCAACCTAGAGGCTTATTCCACCCCGTGGTAGGTAGTATGACCTGACTTTAAAGTGTTATTAGGTCACCATGCTTATAAGCAGTTCAGAAAAGATCACCTTCATGGCATTGTTCAGCAGTGACCCGGAGCTCTGGAAGCAGCCATTGTCCTTCTGCTGCGGGGAGAGCCAGGTGAAGGCTTGGGTGATGTGTGACTCTTCAATGAAAATGAAGGCTCGAGCTTGGGCAAAAGACTTGAGCACAAAGGCTGTGAGCCTGGTGGGGGAGAGTAGGGGATGAAGCTTTAGTTCTGAGGCGCTACTCCACACATGAGTTTCCAGGGACCCAGTCAACACTCGTGAGCAATCAGTCTAAGGGTCTCTGAGAAGAACAGCTGGACAGTGACTCTGGCTACTCCAAAGAAGTCTTCCATTCCTTGGTCCACTTGGATGGGCACTCACTAGGTGTGGTTTCAGGTGCTTCTTGCTTTCCTTTCTCATTGCTTCTATCCTGCGCCCTCTGGTGTTTATGTGACAAACCTGCATGCTTATCCTAGGCATTCCCCACTTCCTGTGATTTCCTTGTGTAGATAAGAATAATTTTCTTTCCTAAAAACCCCCAGCTATATGTTTTCTGCCTCAAAAAATTAGGTCTCTCTTCTTGGTTTATTTCCACTTTATGCCAGTCGCTTTTTCCTCTGACACGTGTTGGTTGTTTGTGTATATTTATATCAATAACACCGGTTCTGTTTTTCTTCTGTTCTGTTTTTTGCTTTTAAGTGAATGGGCAATTTTTTTTTTTTAAAAAGATTTATTTGTTCATTTTACCTGTGTGAGCACACTGTTGCTTACTTCAGACAAACCAGAAGAGGGCATCAGAGCACATTACAGATGGTTTTGAGCCACCATGTAGTTGCTGGTAATTTAACTCAGGACCTTTAGAAGAGCAATCAGTGCTCTTAACAGCTGGGCCATCTTTCCAGCTGTCAATAATACATTCTTATGCAATGCAAGGTCACACAAGGAATGGCAACAGGTTTTCAAGTCTCAGTTATAAGCATCTTTGGATGCTCAGCCAAGTGTAGCCAGACATTTACTGATGAATGATATTGGCGAGAAGTGAAAAAGCCAGCTTACCATAGCCAGTAAAGCACATGGTACAGAATCAAAGCAGATGAGCCTCGAGGGGATCTTCTCCTACAATCTATGACTTGTGTCACCTCAAACATGTCCCTCTCAGGTCCAGGCATCTGCTAGACTCCCATGAAATAAGATGCATGTATAGCTGCTGTGAAGAACAAGAGTTGAACAAGGCCTGGCACACAGTGGACCATTCTTACCAAGTGTTTCCTTGACTCTGGCCGTATTGATCCCCGAAGGCGCTTTGGAGCCATCCTTGTGTTTGTAGTTCAGCTCCTTCTGATAACCTGGAATAGAAGGTTTTGGGTGTGTTCTGAAGACACTGATACCTCAGAGAATGGCAGGCAGTGAATCTGAAGTCAAAGAGACCCTCATGTACCCTGGCTTATAGGACTGACTGAGAATATTACTCAGCTCTCTCCTCCAATGCTAAGCCCATTTCTAGATATTTCTAGAGAGAATATTTACAAGAACAAGGTGTAGTTTCTGAACCTTACTGACCAGCTCTGAGGAAGCCAAGGGCCTTGGACTTGGTCTTCGGAGTCAGCTGTTCAGTTTCATTCAGATATTTCAGTACGTAGATGTTGGGAGCAAAAAGAACCATGTTCTGCTCCCCACAGCCATAGGGCATCTGGAGAAGATTTTGTGTGTTTTTTATGGCTGAACTTAAGATATCACCTGGAAGTGAGAATCATGACATCAGAATAGCCATTGTCTTCAAGAACAAAATAACGTCTTTAATAAAATCACTTTGCAGGGATGTGAAGGAACTTTATGGTGATGTTGCTGGGACCTAGTGGGTATTGAGGATGTTAAAGAGATCAAGTGTAGTAGTTCAGAAGTTACATTTGGAATCATGGTGGGGACAGGGAAGGGTTAGTGACTATTGTTCCAAGTCTCCCAGGGATGAATTGACTCACCCATCACAGAGAAATGGGCTCTGGCTGAATCTTTCACTACTGTTGGTGGGAGCACCAGGGACAATGTTTCCGATACCTCAGCATCTTAATAAGCAAAACAAACAGGTAGATGATCATCTCTGTTCTCTGCACATCTAAAGTGCCCTAAGATCAGTGGCTTCAGAACTGTGTCTTTAGCTTTGAGTTCTTGCCTCCCTGGAAAAACAATCTTGAGGTAAGTATCACAAATCCACATTTCCTGGTACAACAAGCTTGTTAATCTCCATTGCCTTCACTTTCATCACCCATTGCTTTGAAGCAAATCATCTGTCCAAAATGGAATGTGTGAGCCTCTCGGATCTGTGTTCCTCTACTTCTATCAGTGCCCTAATTAGTTACTTTAATAAACACATGAAATGGTATTATTGACTGAATTTTGGTTTAGGAAAACCCTGTGTGTGTGTGTGTGTGTGTGTGTGTGTGTGTGTGTGTGTGTGTGTAATTTGACATAAGTTATTGGTGTCTGGGAACAGGAAAACTCAATTAAGAAAAAGCCAGTCTTGAAGCTTTTCTTTTTAATAATAGTTGTGGCAGGTCCTGGCCCAGTGTAAGCCATCTGTGGTGTATAAGAAAGCAAACTGAGCAAGGTCAGAGCAAGCTAGGAAGCTGCACCACACCACACCTTCTGCTTCAGTTCCTGCTTCCAGATTCCTGCCCTGACTTCACTTAATGATGGACTGTGGTTGTGTAAGCTGATCAACTCTCCAAGTTATGGTGTTTTATCACAAGGATGGAACCCAAAAACAAAGCAATGTGTGACTAAACATCCCATATGTCAGAATAAGGGAATGGAGAAAATATTGTGCCAGCTTTTGTTCTTCCTGGTTCCTGAGTTGTGTGGGAGGCTTTCTGATCTCTTCCGTGCAGCTGTCATGGATGCTTTCCCATGGCAGAGACGGTGGGTAGATTACATTGTAATCAGTAACTATGAGGGGAAGCAGAGCTGACCGGTGGAAGAATATGGCTTTTGTTATCCTATCTTTGGCTTTTTTAAATAAATTATCTCCAGTGGCCCACCCCACCCATTTCTGCTTTTTCTTCCACGGAAAACATTCATATAATAATGGATTTTGCATTAAATTAAAATTACTATTCTAGTTTCTTTATTCTTTTGAGAAATATGTTTTGAGTAGACACTACAAGCACTTGCTAACAGAGGTGCTAGCAATGCAGTCATTATTGTAGGTGGACAGTCCCTGACCTTATGCTTGTCCCTCATAGAGGACAGTGAGCTTCCTCTTGTGTGATACGTTGCTATATTTCCTTGGCAATAGTTAGCTTCCAGTGAGTAGCAGGGATAAAAGAGCAAGGCATAAAGACAAGCACTAGAAAAAAGATATGCTAAGTACACACCATGATTTAGGTTGGCTTATGTATGAAATTTTTTCAGCCACATAAATCTTTGTTTTTATTTCATGCTAAACAAATATGGTACTTCCCAAGATATTCTCTATATTCCTATTCCCTTTTTTTTAAAAGAGAAAATCTCAATTGTGACCTCTTCTCAGTCATTCTTTTTCTATAACTTTCTAAATATTAAGATGGATGAAGAAGCTTCTGAATTCTAAAAACCAAAAGGGGTTACAGTGAACCGTGAAGCCCTCGGTGCACAATACTCTTGAGAGCTTCATTGGGTAAATGCTGATCTTAATTTATGAGACTAAGTTTTGTTCATGTTTTAGGGTTGTAAGGTATACAGTATTCTGATTTTCTGATAGGGATACTGCAAAATCTCTAAGTAGGCACCTTACATCACTATCTCATTGCTGGTTTGAAAGTTTCTCACCTGATGTGCAGAGCAGTGAGCTGAAGGTATGCTCTTTCTTGATTCCTTCAGGCTTAGACAAAAAGATAGGAAATTCAGACGTGATAAATCAAGCACCAAGTGTACAAACACAGAATTGCTGGAGGCATTTTTTTTTCCTTTTGAGAGACAGCTTTACTTGGGAGGCCATGGGCTGGAATGGCTTCAGCATGTGAGAATTTGGGAAAGCCAATTCAAAAGAAGGCAATAGGGAAAGATAACAAAGAAAAGGGATGGAGCATGGTGGGAAGAAGGAGTTATAGCCTTAAGAAGACAAACTGTCTTAGATTATCCTCCCTGCCCCCAAAGCTTCAGTTTCAAGACTAGGAAGGGAAAAAACAACAGAGGACACATGGGTCTAAAAGCATGGGCTTGCCAGCTATGATCTATCCCAAAGCCATGTGTTATTATCTTTTGATTTTAATCTAAATATAGTCAACATTGTACCATTTTCTGGACTCAGCACACTACCAACTGAGGAGGGATACTCACCTCAACTATCAGGACTTTGACTACTGTGTCCTTTCTCCTGGTTTCTGGAACTGTGGCCACTTCAGAATCACAGAGATCTGGGGACTGTTGTGCTTCCGCAGACACAGAGAAATTCACATTCCCTGAAACAAATGGTCCAGAGAGCTGAGCTCAGATCTGCCAGGAACCTGGCATCCACCAAGTCCCAAGAACTGCAGGGTATCCTCAGGACTAGGAGTGGTTCAAGAGCTTGTCTTGTATTTAAGAAGGTGGTAAGCTCATGCCAACAGCAGCAATGACTCTGAGCTTCCTCTTGGGGACTCAATGAGAAGAAAGTGACTGAAGAAACTTCCTACACTCACCTTTTCTGGGTAGAGCCCCCTTATAAAATTTTCACTCACCTAAAGTTTTGGGAGTTACCAACCAGGATGAGGTGTGCCTCCCATTGGCACCAAGGCAGTAAGAATCTTGGTCTTTTTCTACTGGGACAGCTGTGAAATCAGGAGAGGCTTCCAGCTGCACACCCATCTGTGGCCCCACAGGGCAAAAGAAAGAGCAAATAAATAAATAAATAGATAGATAAATAAATAAATAGATGTCACTGTTGGAAGGACATGGTGTTATGCATGTGAGAAGGTAGGCAAAAGAGTCTGAAAAGGATTTATTTTAGAAAGAGAACAGAAAGGGATGTGTTTAGAAAATATGTCTAAAATGTCATGTAAGTTTACACAGAAGGCTTGCATAGATTTCATCCATACATATATGTCCAGAACTTTATTTAGCTATCATTTATGTATTATCTACACAAGCTATTAAGAAAATAATTACATATGTGTCTACTTATATTTGTTTTATTTTGTTGGCAAAAATACATTGACTGTACTGATTTTTACCTACTATTTTGAAGTATACACCTACATCAAACAAAAGCAAAATCCACTGTAAAACAATATGCCATTTTATCCTGACAACAACCTCCTATATCTATGTGGACCATGCCCTTTGATTGCATATAGAGGCTCTATGTGATATCCTATTTCTGTCAGTACAGTATGTGTTGTTTAAATACTGTCAACATCACCTAATTTTATGTAGTATCCATATTGTTAAACAACTCTTTGCTGTATATATGTAGCTAGAGTCTGGGAATTCTTTAAGCATTTGGAATCACTTTGCTCAACGGTCCAATACAATCTCTTCCCCACTTTCTTTCTTCTTTTCCTTTGAGTCTTAGTTATAATTTACACACACTAATTGCTCTCTTCCCCTCTGGTCTTGCTTAATTCAGAAAGGTGTTCACCCGCATGCTTGTAGGGAGGTAGTTCATCACAGTGGCCTTGAGCATGAAGGTTTCTCCACGGATCACAGAGTAGGGCAATGTCAGCTCCACAAAGAATGGCTGGAAGACTTGGAGAGATGCCACCAAGGAGAGACCAAGGCCACTGTCACTGGACAGGCAGAGGGCTCCGGCCTTCCATTCAGTGATGGTGTCAGGGACTGTCACTTCCACTTCAGCCACTCCAGAGGAGCTAGGATAGTAGGTTTGTAAAATACAGATAGTGAGCACATGGATTCCTTATCTCTGAGATCATAATTCTGGGTGTGACAAGACACCAACCCTTTGAGTCTTTGAATGGAGTGATAGGAAGGGAACAGAGTAAATGGGACTCCAGATGGTGAAATAAAAGGTCTTTCTGTGATCTTCTTTTACCAACTTAAGTCATAGTCACACAGCATCTCAAAGTTCATAGGTTAGTGGAAATCTGACCATAGATTTGAAGTTTTCTCTGAATTCCCATCTTCAAAATATCAAACAACAATTTTATGACTTATATAGTCTACTCCATGTAGCAGTCCCATAGTCTGCTCCATGTAAGACTGCCTCATCTACTACTCATTATTGTGATCCTGAGTAGCTTTAACTATCAGGAAGATACTAGAAAGCTTTTATGTGCATTTTCTAGGAATAATGGAAAATCGTGTATTTTATAATTGATGGGTTGATATGCTATAGTTTTCTAAATGACCAATTTCCTATGTTTATTATAAAAGTTAATTAGAAAAATGCAAGAAAACAATGAAAATTTTATACCCTGACCAAATCATTCAAATAGATATCACTTACTTTACTTCAGCTATATCCCAGACCCATGTTTCAGGAAAATATTTTCGAACTGTCTCAATAACTATATGTTTAGGTGGCAGATCTTTATGTGGTGGCTCTTCAGCTGGCGGATCTTTATTTGGAACCAAATAGAAACTTCCAGAACTTCCACGGGGAAGTGCATCATCAGATTCCAAAGCAGGTCCTATGAAGTTATAATGGATGAAGAGGAATTGTACTTGAATACAATGGGACATAATGGTGCAATGTAAATGTAGTTTAATTTTCAGTTTCTTCTTGACTGTTAAACACTATTATGGTTACACTGGAAATAATGCATTGAATCACTCATTTTGGAGGAGACAGGGAAACATCTTTGTCAAAGTTGAAATCTCACCTAGAGTAGTTGAATTTGGAGGGAACCATGATGCATATTTTCTTTGGTTGGATATTGGAGAGTTAGTGAATGCTTACAGATACAGTGTGCCCCTTAGGAGGAATGAAGATTCATAATATGATCCTAGGTAACAGGTCTTGTAACTACAATGAGAATCACTCCGGACGAGAGCTGAATGATGTCTACATTATCACCAGAGGTATTCTTGCAATGTTTTTAGTTTCTTAGCTCTGTAGGTTTAAGCCAGGATTTTAATAGGATTTCAATTTGTATAAAAACTGAAAGAGGTATAAGTACAAACTCTTGGGTTAGAAATAGAAAATTTATTACTCAAGAATAACAGTATTGGCTTGCCTTTGTAATGGCAAGAAAGGTAGGATTTAAAGCTGGTGATGGAGGGTCCTTACTCTGCTTTTTTTTTTTTTTTTTTCAAGACGTATACATGCAGATTTAGTAAGGGCTTCACTTAAGTGTTTCCCAACTGACTTCTAAGCATATCAAATTTCTCGCAATTTGTAAATTCATAGACGTACACAGAGCTTCATTTCTGTAGGTCCTTCCCTGTGATAGCCACAACCTGTAACCTGACCTCGGTCTTTCTATTTGCCTTCAAGAACTAAGTGTTTCCTAGTGTTTTAAGTTCATCACCCATTACCTTAACAGCTACAGGGATATTTGATCAATTATTCCATTGTCTAGAGTAGTCACACTGCCTCAGGCCCTGTTGCTTTTAGAAAGTTGTGAAGGTTTTTCAATTTCCTTTCAAATCAGTATGAGGAAAATTGATATAGTCCAATCAGAATAATGTTTTCATTTATGTTAACTCAGATAAAAAATAAACTTTAGTATTTAGAATATAAATAATAATAAAGATAGTGTTTCATGATTTCAAGTTATATTACAGAGGTATAGTAATAAAACCATCATGGTAATGGCACAAAAATAGACATGTCGATCAATTGAACAAAATACAAAATCCAATCACACTCATGTAATCACAGGCATCTGATAGTGGACATAGATGCCAAGACACACACCAGAAGAAAGACAGCATCTTCCACAAATGCTGCTGGAATAACTTGGATGCTCACACATAGAAGAATGAATGTAGACCTATATCTATGACCCTGCACAAAAATCAACTCCAAATGCATCAAGGACCTCAACATGAAACCAGAAACTGCTAGGGGAAGAACCATAGGCAGCAACCCTACAAAATACATGTGTGGGCAAGGACTCTGAATGACACCCATTCACTTAGAAATCAAGGTAAATACTTGACAAATGGGGACCTCACAAAACTGAAATGCTTTTTGCACAACTAGGGAACAATCGGTTGTGTGAAGTGGAAGCTCAGAGAGTGGGAGAAAAATCATTGTTAGCTCTACATCTGATAGAGGATAGATACCCCGACTATATAAAGTACTCAAAAACCAAAGAGTTGAGAAAACAAACAGCCCAACTTAAAACATGGGCTGTGGATCTGAACAGTGGTTTCAACAGGAAAATTTAAAAGGTTAAGACATATCTTCTAAGAGTGTTTGTTATGATAGCAATTAGGGAAATATAAATTAAAACCACTCAGTTTCCATCTCATCCCAGTCAGGATGTCTAAAGTCAACAAAATAACTGACAACAAGGTCTGGAGAAGATACAGGGAAAGGGAGCCCTCATTCAATGTTGGTGGGGGTGCAAATGGTGCAGTCACTCTGAAAGGGACTCTGATGAGAGGAAGAGAGAAAGATTAAATGGTTCATTGGTTAATATATGAGTGTGCATATTTCCTTTGACATAAGTGCATTTTTTTCTTCCTGTCCTCACCTTTATTTGCAATGCCCTAATTTTCTGTCTCTTTCCTCTCTAATGCTTAGGGAACTCTCTTCACCTCTCATGACACATCTACAGAAGTTCTTCCCGCTTCACACATGATCCTGTATATAACTATTGCATTTTGTCTTATTTTAACATTGAAGGAAGGACCTCTAGCCTTTAACTTCCTTGTAGTACCAGCATACATCTGAGCACATTTTGCTCTGGTTAGGCTGGGTTCTTTTTCTCTTACTTGGATGCTATACATGCACCACAATTTTATTTTACTAGCTTTGATAGATAATTCACATTTATTTTATTTTGTTCTGAAAATACTGATTTGTTATTTTACCTGCCATTGGAAGCATGTCATAGTCAAAACAAAATGTTGGATGTTTGATCTTCAAGTTGGTGAATGCCTTTAAACCCATGTCCTAGAAAGAGAGGCATTAATCAAGTGAAATACCTCAAAATTCTAAGAAAAAGGAGATATAAAATTGCAGTAAATACTTCCTTCACATCTAGTTTTACATGTTCAAGTAGAATTCCTATTCAAATTGTGTCTCATACTCATTAGGGAGTATAGTGAGGAACATAGAATTTATATTGAGGCATATGTGCAGGCCTTCTTTCTGATGCAATGCTGTTATTTTTAGAAGTCACTCACAGCCATGCATGGTGGCACACACAACTTTAATCCCAGCACTTGAGAGTCAGAGGCAGACAGATCTCTGTGACTGAGGCCAGCCAGGTCAACCAGAGCTACATACTGAGAGCTTGCTTGAAAAACCATTAACAACAACAACAACAACAATAAAAACCAGTCAGTCCCCCACTCTGTGCCAGTTTCCTCAATAGAATGAAAAAAATAGTCTAGACTGGTCACTTTCCAAGATATAGATTTACATGTAAGATGGGTGGTCTGCCAGTGACTCATAATCTTGGTCTAAGCCTTAAATTCTTTACTAATATAGCATTTCATTAAACCTAAATAATTCACAGAGCAGGATGCCAATAGATAATAGTGCTTACCTCCACATATCTATAGACATCATTCTCTTGTTAATATGGTACTGAGTATGTGTGCTTATCAGTAACCATTGGTCTGTGCATCACACAATCTTCTTGGTCTTCAGACAGGTGGGAACTTGAGATGAATTTGTTGTCCTCCATACCTGGCA
The DNA here is from genome assembly GCA_021653895.1 of Mastomys natalensis. Lineage (NCBI taxonomy): Eukaryota > Metazoa > Chordata > Mammalia > Rodentia > Muridae > Mastomys > Mastomys natalensis. The sequence continues at coordinate 258,349 of JAJTUV010001624.1, read as the reverse complement.
GATTGTATATCTGTAAGAGATAGGAGTTGCGGGGGTAAGTGGGGAGCTCTCCCTGAGTTAGCTTTGGCTGACATTGTGGTTCCTGAGTTGACTGAATGGTTGGCTCAGGCAGGGCCCTCTTTCATGGAAGATACACACACACACACACACACACACACACACACACACACACACAAACACACAGTCACTGTCATCACTACAAATACCTGAATGTTCAAGACATAGCTATCCTCTCAAAAGTCCAGGCACCCAGTGCCTGGAGAGGACACGGTGAAGTGGGGGAGGGAGCAAGGGAATCCAATCACCATTTTAAATAATCCTTGTGTTTTTATACAAATTGTATACATTTGTCAGCTAAAAACAACTGTTCAAGAAATCTCTTGTTTAATAGATTTGAGGAAAGTAAAAATAAAAAAGAAAAACATTTTAGCAGGATACTTTCAGCATTTGCTGCATGTGCATCATAAAATCTCATCATTAAATTTAAATTAACTATTGCTTTAATTTATGTGTTATTTTAAGACTTGTAAATTCCCAGCATTATCTAGACTAAAAATTTCTGTTTGAAATTTACAGATCTACCGTACATTCTAAAACATGCCATTAACCAGTGTCAATAATAATTTTTGCACTCTTAAAGTGATCATATAATAATTCCTAATAAGTCCTGTTTTTAATTCAATAAAATGAAGAGTTTTACTGTCATTTTCTTGGGCAAAACTCTTTTAAATAGTATATGGTTTCATTTGTGCTTCTGAGAATTTTCAAAAGAAGTTGAGAACTTGCATTTTAAAATTAATTTTTAATATCGATTTTTTTTCTTATTTTGGGAACCATTGAGATGTGCAAGATTCTATTTGTATAAATGGTTTCATTTGGCTCCCACATGCAGTGTGACTCTGAAAATCTCCATCATGAGCATCTGAAGGGGACAAGCCACTCCTGGGGCAGGACATGTTCAGTAAGAACAAAGAGGGTTTGCAACTCACAGAGTTGCCTTCAGATTATTAGCTAAAGTTTTCTGATTCGTTCCTCGGGATTTTATAATGAAAAGCTCCCTTAGAGATGCTATCAGCATTAAATGCAGTAGTTTTACACTCAAGAGCCCTAGTGGCTGAACAATCACTGTTTCATCAGAACCAGGGTCACTTCCCGTCTCTGTTGACCTTTTTTGGACAGAGGCTGAAGGGGACTCACCCAGGAAGGGGAGAGCTCAGCCTCCCGTTTCAGGAGCAGCAGCTTTGGTCCACAGCTCTCAGGCCACAGAGTGACTGAGGAGAAGCTGTGACCTTCAGATGGGTTTGTGAGCCAGGAAGACTTTGAGATGAGCTAAAGCTCAGGTCCACCTGCAGGATGGAAAACCAACCTTAGTGGGAGTGGGGGTGGGGTGGGAGTGGGGTTCCTGCTCTTGCAGCCTGAAACCTGACATGTGAAGTCACCCTGGAACTCTGTACACACATGTGTTTTTCCAGATTATGAATACAGTCAGAAACACAACTGAAGTTCGTTGATTCCCCTTTCTCCCCTGGAATTGATTTAGGAAAACAGGAAATGTGTCAGTCAAACTCTGAAGCAACAGAGGACTACTTCGAGTTCCTGAAATTCTTACAAGTAGCTCATTTTTGGTGTGTGTGCTCATGTATTTGACTGTGTTGTCAGGCACATGCATGTGCAGATGTGTGAACCTATACACCCGGTAGAGGCCAGAGGAGAGTGTGGGTGCCCTACTCACACTCTACACCATTCTTCTTTGAGATTGTCCCTCATAATCCTGGAGCTAAAGTGGCAGCAGGCAAGTCCCAGCAATTCTCCTGCCTCTACCCTCAGGGAACAAGTGACATAGGATCCTCTAGTCATGCTTGGCTTTTATGAGTGCTGTAATCAGAATTTAGCACAGCAATTGCTATTACTACTGAGCCATCTCTTCAGTCCTGAAGCTATATTCTGTTTCCTTCTCCATCTCCCTTCTTTTCATTTGCCCCTCTCCATTTCTTCCTCCCCTCTCTCTCCATTTCTGTCTCTCCATCTCTGTCTCCCTCTCCATTTCTGTCTCTCTCTGTCTTTCTGTCTCTGCCTCTGTCTCTCTGGGTCTCTGTCTATCTCTGTCTCTCTCATTCTGTGTGTGTGTGAGTGTGTGTTTGTGTGTGTGTCTGTCTGTCTGTCTATTGCTCTGGTGAGGTTGTTGAGATAATGTTTCTTTGTGTAGCCCTGGCTGTCCTGGAACTCACTCTGTATACCAAGGTGGCCTTGAACTCAGAGATCTGCCTGCCTCCTGAGTGCTGGCATTAAAGGTTCACACCAAAACTCCCCAAAAGTTACTCATTTTAAAGGACATTTTTTATGATGAATCTTATGCTTGGGTGGAAAAATCAGTATTCTAATTGGAAATATGTCTACATGTGCCTCTATGACTACCAGATCATCTGCCATTCACCTTCATCTCTCAATGCTTCCGATTTCATTTCTGCCAGTGAAGCAAACTGCCATGGACTGGGTTGTATTGAAAGGGGCTGATGAAAGCAGATCAGAAGTGTCATTAACTACTCTAGAGGAAGGAAAGCACAGATGCTCACCAACAGATGTATTTTCAACTATTTGTGAGTAGGAACTGAAGATCCAGCATATATTCAATATGCTGTGTCATAAAATTTAAGGGTCTTATGTTCTTATCACACATACAGAAAAATCATAATGAAAAACTGGAGGGAAAATAAATATACTAACAACTGATAGGCCTGGATCCTATAACTGGTCACAGGTAAGACACTGTGACATTAAGGGTCTATGAGATAGCTCAGTGCCTGGATCCTATGCCTGGTCTCATATAAGACTCTGTAACATTAAGGGTCTATGAGATAGCTCAGTGGGTAAAGGTGCCTGCTGACAAGCCTGTTGAGCTGAGCTTGATCTCTCAGGCTCATGAGGAAGGACAACACAGGCTTCTAAAACTTGTTCTCTTTCCTCCACATGTGTATATTCACATACACATGTGCACATGCAGATAAATACAATAAAAATGTAAGTTATACAACATTAAATTAGTTATTAAGGATTCAGTTCTCCTCTCTTGCTCTCCACTTCCTTGCTTCCTCTCTCTTAAACCTACAACCATGTGTGAGGTTTGTGAATTGAAATCTGGCACTCTGGTACTGTCCACATCTTTGCCACTGGGGCACACACCACTGACGGGGTTTAGCATATTCATCTGAAATCTGTGTCCTTAAGACACCCTTTCTTTTAAATAGAAATTTAGGTAACAAATCCCTCACTTTGTTGCGAAGACACTTTTCAACTTCAAAGGTTGCAGAATCTGCAATCACTTCTCCATCAGGCAAGATGGTGTAGATGAGCATTTTAGCCACGGGGACCATGCTGAACTCCACAGGGATCTCCAAGGCAAAGCTGCCTTTTACTGCAGCTGGAGGGAATGGGAAGAGATGGTCAAGGGTCAGACTACTGACAGGAAAACCCAAATAACTGAGCATGGGGATTTGGAGGACTGTCCATATGTGGAAGACAGTCTTCCTGTCCTGTGGTTGGTTGTCTGCATGCTGATGATCTCAGCAGGATGTCACAAAGATGTCTTCCAGCAACATGCTCTCTGTCAAAAGTTACCTTGGTTATTTATAGCTAGTCAGATGCTAACCTCTTATCTCTTTTATACCTTAGCATCCCAAACAGCATGATAGACATTCCTGTCATAAAAAGGGTGAGACAACCCTGGCTGATGTCTCACTTATTATTCAGATAAAAGGAAAACTAATGGACAGGAAAGCCTGGTACTCAGGAAGCAGAAAATTAATAATCATCTCAGAGGAGCAAGCCACATTCGGCAGTAATAAGCATTTCTTTGGTATTAAACTTTTTCTCAATGCAATGTTCACACTATGCTTCCCTGCCCAAGACCTTACCAACTGCCTGCCAGTCAATATTCCAGCACGGAAGGGGAGGGGTTTGTGAAGACCGACTCTTAGCTGAGGAACTATTGACAGTTGATGGCTGCTGAGGGGAGGAAGCGTCAGATCTCACTAGTGATGTGACCCTTGGTAGATTGTCCTTGTTTCAGGGGCTGGCCTAATACCTCATCATGTATGGGTAGCACTACCTGAACTCAATAGGTTAAAAAAAAGGGTTAATAAAATAATAGGTTAATAATAAATAGGTTAATAAAATAAGGAAGGGGCCTGGTGTCGTAGGCAGGCAAGTGTGGGGAGGATTAGTAGGGAGAGGGTATGATTAAAATACATTGTGTAAATATATGTAACTTTCAAAGAATAAATAAAATGTCTTTAAATGTAAAAAAAAAAAATAGGAAATAGAGATAGTTCAGAAGTTAAGATCACTTGATGTTCTTCTAGAGGACCCAGGTTTGATTCCCAGCACCCACACCAGGGTGCTCAGAACTCTGTAATTCTGGCTACAGGGTATCCAGGAGATCTGATGTTCTGGCTTTCAGAGTACTTGTAGTGACATGCACATAGTTACCCAAATGCACCTCACACACAATTTAAAAATAATAAAAATCAATCAAATACATGAAAATCAGTGTAGGTACAATGGTAAGGACCAAGGCTGGCATCCTTCCAGATTGTTTTTGGACAGACACTAAGGTAACTCATTTGCCTTGGGGACAGTCTTTATGTGAATGCAAAGGTTTCTCGTGTAGACCGTATCTTGGAGTACTGTGTGTGTTCAGGTGGTACGTATTCAAATAGACATTTCACCATGTTGAATGATACTCAGTTTGGGACTCTGAGACTTTTTCCTGAAGGTCATGAGTGAGAGCATACATTGGACAGCAGAGCCATGAGTTCCTACTGTGGAGAGCTGTCTATGGAGACACACAAGCATGATGGCACTGTTGGCTGCTCAGTGGTAAGATTCCCTTGGTGAGTATGTGGACTCTCAGTTGGAGAAATGTTACTGTGTGGGAGACACTTACATTCTCCTGGCTCCACGTGATGAGTGTGGTTTCCAGTCTGGATGATGCTGCCCTGGGCCAGACCTAAAACGGAAAATATTTTCTGAGTTTACATCTATATTTTATAAGGCTTTCTTCTAAGTGTGCTTGAAGAAATAGAAGAATCTATTGTATTCCAGGCAGAAATCCCCAGCCTAGAACCCATCTGTCAGGAGAGACATGGTCAGAGAGGAGGTCTTTGTTTTTTCTTTCTCCAATGTGGAACCAGAACTCACCAGGTAGTGGAAAAGGAGCTCTTCAGCACTCCCAAGTCCTTCCCCTTCAGAATAAAATGTGCCTGAACTGTGTGAATCTGGTTGCAGGGCAGGATGCTGCTGGTCTCTGTGTCAAGGTAGATGTAGCTCCTGCTGAGGGAGTGAACAGCATAGGCCACATGCTCTGCCTCTGCATGTCTTTCTTCCATGCAAAAGGAATGGGAATTTTCCTCCTTGTGGTAGACCTGGAGAAACAACAAAGTACTGTCTGTAGTTGCCTAGCAGGCCTAATCTCCCTTCTATGATCAATCAGCATTTTTCCCATCTCATTTAATGATTGAATATTTTGTACATGTTATTAAAAATGGAGGGGAATTTTATTAAACGGATTGATGTCTAATACCCTGAATTTTCAGAATTAAGGCAAATATTTATACCAGGGAAGAGATGGAAGGGAAGTGTGTCGGGCCGTGGGAGGACCCATGGGCCTGGAACCCTGAGATGCAGGTGTTTGGCCACACCCCAGAACCCGGGGCCCTGACCTGCTGTATCCATTTAACCTGTACCTTCAGTCACGTAAGACACAGGTATGGGGCGTGACTAACAGTCTTATTTACATTTAATAAGGCCTGGGATCATAGCTAATTAAATTTTCCCCTCCCTAGCTCCTTCTCTCTCCCACTCCCAATATAAGGGACCCCTCTGGGCATTTGCTCCGGGATGGAGCACGTCATCCAGATCCAACATTCCCGCCATGGATAATAAAGTCAGTAATTTCCACGTGTTTCCTGTGTCTGCTGCCGACATCTTCGAACTTTTGGACCTTTTCGTGTATGTGGGAACCACTGCCATGAGAAAAGCTCCGGTTCTGGGACTCTGCTGCTGCTGCGCAAACCCCAGCCCTGGACTCTGGGTCTGCCGCCCGGGCCCCCGCGTGTTTTTCTTTTTTTTAACCCACAGAAGTGTATTATTTTTATGAGAAAAAGAAAGCATTTATTGTGCATCTAATATATAGTGAAAAAACATTTACATATAAGGATTTTAGTGTATAATGAATGTGCAAAATAATGTACTCTGAGCCTACTGCTTCAGTTTGCTACCCAATTCTATGTTTCCTGCTGGCTCTCTTCTTTCTTCATAGACCCTCTCTGTTTTCATTCCTGTTCTTTCCCTAGATTCCACATATGGAAGACATGTGAGGGATAATTTCGACAATTTCTAAATCCATTCCTTTCTCTATAGACAAGATAATTCTCTCATAAATATCTGAGTAAAAGTCAAATATGCATACATTTCCAATTTTCTCTATCCACTCATGTAATGGTGGGCTTTTCCACCTGTGCCCAAGTTCATGAAATAATGACTCCACGACTGAATTATTATGAATAATTTTCTAGTCCAAAACCTGAGCCTGGCTCAAGTTTTGAGCCCTACCTCAGTCACTTTGGTATTGGGGTGACTCAGCAAGACCTGTTTGGCCCTGCCTCTGCCCTGCCATTTCTAATGTAGAGCTTTGCCATTGGCCCTGTCAGTCACCCCAGACACTCCATTACCCTTCCCTGCCCCCTTTGTCATCTCACCCAACCAAAACTGCCCCTTCCTATGCCTCGACTTTATATAAGCAAGAGGCTGATACATTAAAGTTGAATTCCTGCTTCAACAAGAAAAAAAAATTTTTTTTTTCTAGTCCAAAAGCTTTGGCTCTTCCTGTTAACTCCTAATTCAGTTATTCTGTTTATTCTTTTCTGTGGTTATTTCTCCTCAGTTTGGGGCAAATTTTCCATGCCTGACTCTATCCTAGAAATTCTCTCCGTACCAAACCTTCCACCTCCTTGTTTCCTGCCTAAGCTAATAGTCCAACAGCATTTTATTGACAGGTGATACTTCCATACATTGCCCAAGAGATTCTCTGTAAACACTCATCCACCAATAGGCATTAAAGTTGACTCCATAGCCCAACTGTGCTGAGATCTGCTGAGATTGCCATGGGATGTAGATGTCTCTAATATATATTAGCTTTGATTCATATGGCATGTATATGGCCATGTCATACCTGTAGTGTATACTGGCTTCCCTTTGGGATTATCTAGAAGCTCTGAGCTTAATAGTCATATTAATTTACCTTCAAAGCAGCTGTGCCTATAGGTTCCTTTGTTCCCATAACCTTGCCAATATTTGCTTTCCTGATGATAGCCATTTTGATGGGTGAGATGAACTTTCAGCGTAGTGTTAGCCTGCATTTTATTGAGTGCCAAATGTGACAAGCATCTCTGCATGTGTTTCTTGACCATTTGTCATTGATGTCTTAAAAATAGACCATTTGTTGGATCTACTGAGATGACCATGTGATTTTAACTCTTGATTCTATTTATATGCCATTTACAGTTGTCAGCTTACACATGTGAAACCCTCCGTGTCATCTTAGTATGAAATCAGTTTGATCATGGTGCATGATTTGCTTAATGTGAGGTTGAATTTGACAGGGAAGACTTTCAATGCAGACTCTCTTTTAATGCCCATTAGTTAAATTACTCTGAAGATTTCTTGTCACTGTATCCTCATTTAGTTTTGGTCTCAGGGTTATTCTAGATTCATAGAATGGCTTTGGGGGCATATCTTCTTTTGCATCTTTTTACAACAATATTTCTTTTGTGAAGTTTGGTTTGATTCAGCAATGAGTTCTTCCCAGTCTGAGCTCTTATTGTGTTCTATCCCTTTAATTATTTCTTCAATCCTTTTTCTCATTGCTGATATGTTTAGTTTTTTTTTTTTTTTAATATATATATATCCTTCTGGCTTACTTTTGGTAGAATATAAATATCCAGCAATTCATTAGTTTTTTTCTATATTTTTTAATTTATTGGGATGAAAGTGTTCAGATTTTTGTCTAAGAATCCCATAGATTTCACAGTATGTGCTGTAACTGTTACCACTAATTTGCTAATTTGAGTTTTGACTCTTTTTGTGTTTAGATGTAGGCTAATCAATTTCACTTATCTTTGTGACTTCAGAATCAACCTTGGTTCCTCTGGACCTTTTTACTGTTCCCTTTGGTCCCCATCATTACTCTCAGTCCTATTTATTATTTCCTTCCTTTCATCAATTTTGTGTTTTTCCTATTCTAGTTGTGTTAACACTTGGAGGTACAGCACAAGGTACCTTATGTGTTAGCATTCTGTCTAAACTCTACCCCTACAGTTCTGTGGCAACAGCCTGGTAGGCCCGGCCCACTATAAAAGGGACTACTTGCCCCATCTTCTCTCTCTTGCTCTCTCCACTTCCCTTCCCCTTCTCTCCACATGCTTATGGCCAGCCTCTACTTCTCTACTCTCTCTCTCTGCCTCTCTCTGCCTCTATTACCCTCTGAACTCACCTGCCCATGCCCTAAATAAACTCTATTCTATGTTGCATGTCTGGTCTCTCAGGGGAAGGAATGCCTTGGCATGGGCCCACTGAGACATCATCTTCTTCCCCCATACCTCACTACACACTCACAGAACATAATCTCTTTCTCTTTATCATCTTATAAACACATGACTGCTGTTGGGACTCGGATGTAGAAAATCTGTAGATTTGCATCCCACCTCAGCTACCACAAGAGAGCCATGCTCGCTGGAACTGGTATGACTCAGAGTAAATGTCCTCATGGTCCCCGGGGGAGAATTTTGAGCTCAGAACTACCCCTGTATTGTCCTCGAGGATGTGAGACATTTAGTCTTTCACTGGACCTTGTTCTAGGACTCCTTCCCTTGGGTAAGATTCCCTCTCTTTTTGAGACAGTTTCTTTCTCATTCCAGGCCAGGCCTGGATAAACTGCTCTCTCAGGAGCATCAGCTACAAGCTTTAGAGCCCAGTTCCCACCTGTATTGCCCAGAGGTCAGTCTTTTCGCTGCCTGGTCCCTACTTACTGGAATGTTTTGGTCTAGTTCACAGTTAACAGAGAACAATACCTTTCTGTGTGGCTGCTAAACTGGTACTTTCTCGCCAGTGACTCACAGCATTCTCCTCTTTTCCCTTATTTGAGACTTGCTGAAACTACTAGTTCAGCCAGTTTGCCTGAAGAGTGGGGGGTTTTGCCCTGCCCCCTGCCAGAGACCCTGCTTGTTCTGGGACTTACCATGTATAGCCTCTAGGTGGCCTTAGTGATGACTTAGGCCTCTAGCCTGACTGTAATTTTTTGTTATTGAATTATTCTTGGGATCCTGGTACAAATAATTCAATAACCCCCCAATGGGTATTGTGATATCTTTGAACATATATTTTAAAAGATCTTCACAAATACTGCCAGCTGTCTGATAAATGGAAAAAGGGTTCCCAAAAGTTTACTTATCCATGCTCCTACCCCTGGCCTGTTTCCATGGCCTGCGTGCTCAGTTTGTGTCAGAGACCTGAACTTGCCTAGACAAACTTATTTTCTGTCACCATGATCATATGCCACTGCTGACAGCTTTCTTATTCTGGTTCCAGCCAAATGTTTCTTTGCTAATACAAAATGTGCTTTTCTCTACCTATACAACCTGCCAAAGTTACTTAAGATTTTCTTTCCTATCCTGTCTTGATGCAATTGTAACCAATTGATATGGCCCTCAATCTTGTCAAAAGTCTGCTAATAATATATTTAAGTTTATGACAGGCAGAATTCCCAAAGTCTTTAACAGTTAACCCAAGATGGTCTTAGAAGATGTGGACACACCAAGAAGACACTGCCTGGATTGTGATATGATCACTGAAAAACATATTAAAAAAAATTGGATGCCCTGAGTCAAATGACTTGGCTAAACCAAAGTAAATCATTTCTCATGTCATGTGAGTCCAATCCACAGAGAAAAAGCTCTGTGTCTTCTGCTCCTGAAAGCCAGACTCACTCCACCCAAGAAACAATAGAGACCACGGGATCTGTTGGTTAGTGGACTCTGTCATTTTTAAAAATAAGATATAACTGGTAGATTGTTGTTTACTCTTTTTTAGACTTCTGACTACATTGGCAGCTAAACTTTCACAGATGTAATCTGTTACCTCATTACCCAAACTCAGTTTTCATCAGTTAAATGCTTCATATGTCCTCTTCTTGTTATGCCACTGTTGGGCCATGGAAGGGTTGCCATTGGCCTAGAACCCTGAGACTGAAGGTGGGTGGCCACGCTCCCAAAACCCAGGACCCTCTCCATTTCACCTGTGACCTTCAATCACATAAGACACAGGTAAGGGGCGTGCCTAAGAGCCCTCTGCCTTGAAATTTGCATGTTAATGAGGCTGGGGGACATAGGTAATTAAGTCTCCTCCCTATTCCAGCCCCTTTCCTATATAAGGGAACTCCTCCTGGCTTTTCATGGGGAGCACACCAGATTCACCATTCTCATCAATAAAACTACTTCATGGAAGTGCAATCCTACTTCTATGACTTGGCGACTGTCTCAACCATGTGGGAACTACAGCGCCCCGGGTGGGAAGTGCTCCGAACCCAGGCCTCTGCTTCCGGCCCAACTCCAGGCTGCCACATCTGCGGCCAATCCTGCCGCGGGCCTCCTCCGCGGCTGCCACGTGGGAGGCTTGGGGCCGCAGACCCCGCCCTCGTTTTGTCCCACATGCCACTGTCCTAATATTATCTGAGTTCCTATAAACTTGCCTAACTCTAATGAAACCTTCCACTATTCGATCCAACAAAGACTCATCTTAAAGACTGCTCATGTTGTTATCTCTTTTGCAAACATAAGCTACAGGAAACCCACTCAGTTCTACCTCTCATGGACCAAATAGATTCCATCCAGATAAGTACATCTGCTTGAAGTTCTCACTTACTACCTATTCCAAAGGGTGGGATCCCTCTGGGTTTCAAACGTACATCGTAGAAAAACTTTTCTTTCTTCGAAACATACTTAATCTTATTCTCTACATTTTGTTAAGACCCAGCATATCCAGAACAGCTACAGAGAATCAACTTCCAAATCTTCTGTCACAGATGCTCTACTGGACCTGTTCCTTCTGACCTATCCTCAGATGTCTCCGAAGACCCTAGACAACAGGAAACAGCCAACTCTCCCAAGACTGGACAAACATCCCCCATTCCGATTCTTCTAGGTTCCCTAGAGACACATTGCCCCCAATGCCAGCAAGAAGTAGCCAGATATCAACAACAACCCCATTCCTGCTTCACCATCACCTCTTTCTAATTTTTCTGTTTAATTAAACCAAAATGGGGAAATGTTAGCATTCTGTCTAAATTCCACTCTCACAGTTAAGTGTCAACAGCCAGGTATGCTCCTTCCCTCAGTTACCTGGCAACAGCCAGGTAGGCCTAGCCCACTATAAAAGAGACTGCTTGCCCCCTCCTCTCTCTCTTGCTCTCTCCCCTTCAGTTCCCCTCTCTCCACGTGCTTATGACTGGCCTCTACTTCTCTACTCTCTCTCTCTCTCTCTGCCTCTACTATCCTCTTAACTCCCCTACCCATGCCCTCAATAAACTCTATTCTATGGGTGTGCCTTGGCATGGGCCTGCTGAGACATCCTCTTCCTCAATACCTCACTACACACTCAAAAAACATATTCTCTTTCTCTTTTTATAAACACATCATTACTTACTTGATAGCTATCTTGATTATTTAGTGTAGAATTTCATTCATGTAGGCTGTGAAAATTCTTTTTTCTTTTACTCAGACTTTCCTTTTTTCTACTTTAGTAGCAAATTTTACCTCTATTTTTTTTAATTTAACTGTTTAACTTACATTGTATTTTCCACTTTCTATTCATTGGAATTGGGGGAACAGTGTTTGTTTTTATTGTTTTTTTTTTAAATTATATCCATACATTTGATTTGCTTTGGTGTTGATGAATTTATTGAAATGTCTTCCATGTTTCTGGGGTTTGCCTTTAACAGAGGGCTACTCATTATGAAAATCTGCTTATACTAGCAGATGTTTTATAGCTGTCACCACAGATGTATAAATTACAATATTAAAATAGGAGAAATATGAAAAAAAATCAACATAACTTACCTCAAAGCTCTTAATTTTCCAATAACTGAACTCAAAGCTATTGAAACACATGAAACATTATATAAATAATTTTACAAGTCTAGTTTTAAAAATTATTAATGACAAAATTGGACACATGTACACACACACACACACACACACACACACACACACTGCTTAATGGAGTAAGCAAGAGATTACAGATTTTACCCAAGAAATCAGTGAACAAAAATTCTGAAGAAATTTAAAAAATTGGAAATCTGAGAAATAAACAGAATAATAAGCTAAATAAAAATCGAAGTGGAAGGTTTCACTAATAGATTAGATAGAATGTTAGAAAAATACCATGGAATAGATAATAAAAAGTTATTGTTACACAAAACGAGTGGTAGAGAAAAACTAAAAATTCATGGTCCACAACTTTCAAGGCACCTGCAACCCAGTTAAGAGACAAAGCATGAAGTTGTTGGTATCACACAGAGATAATGAATTTGAGGATACACAACACCTATCCTTGACTAAATAGATAAAAATGGACTTTTAATCATTTTTTTTTTACTTGAAAGTGCTAACTTGAGATATTTAAAACATAATAAAGAAGACTATGAAAAAGCTATTATGTAAGAACATGTTTACAACATATGATCATACTTATGATCATACTGATTAATGATCAGAAACTTTTTGTGTTTTTCCCTAAAATAAAAGAGTTTGACATGGAATATTCTTTTCATTAAGCTAGCCCTTGTTGAGTTCACACTGTTGCAAAGACTCACCTTCAGTCTTATGACCTCCTCATTTCTGACTTACTTTGATATTGAGGTAATAGCCCGAGATGCCACTGGTATCTATGGAGAACTTTGCCAGGCCATGCTGATCAGTGGTAGTAGCATTAGTGTAGTTAATTTCTTGTGCCTTGATGAAGACTTGCTCATTTGGGATAGGAGCTCCTTTGAGATCCACTAGATGGACCTAAATTGAACATGAAAAGTATAGTCTACTCATGGAAATACGACACAGAACGTAAGAGAAAACCCTGTTTCAGTATTATATAAAGATTCCAAAGCTGCACCAATTAATTCAGCATGCAAAAACTGCTTTTCAAAAATCTATACCAGCAGAACTAGCTGTGCTGTGACAGTATAGGGACTAAAGGTATAATATTCTTAATTTCATAACAGATGCTTTATAGATGCTTTCTACTTTCCTATATTCATAAGAAACCATCAACAAATCCATTGGGTAAACTACAGGAAGTAGATGCTCCGACACAATCACAAGAACAATTTGTGAGGGCGCAGAGGCTAATGGAGAGCATGGATCTGTTATGGATATGTAGCACATGTTGCTTCACCATTGAAACACAGTGACATTTTGGGGTTTAAGGTAGTTATCAGTGAAAACTGTGCTGCATATGTTTTAGATTTGGAGCCTCTTGATAACATTTCTAAGTCTTCAGTTTAGTTCTGGGAATTGCATGTGACGTACAAACTCCACCACTAAGATGTACTTCATATGTTGCAACCAATGATGTCAGACACGTTTAACATTGAGCAGAATGGCCTGGGCTGAGGTACCATCTTACAGCTTAGTAGTCAAAATAGCAAAATAGCAAAATAGCAACTTACTTTCATAAAGAATGGAATCCGTGTCTGAAGTGTGAATCTGCTTTCAGAATTTTGAGCTTGCTTTTGTTTTTTTCAATTTTAGTTGTTCTGGATGCACTGTATTCCAATCCTGAAAAAGAAATTAGTGACAACATTGAAAGTCCAAGCTGGTTAGAGAGTTGCTTGCTTCCTGCATCCTTTGAGCCACCATCTTAATGTGAGAAGGTGTCAGTTTTGACAGGTTCATTTTCTAATTTCTTTGGTTATCCACATACCTGTCCCTTCTTCTGTAACAGTTGCATTCACACGAAAGAGCTGGAATCTGTGATATCTTCTCTTTAATTGGATCTCAGTGATGTTCACTTCTTGTGTGCTGCAGCCGTCATTGTCTAGCTGATATGTGAGATAAGCAAGGTAACATGTCACACTGTCAGACTGATGGTCTACTCAAACCTACACATGAGTACTTCTTTCAGAAAAATGAGCGCTTAGTACATGGTGTTCTAGTTATAAGCATGGGACTCAGCTCAAAGACTGTGCTGCTGTGTGCCATGATGGTGACCAGTCACAGTGCTGCCTTGGTTTAGTCATTTATAGAAATAGTGATTATCTATTTAGTATTAAGTGATATCTACTAAGGAGTATTAAGTAAACTCTCAATTATAATATATGGAGCACTTAACCTGCATGCCACTAGGATTTAATAATTACTTCCTATTATTAAAATAGCAACAACAGGCATGGATGTAGCTCAATGCTACATTTTACCAGCAGACATGAAACTGTTGGCTTGATACTTAGTGCCAGTAAGTAAAGTGAAAATCGTTTCCAGAGTGAAATGGTGCTTAGAAGCTTCGACTGTGTAGTTCTGTGAACAAGAAAAGTCTTCATAAGAAAGAATTGACATTATACTGGACAGTGAAAGATAAGAGTCACCAGAATCCTTATTTTGTTCTTAATTACATTTTGGATTCATAGCTTACTTCCCCTCCCCATTTTCATTGTTACAATTATTGTTTATTTTATTTAAATCTCATTGCTCTAACAACTTTGGTTTTCTGCTGTTATGTCAGTTTGCCTGGATCCCTTTCCCCTTTCTGGGCTGCCTCATCTGTCTCACCTCCATAGAAGATGTGCCTATTTTTACTGCACCTTCCTATGCCAAAGCTGGTTGATATCTAAGGGAGGCCTTCCCTTTTCTGAGAGGAAGGGAGGAGGGGTGTGTGGGTGGGATGAGAGGAGGTGAGAAGGAGGCACTGGGATGAGAGGAGGAAGGGAAAGCTGTGAACAGGACATAAAGTAAATAAATAACTTAATTAAAAAAGAAATACAGGAAACATGACCAAGCAAGGAAGTATGACATATACAAAAGTGTATAGCTCTTCACTAACTGAATCATAGGATACACATATTGTCATAATGTTGGACAAATAATCTAGTAGTCTCGTTTTGGAAATGACTAGTGACCTCAAAGAGAATTTAAACAAGCAGATGATGATATGAATGCTACCAATTCAGACCAAAACTGAGATAATCAGTAACAGATGTGATGGTTAATAAAAGATAAACAGTATGTGAACCATCCAGCACATCTAATAAAGTCATAGGAACAAACACATAATCATCAACAATAACCCTAAGTATAAATGATTTTAACCCTTTAATTAAGAGACACAGTGTAGGTCTCTTACTGCAGCAATGCGAGTGGGACTACCTTGAGCACCAGCTCAGAACAAGACTCCATGAGTTGTAAGAAAATGGCAGGCAAGCAGGTCGTCAAGCTGAAGAATATTGGGATGCATGAGAACACCCTGCCAACTAAAGAGACCATTGAACAGGAAAAGAGGATAGAAATTTCCTAGAGGCCTAGGAGGATTTCTCCACCCCATCACCTCTGAGACCCTCTTGTAATGTGGAAGAAGGATCACTTGCAAGATGGATGGACACAAGCCAAAAGCCGCACTGTGAACCCACCTGGGCACTCAGTTTGCCCTGTGATATTATAGAAAATTATTTGTATTATTGATGAAAATAAAATACAACTCATGGCAAAAAAAGACAAAGGCTAGCTACTTAGACTAAAAGGAATACACACACAACACACACACACACACACATACACACACAAATAATGAAAGGCTAGGGAAGGATAAATCACAAAAATCTAAGCTGAGAAGAAATAGAAATATCAATACTCATATATGATAAAATTGACAAGTCCAAATTTAGTTACAAGAATTAAAATCATAACTACCTATTAGTGAAAGGAATAAACTACAAAAAAACCTGAGTAAGCATGTCAATATATCACATTTCATAAAAGAAACACTACTAAGCAAAGGATTGATAGGTCCAGGTACAATAATAATGGGTGGCTTTACTACCACAGACTCATCAATTGATCATCTGGTAAAAATAAAAGAAAGTTATGGTGTTGTATAGAAATTTCATCTTAATTTAAACATTCCACCTGGTAGGAGGCTTACTAAAACTCAGGATATATATAGACATATAAAGCTCAGGATATAAACAACTGACAAGGCTCAAGAAGTTCCTAAAACTGACAAAACTGTAAGACTATAAACAGGCTAAAAAAATCATGTCCATTAAACCAGCTCTACAGAGAATACTAAAAACATTACTTTGGACTGAAGAAAGGTATAAGCAAAGCTAACAGGTTACAGAAAGAAAACAAATGAAAGTATAATTACTGAAATATAAAATAGGATTAAACACAAATAGTACCAAAAGTAAAATGGAACCAATCAACACGCACCTTTTAGTGATAACTTTAAATATTAATGGCCTCAACTCTCCAATAAAAAGACATAAGTTATTTGATTGGATTAAGAAACAAAATCTGGGGGCTGGAGAAATAGTTCAGAGGTTAAGATCACTGTCTGCTCTTCCAAACGTCCTAAGTTCAATTTCCAGCAACCACATGGTGGCTCACAACCATCTATAATGAGATCTGATTTCCTCATCCTGCATGCAGGCAGAATGCTGTATACAAAATAAATAAATCTTAAAAAAAAAAGAAACAAAATCAGTTTTTCTGTTGTTTTCAAGTAAATCATTTTATCTTCAAAGACAGATACCACTTCAAAGTGAAGGGATTGGAGAAGTATTCAAAGCAAATGACCAGAAGGCAAGCAGGCATTACCATTATAATATCTGACCAAACTGATTTCAAGGAAAAATTAATTAGATGAGATAAAGAAGGACACATTATAAAAGGAAAAATTAACTGAGAAGACACTACAATTATAAACATGTATAAACCAAGCTCTAGCACACACTCTTTCATAAAAAGCATATCACTTGATTTCAAGACACTCATGAAACCCAACTCAGTGGTTATAGTTGATTTCTGCACCCTAACTTCTCCAACAGAGCATGTGGTCAAAAATAATAAACACAAAATCATCAGAAATAATTAAATCAGACATCAATTTATCATTTGGACTTAACAGATATTTGTAGAACATTCCCAAACTCAAAAGAATATTTATTCTTTGAAGGTGTGAATGGAAGTTTCTCTAAAATAGATGATATAATGAGACACTAACCAAATCTGAACAAATACAGAAAAATTGAAATAACCCAGTGCACCCTATCTGACCACAATGCAATAAAGCTTCAAATCAACAGCCAAGGGTTTATAGAAATTACATAAATCCATGAAAACTAAGCAACTCACTACCAAATAGTGTATGAATCCAAGAAGAACTCAAGAAAGAAAAAAAATAAAAATCTTGGAATTAAATGAAAATAAAAACATGGCACAAAAGCCTCTGGAAGACATTCAAAGTAAGAGAGACATAACTAGTTCTGAGTGATGCTAAAAATAAAGAAAATAACACAAATAAATGACTTGATGATATAAATCAAGGATTCATAAAAAAGAGAGATCAATCAAAACTCTGTATTAGCAGATAGGTAGAAATAATAACAACCAGAACAGAAACTAGTGGAGCAGAAATAAAAATACAAAGAAACAATGATTCTAAGAGATGGTTATTTAAGAAGATAAGATAAAGACCAATCTTTGCCCCGATTAACCAAAAGAGAGAAGAAATGACCCAAATTAATCTAATCAGATATGAGCAGGGTAAGGTTACACACACATTAAAGAGATTTGGTATATTGTAAGGGAAAAATTTAAAATCCTGTAACAAATTAATTTCTAAAACTTAAAACTAGTGGACAGATGTCTACATTCATCCAAAACACAAATGTTAAACTAAAAAGAAATGGATAGCTTCAACAGTCACATAGACTCTAAAGAGAGAAGCCTACTAATGCCATTTTCCTTAATCAATATATTCCTTACTGTATCCAAAGAGTTACCCTTATCCTTACAGATGAATGTGGATCTCATCTCATCAAAGAATCTGATCTTTCAAGAGACAGAAACATTTATAAAGATCCACAACCCATCAAAATGCAGAGAACTGCCTATGATAGCGTAACCCAAACAATACATCTCCAGCAACCAATACATAGAAGGATCAGGGAAAATTATGGAACAAGGGTTAGAAAGATTGTAAAAGACCAGAAAGCCTGTTGCAAAAATAGTGTCTCTCAGACACAACAGGGACAAGACACTCATAAAATCCCAACAATGTGATTGCCTGAACAAGACTTAAATTATGGTAGAAACAAGTTGTCCTGATAATGTAGTGGAAAGGTGAAATTTCACAAAGACCCACTCCTGGATCAAGAGTTACAGGGAACCAATAGATGTTGAGAATGCCTGAGATAAATATAAAAGTCTGTGGGAGTCAGGAGTCACTTGGCCCTACAGATAACATACAGGTCACACAGGCTGTTGTAAAATACAAATGACATCTCCCATAATGATAGGTTTCATTGACTGAGAAACTGTTCAAGATAGAAGTCTAGAAAGGAAGAGTCTGGAACAGATTCAGGTGTGGCCTTGTCTCATCTGCTGAGGACACAAGCTTGTGTTTAAGATTCCAGTTTTCTCTAATGCTTATCTGTGAGCACTAGAGCCTCATGTCCTATACATCTCTTGAGTTGTGGGTGTGACTACAACCTAGTACAACCACTACCCATGTCAGTATAGAAGCTCCTCAGGAAATGGAAGGTAGAAGTACCATATGCTCAACTGTCAGGAAATCTACAAAAGGAGTCTATATCAGCATACTGAAATGTGTCCCCATGCATGGCTTGTCATTTATGTGAGTCACAGACAAATGAGCCCACCAGCTGATAAATTGATAATCAAAACCAAATAGGAGAGTGTTATGGATATTGAGATTATCACCTTTTACAAAATATACCAAACTCTGACACACAACTGTGCATGTTTCTGTCATATGGGAAGTGAAACAAAACAGAAGGAAAAGACAGCAAAACACAAGTTGTTCAGTTTGGGAAGAAGAAGGGTCTGGAGGGAAGAGGGATGGAGAGAATGTGGTATGTAATGAAGGAGATAATCAAGTACATGAATGAATAAAGAAGCATATTTAACTTACATTTTATATATGCTAATAAAAATACACCCTCAAAGAATAGTCTATAAGGCACAAAAGTAGTGGAGGTTACATAGGAGGAGAAGGACACATAAATATGAGGTCCTAAGGGAGCAGAACTGACAATGTGACAGGGAATGTGGTTAAAATACATGACACTCATGTATGAAAATGTAATAAACTTATTTCTTACAAAGGATATGTACTCAAAATAAATTTGGTAGCCAAGTGAAGTTGTTGAAATATGCCTTTAATAGTAGTGGGTCCCAGGATTATCACCTTTGCCAGTGAGGGGCTTCTGGGGATTGCACACATACCTGGCTAGTGTTCCATCCCTGAGCTACAGCCCAAGGTCTCAGACATCCTCTTTCAATGTCTGGGTATGCATTTCCTCTCATCTTTGCTGTCTGCCTTTCTGTTGGTTAACCTTGGATATTTAAAACAGGCCTTTGAACAGATTCACTCACCTGGGAGTTGACTTCTTTGCATTCAGACTCAGGCTCAGAGCCAGAGTATTGATTTTCATGGCATACGCTTATCTTTACATCTCCCGGGACAGGCTTCCCATAGGTATATCTGTCACAAGATAAATTCACAGAGACCAAGAGTCTTTCAAAAGCAGACACCCACTGTCTTCTCACTGATTCTGTGTAGTTTCATAATGACACAAACATGGCCCATTATTATTACTCCTGACACTTTCTAACTGTATGTGTTAAGAATTTATGATGTAAATTAATTAATTAATAATAAAAAATTAACCCTGTGAAGAACCTATGGAAGACTTGGTTTTCTCTTTTCTGGTTCTGAAAAAGATTAAGTAAACAAACCAGGATCCCCAGTTACTAAATGATGGGGCTGAGATGAATGGGGAACGTGGGCAAGGACTCAGAGCCATTCTAACAAACATCCTTAATCCTTTGCCTTTGTTTTATTGCTTTTTAGTTTTTGAGCCTATCCACTCTAGGGACAGGAAACTATGAGCTGAGGTGTGTGTCTTCTGTTTATTTAGGCACTTATTGCAAGTTCCTTATCTTATGGTTCTAGACTTCAATAGAAATTTTAGTGGTAATACAATGTCCTCATTGGCACAGAAATGCAAAGCAGAAGACTGAGTTGTCTGAAGGTTAAACTTGGGTGGCAGTGGTTTGCCCTGGAGACAGACTGGGAGCTCTTGTTTCTCTGCTATCTCTCAGCCCATAAGAGGGCAGCGAGATGCCTTGATCTAGTGCCTGTGTTATCTTCACATGGGTCAGTGGATCTTGTGAGGTCCCTTCCGGTCTCTAGAGGCAGCAACTGCCTCATCCATTTATCTATCAATATCAGCAACATATACAGTGAATGAGTGTGCAGTAACAGATGCAGAGCAGTAAGTGACACAAATGAACAACACAGGGGAAACATTCTAGTGGGAAAAGGACACAACCATAGCATTTCTAGGTATTCTAAAATGAGACATTACCCCAGGGATTTTCGGTGTCTGAGTACATTCTTAAGGATAGAAGGACAGAGGCATGTAACTCACTTTGAACATGCAGTCACACTGAGTATTTCATCATGCACATAGATGGCATTTGGGATTGTCAAGTCGACATCAAATCTGGGAAGCACTATTGGGAGAGAGAAGAGACACTCAGGTGCGGAGTGACTTGTCTAGTTGCCTAAATGATCAGTCTCTGCCTAGAAATGGTGATTTCCCATTATTAAGGCATGTCCTCCCAATAAAGTTAGAATGTTGAGTGGTTATACATTATGTCACTTCCTGAAAAATCACAGGGGTATCTACTTAAAAAGGAAAAACAAACAACAAACAAATATTTTGCTTTTGAAAATCCCAGAACTTTCTGGAAGTCCCATGTTGCTACATGGATAGCCTTAAGTAGAGTCAGATGAAACCCAGCCTTATGCATTTGGAACTCAATTTGTTTAGAATAATTCATTCTATGGTAACCAGAAACCTATGACACCCTGTCTCTCTTTGTGGTCTTCCCAATCCATACCGTATTCCATCACAGTGAAGGAGTGCTTTTCCTTCACTCCTGACTGTTTGTGCATCACTATCTTGTAGGGGCCCTGAATGGGCTCTGATGCCAGGTTGAAGGACATTTGCTTAAGCCCGTTCTCAGTCTTAATATCCCGCCACTGCATAATTCGGTTCATTTTTGGATCCTGTGAAAGAGGTGGTAAATTTTCTAAGTCAATAAAGTATTAAGTACAACTGGGATCACTGCTTTGGAGATGGAAACATTTTAAGCTTGGTCATATTCTTTTTGGGAAGGAAGAAATAAAGGTGACCTGGGAAATAACAAACCAGTTAACAACATTCCATTATCAGGTTACTTTCATAAGATTGATTTCTCTCTGATTATGAAATATTGACGTTTCTTACCTCAATGTAAGCCAGGGGAAACTGAAACACAAGGAAAACAATGTTAGTTTAGAACAACAGGCAAATCTGTTTCCAAAATTATTTACATTGTAATTCCTAACTATCAAAATTATAGTCATGAAGTAGCAACAAAAATAAATAACAAAAAATGTGGTTGGGGGTCACCACACCATGAGGAGCTGCATTAAAGGGCCACAGTATTAGGAAGGATAAGAACCACTGATGTAGACATTTCACACGCACAGCAAATTCAATAGATTTATAGAATAGACCATAGGATGGGAGTTTCAGCCAAACTGTGACGAACTCAATATCTAATAACAAAGTCAATTGTAAGCCAATTCACCACCATAGAGAACTTTTAAGTATATTTTAAGTAGAACTATTAAGTATATTAAGTAGAACTATCTGAGTCATACGAATCACTCAATGAATAGGGACTCACAAAGGGAACTTTGATGAATACCATCTATAAGATTTCTCTGATGTTCTGAGGGACATGCCTTCCCTGAGCCCTTACAGTATGGAGATTACAAAATGTAATGTTAAAATCAGGAATATTTTTAGGATGAAGTGGAGTTACTAGTGTTAAATATATCCAATTAAAATATATAACTTGGTGGTGTCCCGGGCAAGCCATATACACCTACTATACACCAGGCAGTTCCTTCTCATTCCTTGTCTGATGAGCTACTAAGGGATCAGTTGTGTAGTCAATACTCAGTTCCTGAGCACAGTTCAACAGAATAAATCAGGGCCTAACTCTGCCCAAGAAATATCAAGAAAAGGCTCAGTAGCTGCTCTTGCTTCAAGGGAGAGTTGCTGCTGACCAGGGCAAAGGCTGCATGTTCAGAGCTTTGGTGGGTGAAGTGTTTCTGACCAATCAGATGAAGTGTACACAGTAAAGATAGACAGTGACAAAGTCATTTAAGGTTCTCTAGTAACCAAGCTGTCTCAAGAGCTTACTTCAGGTGAGCATAAGCTTAAAGAGGACACAGCCACGTCTAGCATTGAATAAGGGATCAAACAGTGGCAGTCGTAAGGGAATTTTAGTGATGTTGAACTCATTTCTGAAAGTAAGGAAAAGAAGACATGAAACAGATGATGAAAACATGGTACAGGTGTTCAAAATGGAAGTTTATTTAGCTGTAAAAAATAAAGTCACAAAACTTGCAGGTTAATAAATAAAACTTTTAAAAGTTACACAGATAAGGCAGGTTAAGAAAGTGAAATGCTGTGTACTCTTTCTCAAATGTGGCTCCTCACTTCAAATATTTAGTTATGTGTTTAATCTGGAGTACCTGTGAAAGCAAGGAAACCAGAAGAGGGCCACCTGGGTGGGAAATCCCTCATGTAGGGGAGATAGCATGATGTAGGAGACATGAAAGCACAGTGTACTAGGAAGGGGCAGAAATCTGAAACTGAGATGAGTGTGTGGTGTGTGAGAGATGAGATGAGAGGGTGGAAGTGGTGAGAGGGGAGGGTGGGAGACATGAGAGGTGAGGGCACCCTCTATTTTCTGTGTGCCTTATTTCCTGACGTCCTGAACTAATTGATGTGTAGGACAGACACCTCTTTCCTGTTCTAATTCTCTCCTTTAAGCACTGAGAAGAAGAAGGAATAGGAAAAGAGGAGTGGGAAGATGAGGAAGAAGAGGAAGAAGGAGGAGAATTAGGAGGGTGAGAAGGTGAGGAGGAGAAGAAGGTGGAGAGGAAAGAGAAGGTGCATACTACAGTTTGAATTTTATAAAATTAGGATGAACCAAGGGAATAAAAGAGAAGTACTTGTTGGCTTAACATACTTTAAGAATATCACTTGAACCAGGCTGGCACAGTGGTATATGCTTTAATACCAGCAATCTTGGGAGAGAGGTGGAGGTGGAGGCAGAGTCAGAGTCAGGTGAATATCTATGAATTCCAGGCCAGCCAGAATGACATGGTGAAACCATGCTTCAAAAGAGCAAAACAAAACAATACAATTGACACTGCAGAGAATCAAATTTGTGAAGAAAAAAACTTTTAACAGAAGTCCTGAGGCCCTTGCCTATATGGCCAGTAAAGAAAACTAAGTTATAAAAAATGTGAGTGAAGAAGTAAAATTGTTACTGTCAGACCAAGGGACTAAAAATTAGACCAGTTCCTGGTAGGATGACACATAGAAACAGGAACCACAAACAGGTAATAAAAATGGTGAAATTATGACTCCCATTCTCACACTCCTGATCTAAGACAAATAGCCAAAGGCCTACCATATGGTTGTGCCTTCTAATATGAGGGCACCTCTACAGTAGACCAAGCTAACATATTCAAGTCCAAGACCAGGATAAGTTTCCTCTAAAGTCTCTGTCTTCAATCAAACTGATCATTGCTAAATTAAAGAAAGAAGACCTCTCAAAGATCCTTAAAGGCCCCAGTCTTAGAGACAGGACTTCCCAATCCCCTTCTGCAGAGTCTTCCCACGCATGTGCCTTCTGTGTGTGTGTGCGTGTTTTTCCTCACCTCTAATAAAAGCCTTTCTTCTCTGGCTGGTTTTGCCTACTGTGCTCAAGATTTTTTCCTGTCTTTTAATTCTTTAAGTGGCAGAGAAATGAACCTCAGACAGTAGTAGCAAGACCACTTTATAACCAGCACACAAAACCTATTGGAATCTAAGGTAAGTCATTTTTGCTAGTGAATTCAGCAAGTTCAATGTGATAAAAAAGTAATGGGATACTTAGAAAAATTTTAATTGTACTGAAAATGCAGGTAACAAATTATAAATTCTATAAACTCCATTCACTCATGAAAACTATCATTTGGGGAATAAGTTAATTTCAATTAAGAAATTCAGTAGCCTTAAGAAGAACATTGCAAACCATATAATACATATATATGCATTAGACAGAAACATTTATTATTAAATGTTCATAGTCTTTCCAAATCAAGATATATGTTATTAATATGTCAATTTAGTTTCCAAAGCTGATTGTAGAAGTGCAACCTGATAGTAAAATTTATACACAACATCCAGTAGTAGTTGATGAAATTCTGAAGAAAAGATTAATTCATGGAAGTGAATTTACCCTAAATAAAAATGGAAGCTGTCCTCTGAGAGGTTCTACCCAGCATCTGACTGAAACAGATGCAGATACCCACAGCCAACTATTGGATGGAGGCCAGGAACACTTATAGAAGAGTTGGGGAAGGATTAAGACCCAGTAGGAGATACAAACTCCACAAAATACCAACAGATCCAACATATGTGGACCCCTGGGAGCTCCCAGAGTCTGAGCCGCCAACCAAACAACACACACAGGCTAGAATGATCCCCTCCCTGCCCCCAATGTGTAGCAAATAGGCAGTTCAGTTATCATGGCTGCCTTGTCTGGCCTCAGTGGGAGAGGATGAGCCTAATCTGGCAGTGGCTTGATGTGCCATGGTGTGAGAATACGCAGGGAGGCCCCACCCTCTCAGAGAAGAAGTGGAGAGGAAACCGAGGTTGGATATTAATTAGTTAATTAATTAAAAAGTAAGTGTTGTAAGTATTATATACCTCGGAGGTGAACAAAGGAAGGGAGATGCAGT
The DNA here is from genome assembly GCA_021653895.1 of Mastomys natalensis. Taxonomy (NCBI): domain Eukaryota; kingdom Metazoa; phylum Chordata; class Mammalia; order Rodentia; family Muridae; genus Mastomys; species Mastomys natalensis. Next base: position 233,146 of record JAJTUV010001624.1, on the reverse strand, counting down.
TGGCAATGTGCTGGCTGTCATGGCATATGGACTTAGGTTTCAACCGAGAATCCACATAAAAACAGGTACAAGTATTCCCTGTAATTCCAACGGGAGAAGCAAGCAGAACAGACAACTCTTCAGTTGTCACTGGCCAGGCAGCCTAAGCTTATCTACAAGTCTCAGGCCAGTCAGCGACTGACTCAGAGTCAAAGTTGCATGGTACCCAAAAACTGACACCTGAGATTGTCATATTGTCTCCTGGCTAGCACATGAATGTGTACACGCACAAGCACAAGCACACACACATGCACATGTGCACACACACACACATATGAACATGTACTATACAGCCACACAAAGTACTAGGATATGAGTCAACAACTGTACTGGTTTAAACCGAAATGTCTCCCAAAGACTCATGTATTTGGCCCATAGGGAGTGGCACTATCAGGAGGTGTGGCCTTGATTGAGTAGATGTGGTCTTGTTGGTGGAAATGTGTCACTGAGTGGGTGGGATTTGAGGTCTCAAATGCTCAAGCTATGCCCAGTGTGACAGTCTCCTGTCTGCAGATTAAGATGTATCACTCTTAGCTCCTCTAGTACCATGTCTTCCTGTTTCATGCAATGATGATAGAGGACTAAACCTCTGAAACTGTAAGCCAGTCCCAATGAAACATTTTTGATGTTGGCTTTCTATGTTTATGTGTTTTTCTTGTCTTAAAATTTTTTTTATAAGAGTTGCCAGAGTCATGGTGTTTCAACAAAGCAATAAAACCCTAAGACAACAACCTACACTGGAAATCTTACAGTGTCATAAATCTACAGAGATAGGTAAAAGGACTAAGGGATTGTCTAGTAGAATCATACACATGTATATATAATGAAGGATGGAACTAGAAACAATTATCCAAAGTGAGAAAATTCAGACCCAGGAAGAAAAACATGGTATGTCACTTATAAGCAGACAGTAGCTGTAAAGTAACAGGTAATCATACTTCAATCCACAGACCCAGACAGATTAAGTAACAAGGAGGGCTCTAGGAGATGATAGATCTCCCTGGGAAGAGAAAACAGAATAGATTTTGCAGGCAGACTCAGGGATGGTGGGAATGGAAGCAGGGGATGAGGTCAGGAAGGGAGGGAAGGAGGGAGAGAGTATGGGCAAGATGACTGGAATAGGAGACTTTTAGTGGGTGATGTGGAAACCTAGTGCAGTGGAAACTCCTGTAATCTATGAGGGTGACCTTTGTGAGGGCTCCTAATAATGATGGATATGGAGCCATCTTCTATAACCAGATAAGACTCCAGTGGTGGGATTGGGACAGCAACTCAGCCACAAAACCTTTGATCCACACCTGTCTCACCAGCAAGATGTGCAGAGGCAATGGTGGCTCAGAGCCTGTGGAAGTGGCCAACCAATGACTGGTCTAGCACGAAGCCCAAGCCATGAGAGGAAGCCTACACCACATACAGCCTGGATGACCAGGAATAAGAAGTTAGATGGCTCAGAGACCAAGTGTAGAACCAAACACGACTAACTGAGGGGGGGAGGAAGTCAATGAAATGATTCCTAATGATATCCTGCTATACTCATAGTATCAGTCCACAACTAAGTCTTCATTGGTAAGGGTTTCTCCAGTAGTTTATGGGAGCAGATGCAGAAACCTACAGCCAAACAATAAGCAGAGCTTGGAAAACCCCAAAGAAAAGTGGGAGGAAGGATTGTAGAAGCCAGAAGGGTCAAGGATGTCAGGAGAAAGTAGTCCACAGAATCAATAAAGCGTGACCTATAGGAGTACACAGAGACTAAAATGACAATCACAGAACCTTCTGGGGTCTGTGCTAGGTCCTCTAGATGAATGCTGTGCTTGTTTAGCTCAGAGTGTTTGTAGGAGTCCTAAGTGTGAGAGTGGGTGTATCTTTGACTCTTTTGCCTGCTCTTGGGACCCTTTCCCCACTACTGGGTTTGCTTACCCAGCCTTTATATGAGGGTTTGTGCCTAGTCTTATTGTATCTTGTTGATTACCACTTGGAGGACTACATTTTTTCTGAAGGGAAATGGATCTGGAGGAAAGGGAGAGTTGTGGGGAGACTGGGAGGAGCAGGGGGAAGGGAAGCTGTGGTCAGGATGACTTTATTAGAGAAGAATAAATCTTAGAAAAAAGGAAAAATATGTACTTGATAAAATTATACAAGAGATTTATTGTGATAAACAGAATTTTTAGAATCTTTAATGAATGGTATCCACCATAATTTCTTATTAAGTAAAAGTGGATTGTTATTTTGTTTAATGTTTAAGTGTTTCTTTCAGAATTCTGTACAGTATTTTCTGATGATATTCACTCCTTCCAGATCTACCTCCCTTCCCTATGTACCTTACTTAGTGTTCTCTCTTTTTGTTCCATCATTATTTCCAATTTGTGCTATATATCTATATATTCTTGGATATATGGACTTCCAGTGGAGTATGGTCGACATAGCAGGGTCTATACTCTTAAAGAAAACTGACTCTCTCCCAGTAGCTGTCATAACAATAGCTCCTCAGCTAGGGTTGGGACTTCATGTACATTTCCCTTCTCCATGACAGGTTTTCTTTCTTTTTTTTTTTTTTAATTGCATGTGCTTGTGTATGTTAAGTCAACTGTAAGTTCGTATGTGAAGATGTTATGCTGTGTTTATAGGGTTTTTCACTTGTATTTATTCTGCATCTAACATTATTCACCTCTGGCTCTTACAGTTTTTCCTTCCTCCCTGACACAATTATCTCTGTGCCTTGGGAGGCGTGGGTGTAATTTAGATGTCTGATTTAGGATTTCATATTCTACAGTCTAGTCAGTACAGACAGAACCATCAACCCTACTGTCTGGCTTTAATACAGCTGGAATATGCTATGCATAATATCAGAGGGGAAACTAATTGTCAATCTCACTCAGCAGTGAAGTCTATAAAATTATGAGAACCACTGGCTGGTCAAGACATGCCCATTGGTGCAATAGTAGCACAAATGTCAAGGAGGTAAGCAACTACAGTCTGATTGTACTTAAGTACAACTGTGCAAGATGAAATCCACACATATGGAATCATTGTAGAGCCAAGAACATGTGGTTTCATTCACCAGAGGTCCAGAAAAGAACTCACTATTATTATGGTGCTAAAGGACTCAGCATTAAGCTGTTACTGATTTATCTTTATATTTATAGATTAGGGGCTAGAGAGATGGCTCAGTGGTTAAGAGCACTGACTGCTCTTCCAGAGGTCCTGAATTCAATTCCCAGCAACCACAGGGTGACTCATAACCATCTGTAATGTGATCTGATGCCCTCTTCTGGTGTGTCTGACACACCAGTATACTAATATATATATACAACAAATAAAATCTTAAAAAAATATTTATGAATTAAGCATTCCTCATCAAAGAAGCTTCTATTCATAGTAGAGGGTATTTAACACAGACACCCACAACCTGCCTAAGTACAGAGAACAAGAAACTGAAATGCAAATTTATTCTTAAAAGAGTCTATTTAGGGAAGAAACCAAGTGTTAAATATGAAGTTATAAAAATAATAGAGACTGTGTTACCACTGTTACACTAGAAATGGATTTCTTAAGGATGGCACAAAGTAACAAAATCTGCAAAAGAAATTACTGAAAAACATGACCAATTTAAAAGGTTCTATTCAGTATAAGTCTCCAAAAGTATAAAGAAAACCCAGAGATACTTACACAGTAATGGACTTCAAAATAAAGACACTCACATATAAGAAAGCCATAGTGTGGCCAATAGTGACTGGGTGCCGGGTATAAACTGGCAAAAGAACAGAATAGAAAAACAGACCAACTCATGCCTACAAGAGGCTGAAAACTAGAATATTGCATTGACATTTTGTGTTGAAGAACCCACCAATACCCACAGGTATAAGACTCACCAATTCATTCAGGGGATGTAGATTTTTATCCATAGAGACAACCCGAAATTTAACTGAAAAGAGAGAGAGAATTTTCTAGTGAGGTCCTTCTTCTTGCCATGTTGAGGATGGCGTCTTCATTCCTTTGCCCACTGTGGAGCTTCATACCTGACTGTCCTGGCTTGTACACGGGCTTATCTGTCTGGATGAAGACAACACTTTCTTTGTTCTTCACAAGCACAGTGTTCACTTTGCTGAATGTGTGTGTTGACCCTTTGATGTCAATGTCCAGAAACTTCTCTTCTTCAGAAGAGGAGAATCTAGGGATCTGAGAACAACAGGAACATGAGACCCTTCACCATCTGACTATTTGCATTTCTTAGATTATCTCATTAACCTTCTCTCCTTCTACCTCACAGGAAAGAGATGTGGGGTCCATATGTTTGTGTTTAAGTATGAAATGGAAGAAAAAACAATGTCAGGACAAAAAGGATGTAAAAAAAGCACAACCTTTTGTGTAAGTCAATGTGAGTTTATGTGAGCAAAATCAGTCATTTTTATGGAGTAAATAAAATCTTGATTGAATGTTAGCTCTAAGAAATGAAAGAAAATTAGCTGTAACTTTGAAACTGAGCTAGAAAGAAAGGTAATGTATCAATGGTGGTAGGAAGTATGTCTTGAGGATAGGTTCTGAAGAAGAAATCCATCACTTATTCAGGACATCAGGATCACGCATAGGAGATGTGGTCCTAATTAGCTGGAGTGCTGTTTCAAAGTTTATTACCTCACTAGCAGGAAGTACTATGAACTGGAGAGTACTATGAAGTGCACAGTACGCTTTTTTGAGGGAATTCAGTAGGAAAGCAGATCACGCACAAGTATTGACTCTTCTCATTTTTGGGTGAGAGGCTCTAATGTATTTGTTTATTGGGTAAATGTTCTAAATTTCTATTGTTTTGAGTTCACAGATATGCTTCTAGATTAACCTTTTTAAAAATTATGTATGGATAATAAACATATATATTCATGCACATGTTCATAAGTATATAAACCAAATCAAGACAAGTATCTAGTACTCACAATGAAAGAAACACAATGGAACAAGTCCTTGTCAACCACAAGCTCATCGAACAGGTGTCTCCTTCCCGAGTGAGTTATCAAGGACGCTGTGACAGTCACTGTCTCATTCAGATGGTAGAGATGGAGGCAGATTTCTCAGGGGTCTCAGTGTAGAGCTGGGAAGGAGCCAGCACCAAATACTTCCTGGAAAGGAAGGAGTTTCAGCCAGCTGATGGCAGATCTCATTGTCTATAACTGGAGTTTCATCACAGTAACCATTATCATTCATGTTTCCACAGCTTGAGATGGCAGGTTGACAGTTTGGCAGCTGTCACAGCTTGCCACACAGCAGAGTGGCAAACCAATTATCAGTTCATCAATCATCAGCTTCAGCAGTGATAGCTGCCAAGGAAGGTTTGAATGGCCAGTACTCTCTTCACTAAGCAGTCAGCACTCAAGTTCCAGAAAGATTTTTATTTTTTTAAATGAAAGTATGGGGGAGTAGTTATTCTTTTCATAAAAATTTATTATGATTATTTTTTCATTACCATTTTAAAATTCTTTAAAAAATCTCAATACCCTGTTTTTATTTTCGGGTACTCTTCCACCTAAGAGTTATAATGTGACTATGAAATCCAATTAGCATAATTCACCTATGTTATACTCGAGCAAGTGCCTAAGGCTATCTGTAGGAATAATTCTCTACTTTTCCTAGAATTAGAGATTTTTGTCTCCCAAAATCTAGCCTGTCACTCAATATCACAGTATGCAAAAATATCACCAGCTTGCTTTTTATTTTTGCCACCTTAAATCTATTTTCATGTCACAGATAGAGAAAAACTTCACTCAACAATGTAATCTTAATCGTATGATTATTCTGGACATCAAATAACAAGTTCTCCTGGTAGTTTAATCCAAGGTCATTGGTCCTAATAGGAATATTTTTTAGGACATAAATATCCACAGGGTTCTGGTGTGCCTGAAGTCTTATCTGTCTCAACATTAAACTATAGTCTGCACATTTCCAACCAAGAATGCCAACAATTTAAATGCTTATTTTCAAAGTGATTAAATAGATTCAACACATGAGAATGCCTCTGACCATTGGAATTTTAGATACTACTCGTTCAGTAATAAGGGGAACACTTATTCTAAATCACACCACACCTCAGTTTAGACACACTGATTACTTTAGAGTTGGAAAAAAAGATTGCCTAGAATCATGGAATACTAAAGTAGAAGAACATATATACGGTAATTTGTTAATTAAAAAGCAAAAAGAATTTAGAGACTTTTCAGGGGAAGGGACTGTGAAAGGAAATGAAAGAAATAGCTTTTTGATTGGAGAAGCGACAATATGGGAGAGAGCCTTGGAGGTACTCACGGGTCTTCATTGAGCGAGGAAGAAGAAGGCAGGAAGGCAAGAAGAACTGAAAAAAGGCACAGCTGAGCCTGTCTGTCCTTCCACATGGTGTGGTAAGAGAGGACAGGAGGACAGGGTTTATGGTGTCCTCCTCCTTAGCACTGTGTCCAGAGTCTTCCAATCTGCAGCAGCTTATTTATGAGTCCTCTCTGTAAACAGAATGCTTTGCCCAAGGTGTACGAATAGCAACATAGAATACTTGCTCTCTGTCAATGTCACTGTGTTCAGTGGTTGCCTAAGAACGACTCAAATAAATTTCAACAGTCTCAGGAAAGATGCCAGAGGAGCTGTTGATTGTGTTGGTAAAGGATTAAGGCCACAGAATTTGCTTAGTGTGAATTAGAGCAAACTCTCTCAATCCTAATGACCAGTAAATCTTTGCAGTAGGTGGCTATGCTATGATTGTGTGACATTTGCCACTTCCCTTCTTCTACTTACTTAGAATCTAGCAGCACTCTCTGGGATGAGGCATCTCTGTTTCTCTCTTTCCTTATTTGTGAATCACTAGAGTAGTTCAGGTTGGAGATTTTAAGTTCTCCTGTCTGATCAATCAAGCATGTACGTTTATGGGTCTTGTGTATAAAAAGTGGACTTTGGATACTGAACAAGCTCAATACCTCACCTATTACAAGTCACTGTGCCTAAATCATCTTTGTTAGAACAGAAGTCCACAAAGTCATCTAGAAGTTTGCTTCCATCTCTACAGTTTACTAGGAGGCCAAATATAACCTGTGCAACTAAAGGTGATTGCTTCAAATGTGGAGGTATCAGTATTTGGGATGCAGCATGGTTCCTCTGGAAGGATGTTAAGGTGTGAGTTGGGAACCCCATTAGAATTTCTATTCTAGATCATGGGGCTATTTAGTTTTGCAAAGATCCTGTGACATTGGCTTAAGGAGGGGCATAGCACAAGCTGAATCAATTATAATGTTAAGGTGTTAAGTAAAAAGAAAGAACACACTAGAATGTGATGTAATGTAAGCATGTAAGAGATGAAAAAGAAATAAAACTTATTCCTGGTATGATGGTGCATTCCTTTAGTCCCAAAACTCTGGAGGCAGGCATATCTCTGTGAATTTGAGGACAGTCTGGTCTACAAAGCCAGTCCAAAAAGGGCCACAACATTAGGAATATTGAGAACTCTGTTCTAAGACATTCATAGAGGCACAAATCTGCATTTCTTCGAGATGTTTTCTGAACTGTCTACATGAGAAGAGAAACAATGGGGATAGTTCTGCTCTCTGTAAATGCCAGCAGCACACAAAAAGGTGAGAAATCTATATTAGAAGCTAATATGATGCTTCCCTAAGGGGGTTGTCTTCCAAGTCTCCAGACAGTATGGGGGAGTTGAGTGTAAATGACTCCCTTGGATATATATGATTTTGATACTTTGATCTCCAGTTGGTGAAGCTGTTTAGGAAGGATTAGAAAGTATTGCCTGCTTTGAAAAGGTGTGTTAGTGGGGAATGGGCCAATTCTGAGTATTCAAAAGACAAAGCTATTCCAAGTGAATTCTCTCTCTCTCTCTCTCTCTCTCTCTCTCTCTCTCTCTCTCTCTCTCTCTCTCTCATCCTTCAGGATCAAAGATGAGGTCTCAGCACTTCTTTAGACTAATACATGTCTGCTTGTCGCCACGTTCTCCTCTATGATGGTTGCATACTCTTTCCCTTAAAACTTACCTTGATCATGATATTTTGACCTGGCCACAGATCATAAATTACAACAGAAGGAATTGGCCTCATTAGTAAGTAGATAGGGGAAGAGACATGATCCAGGGCATCATGGAATTCAGATTCAAATCCTTATTATGATGAGCTATTGTGCCATGATTGTTATGAGGGCTGGCTGAACAGACTGCTGCATCTACTTGGTCATGGCTATAGGTGTAAGATGTGGCCAAGAATGTGAACTGAAAGCTGTCATAAATGTCCTTATTTCCATTGACCACAGCCAGTTGTCTGCAGAGAAAATTCAAATATGTTGGTGTTGCACTAAGTCCAGGCTCAGAGACTCACCTTCCTCCACTAGTAGATACTCAGTGGACTGAAACTGAATGAGTTTGAGTGACTCCAAGATTTTACCCCTGCATTTTCTGTCAGTTGAGCAGCCTTTGCTGACTCAGAGAGTTGCTCCCTACCTGAACGTTAGTAAGTAAGGTGAACATAGCAGACTCCTAATTAGCAAGGCTCCAAATCATAGTACTTGCTGATATCCACAGTTACTGGAGCCAGCTGGTCAGACAATGTGAGAACCAGGATTGGGCAAGTGTGGATGATTATAGGAAGGGAAGAAAGACGATGCAAGGGACAGATATGGGAAGGTCATTCTTTAATACCATGTCAGCAAGCAAGTGTACTTTCTCAGTGTCTTTTAAAGGGAAGAAACACAAAGCATGACCGATTGCAAGAAAATACACAAGGGTTACAATTCTTTACATGGCGAGTTTATGCTTCACAGTATCTATGTTTGACTAAGGTCATTTCCTTAAGGCTAATATACTCTCTCAAGAATGAATGTGTAAGTGTGGAACTTGGCAGGATATAACGTATGCATGTCTTAATTAAAAACAAAAACAGATGTCTGAAGACTCATTCATGATTATTCACAAGCAAGAAGTCAGCCAAAACTAACTTCCAAGTGCTCCCCACATGTCCTCATTTTTATCTATTCAAGCCAAAGCTGCATCAGATACTGGAACAGAAAGACTGTACTTATTTTAGGCACCTCCTCAAGAGGTATGGAACTTACCTGTCATTAATATGTGAATCTTAGCATTCATGCCCTGTCTCAGGTTGATCCACCTCTGAGAGAATCTCACTTGTGTTTTTGATCTATAAGAGGCATTTTATCAGTCATGGAGCAGAAAGTTGTGCCTGTCTTAGGGTATTATCAGAAAACACAGCTCTTAACTGTCACTGACACATGAATAACCTTGTGTTAGTGGCCTGTCGTAGGTTGAAGAGGTTTTCAAGACAATCTTACCTGTCGTTGACTACGAACTTCTGCTAGAGAAGATGTTGGAGCTTGACTGTAACTCTGCTTTGACATCTATAAAAGCTCTGATAATTCTTCTCAAAGGAATAGGTAATAGATATAGCCATAAAATGGATCATAACACCAAGTCCTTCTACACTCAATGAGTGAAATGTAAATGAGGACCATGAAGGAATAATGGCCTGTAACTTTTTTAGAGAATCATTTGTAATGGTATCAGTGTCCAAAGACAAAGGCTTTGCATTTCTTTTTTTTTAATTATTGGAAATTTTGTTTACATTTCAGATGTTTTTCCCTTACCCCCTTTTCCCCCCTCCCTCCCAGGAACTCCCTATCCCTTCCCCCTCCTCTTGCCTCTATGATGATGTACCCTCACCCATCCTCCCCCTTACCTCACCTCCCCACCCTCGAATACCACCCCCCACGATGTCCAGCCTTCATGGGACCAAGGATCTCTTCTCCCACTTATAAATAGCTCCCTTGCATATATAGCTGGAGCCATGGGTCCCTCCCTAAGTGCTCCCAGGCTGATGGTTTAGACCCTGGGGGCTCTGGTTGGTTGATATTGTTGCTTTCCTCATGGTGTCACGAATCCTCTCAACTCCTTCAATCTTCGCTCTATCTTCTCTGTTGGGAACCCCATGATCAGTTTAATGGTTAGCTGTGAGCATCTGCCTCTGAATATGTCAGACTCTTGCATACTCTAAGGAGACAGCTATATCAGGCTCCTGTCAGCATGTACTTCCTGACATCCACATCAACGTCTATCTTTGGTGACTGCACATGGGATGGATACTCCGGTGGAATGGTCTGCAAATGGCCCCTCCTTCAGTTTGGCTTTTCATTTCTAAAACTTACAATCTCCTTATGCTGAGCTAACAAATCTAAAGAAATATTAGTGTCATACCAATAATACTCTAAGGGTGCCTTTTTACTCTGGTCCAGTTATTCTGACTTTCATTATACATTTTTGGAGTTATACAAGTCAAGAGATATTGAGCATGACATTCCATATGGCTTCTGACTTTCATTCCTTGTCCCTAATCTCTCCTGATCTGAATTATATCATATAATGTTTCAATTATTTGTTCTAGCTATCTATCCAATTTTTTGTATACTCAGAGCATTGGCTATGTTTTTAATATGATTATCAAGATGATTAACATAACTAGCTGTTTGTATCTCTTGCACTAAAGCCAATGCAAAAGTAGCATCACTGGCTATAAGTGTTATGAGAGCAACAACATTGGCAGTGATCAGCCTTTCCATACATTTACTTCTTGCCAGAACTTGATCTAATTCTTCTAAAACTGTGAGACTTCTTCAGAATACCAGGGTTCAGATCAATTTACAGGAATGATAATGAAAGCTGTTGATGTACTACCATTACAGACTGACCACCATCATACAGTGTAGAAACACAGTTGGACAAAAGACAATTAAAATAAGAAATGCTGAACTTGTTATCAGAGCATACAACAAAGGTAAAATTCCCAGTTAATAATAGTAGATGGTCTAATGCAGGATGTTACATTTATCTTAACCCTGAACATGTGCCATTTTTATCCACAGCAATCATAACATCATACAAGGCAGCAGTCTCTGAAAACGTCCTGAACCTGCCCTCCAAATGCCGATTGTCATTTTCTTTTGTCCAATTTTGGATTGATTTCCAGACCAATCCATGTCTGAGTCAGAATAACTGGACACATTAAAGTATAGAAGAAGGTCATTATAACAACTTCTCGATTTGATTGATTTTTCAAAGGCAGGTTCCACAGTCTCTGTCTTTTCTGTCCTGCAATGTCTGAATATCTGAGGTAAGGAACCTTGTCCAGTCTGAGATATAGGCCTTCCCATCTTAATGCTTGGCACTACAGTCTTAGAGATATTCTTCTTCTAAGTCTTAGGGTGCACAGAAACATATCCAGCATTGGTACTCTTTCTTTCTAGTAAAACAAATAGATAGGCCCTGACTCACAGCAGTGTAATTTATCAATTTGAAATACATTTTACTGTCACAGCAAGGAAATCCTTACAGCCAAGTATTATTAGAGATCACAAGTAATTCTGGCCTTGACCATATGGAAGGATGTAGCTAAGGTAGGTCAGGAACCTTTGCCCAATACATCTTCCCTGTTGCCATCATCAGGGCACTCTGCAAGATCAAGGTCAGCATCATTCTTTGTCCCAATATCAGTATGTCTTACCAATCACTCTTGCAGCCACTAATCCTTCAGTATCCTGTGAAGAAACACCAACATGCCCTCTTGCCCATGTTAATACTGGATCAGGACCAAGCTGTGTGACAGTAACTAGATCTTGCTATTTCACCTGGCCATAAGTATGCCAAGTTGTAGGGTACCATAGACACTCAGCAGGAGAAATTCCCTTGGCATCCAAGGTCAAAGAATTCAAAATAAAATTTTGTACTGAAGGAAATATATAACTTCCTCTTTTTATTTATTCATAACTGATTTTTGGAGCTCCATGGGCACAATCCATAATTCCCTGTCCTTGAGGATATGTGAAATTAGGTATATTATATAGATTTTAAGTTATATAGATTTAACTCATTTAATTTGTATTTTAACATATATGAATTATATTTAATTCATACAATTTTCATTAAAGTATATAATTAATACTTAAATGCAAACAATTTATATTTATTGTATACAAGTAGTAACTCATGATATAATTAAATATATAAATCATATTTAACTTGTATAATTTATATTTAATGTGAATAATTTACATATGTACATGCATGTGTGAACCAGCATGTAGTTATTATATACATGTTTCAATATATATAATTTCTAGCTTGTATAATTTATGTTAGTTTATATAAATTATATATGGGGTCACCTGCTGGATTGGATCAGAACAGGCAGGTGTATTTATCTGGAGTTCATTTGATCTGCAACAGGCAGGTCCAAGTCTTGGACCCTTGATTCCCTGAAGCTTATGTGAACTTTAGTTTACAAAAGGATATACATTAGTATTCACCTTTGTATTGAATTCATATGTTAGAAATATAGTTAACAGGGTTCTGTTAGACAACAGTAGACTCATACCTTTGAGACCTAGCAAAATCCATAGGTTTGTTTTTAAAGGCACAGAACAGGTTTTCCTCTATCCAGAGGACTAGATATGCAAATTGAACAGAAATATTTTTAGCATTATGAGAAGCATCTTTAAGTTTATATTAAGAAGTGAACCAAAGGGAAATTAGAATCTTCAGCTTGTGACTGAATTATAAACTGCCAGTGTTCCATAGCTTATCAGAACTCCAATGATCAATATTAAAATTCTGAACTTTGAAATAACAATAGCATGTGGGGGGAATATGACACATTTCCCATTTTTTCTTTAGCTCATTTCTTACATCTCTATAATTTGCATTTATATACATTACAACACCTTCTTAGACCATCCAACATTTATAACTTGCATTTACCAACTTTATACATCCTAATCTGCATTTACCAACTTTAAAACATCTTTCATCTGAAACACCTTTTTATTTCTGCTTTCAGTTATCAATCTCAAACATTTTCATTTTCCATAACCATTTTCTTAGACATGAACCTGCTGGATCATAGCTCACCTATGCAGAGCACAGCATTTCTGCCTCCTCAGTGGGCTAAGAAGGGATGGGTGGGAGTGAGCGGCTGCTGACCCTTCACGGCTGCTCGTTTTCATTCTCTTTCTTCTTTAAGAAAATCTAAAAAATCTATGTAATTACTGTTGCCATAACTTAGCGAAGCACATTAAGCATTTGCACACACACACACACACACACACACACACACACACACACACACAAACAAACAAATACAGCTGCTTCCATTTCCCATATTTTTCCCCCTGCCTTTCCTTTTGACTTTTACTTTTTCTCAGTTCCTGTTGTAGATGTCTCCCACCAGAGGAATTAGATTTATATGCTGTACAAGATTAGGATTCTAGTTGTTGCGCCCAGAGATTGAGTTACCATTGTTTCTAAACTAAGTTTGTGTGGTGTTTTTCTTCTCACGGCCACTCAACTGGATTCAAGAGAGAAAAGTTCTGTGGGTTTGCCTGATGTGCACCACAAAGGCAGTGGGGGATTTGAAGCATTGGGCTAGTGTGGTAGACCCTGTCAAGGGAAATTATCGAGTTGGGTGGAGATGTCATGGAGGTCCCAGGCCAGAGTGTCTGCTGAGATGAGAGCACCCTGCTAGAAGGTTACTGGAATGTGGGACCTCAGACCAAGGAGGGTTATGGCAATGAAGGAACTAGCTGCTCCAGAGACAAGAGAATCAGATTTGGGAATACCTGGATCTTCAAATGTGGGGGCTAGCTAGAGGCAAGGGTGGAAAGACCTCTCCATGGTAGAGAGTTGGCAGTAGTGTGGGGAAGCCTGCCGGACACATTTTTTATATGTCAAATCAGATCAACAATGTCTGATTTCAAAAGATCAATAATATTCAAGTCTACAAGAATCGATGTCTGTGTCCAACCCCTCTGTAGCCAACCAAACAACAGGTTCTTTGTAGTGTAAGGACAAGATCCATCATCTCCCTCTCCCCCATTTCCTGGCCTTCAATGGGAGGGGTCTGCACTTCCTCACATTGGTACCAATGAGATCATAGCAAGAAATGAGCCAACCATGGCTCTTCACAACCAAAGAGAATGTTTTCACTTTCTGTCTCCAAGCACACCATTACTTTTATTGCCCTGTGAAGAAGAAACACAGTACAGGGTTGTTTTGGGGTCCAGGCTCTTAGAGAACAGGGAAGGCATGGCTGGAGACTTGGAAAGGTGGGTCTAAGGCACCTGCTTAAATGGGATTGGTAAGTCCCATTGCATCTAATGACCCAATTCCTCCTGCTGGGTTCCACTGTCCTAGTGTTTAGTAACTTCTCCAAACACAATCCTGCAAGAGACAAGCAATTCAGAGACAGGAGGTGGTGTGACCTCTCACATTCAAACCTTAAGGAGGACATTTTGACCTTAATAAGAGCAGCAGTAACAAGAATGGTGAGCTCTGTGCTGACCTGGATTTGAGATGTAGTTTGAGAGTGAACCCAGGAGCTTCTTTAAGGCCCCTTTCTCTAGTTCTTTTCAAGAGAGGCAGAGATTTTCTTGGGCTCAACCTTTAAATTCTCCAATGACTAACTACTGTAGACCTCCTGTTCTCTACCTATAAGCATGAGATGTACTTCAGTTTTCTTAACCTCTTAGTTATAGGCATCAAAAAGATGGTAGCCTGTCTGTGAGGATGTAATGCCATAAGGAAATGTGCTGTCCCTCAATATTCCCCAGGGTATGTTTTGTCTACTGAGTGGCATGGTGGTAGGGGAGGACTCTTAACATGATAAGGGGATTTATTACTACAGGGAAAGGCTTGGGGTGGGGTTGAGGTTGGGGGAAACAAATCTGTGGTTATGATCCAAGTGCAAGGAATTATTGAAGTCCTTATTTTTTTACAGCTAATACTTTTGACAGCTAACAAGAACATTACAGTAAAGAAATAAGTCAACATCCAAAACGTTAAAGATCAATGAAGAGACAACAATAGAAAATAGTTGATGCTAATAATAATAATAAAAAAACCCTAATGCAAATGCACAAACTAAACCCAAAATAATAAACAGTAACTCAAAATACAGGTAAAAAAAACCACAACAATCCCCCACCCAACTCATCAGGAAGCAAACTCATTATGTTCAGGCAATTGGGGATCAGAGTTGTTCAATTCTAAAGAGGGACAATAAAAATAAAATTCTCTGAGAAACAAAGTCTGAGCCCAACTGCTCTGCAGCCAATCAACTACCTTTATGCAGCATTCGCACAAGCTCCAGTTCCAGCTATGCCTTCTGTGGGTGGCCACTATCATTTCTCACAATGGCAGATTGTGAGGTCATGGGATATATGTGCCAATCGCAGCTCACCAAAACCCCATTATCATTCTCCAGTTCTTTTCAAGAGAGGTGGAGACCATTTTGACTCAGTCTTTGTCTTAGTCAGGGTTTCTATTCCTATGACAAAACAGAAGTTTTGAAGGACAAAGTTTATTTGGCTTACACATCCAGATTATAGTCCGTTATTAGAGGAAGTCAGGATAGGAACTCAAGTAGGACTGGAATCTGGGGACAGGAGCTGATGCAGAGGCCAGGGAGGGTTGGGAGGTGCTCTTTACTGACTTGCTTCCCATGGCTTGCTCATCCTGCTTTCTTGTAGAACCCAGGACTACCAGATCAGGGATGGTACACCTGCAATGGCCTGGGCTCTCCCACATTGATCACTAATTGAGAAAATGCCCAATAGCTGATCTCATGGAGACATTTTCTCAACTGAGGTTCCTTCCTCTCTGAAGCCTCTAACTTGTATCAAGCTGACACACAAAACTGTCCTGTACAGGCTTTCAAAGGACTAGGCATAGCATGATGGTGTGCTCTGATGCTTCCATTGGCAGCAAGGTCTGAGGTAACTGGTTTCATTGCACTGAACAGATCTCCTAAGGACTCATTCTGCCTCCAGGCAGGCTCACATTCAAAGGCTTCCTAAATCCTCAACGATGCTGCCTAAGAGGAAAAAGGTGCAAACGTCAGATAGCACAGGACATATAAAAAGACTTTTACTCTTTTTGGGGTGGGGGGCAGGGAGCAAAGGGTTTATTCAGTTTACATTTTCTTTCTTCTTTCTTTTTTTATTGGATATTGTATTTACATTTCAGATGTTATCCCCTTTTCCCATCACCCCCCACTTAGAAATCCCATATCCAATCCCTCCTCCTCCTCCTTCTATGAGGATGTTCCCCCACCCACCTACCCACTCCCACCACTCTGCCCTAGAATTCCCCCACACTGGGGCATCCAGCCTTCATGGGACCAAGGACCTCCTCTCTGACCTATGCCCGACAAAGCCATTCTTCCCTACATATACAGCTGGGACCATAGTTCTTTCTCCTACATTCTGTTCATTCTGTCATATGAGTTTTCATCCAATGCATCAGGCCTGATCTGTCTCTCTGCCCTGCACAAGACAAAACTGTCTAAATGGCAGGAAGATTGTAGAATTGTCCCCTGGGAGTTTTCCTGCAAAGCTTCACCTTGTCTTCCACTGTATGTTTTGGGGATGGACAGGTGGAAAACTCTTGACTCTCCTAGGGCTTCATTTTGGTTTAGTCCCTGCCATTGACAAGGCCCAATTAACTGGTGTCTGCCTGTATTCCTCTTTGTAGGACATGCTATCTGTCTATCTGCCTATTCCAGGACCTTGTCCTTACTTCTTTGATCTCATATCTGTAGCTCTGAACTCAGACCCAGGATGTGTGTTTAGCTTCCCTGCAGCTTCTGTCTCTTCTGTTGTCACTGTGAACTCATTTGCATTTCTGTTATCCTGCTTCTGAAACCTCAAGGTTTCTGTGTTCTCTTGTGCACTTAGACAGATTGTAAAACCTATGGATAGGTAGCAAGCATAGAAGCAAAAATGATAGAAAGAAAGGAGGAAAGAAAGAAAGGGAGGAAGAAAGAAAGATAGAAGAAAGATGATAGATTTACTGTGTAATATGTGCTTGAGTGCTAATATTCGTAATTTAAATTGTATGATTAGCCAAAACTGCTCACCTCAGTAGAGATTAACAAGTAGGAATGTCTGACCATGTCCTGCCTCTGACAACTCCACACCTTGTGAATTTGTTATTCAGTAATTTCTGATATTGTGGAAAGACACAAATGCTCTTTTCTGTTCAGGACAAGGTGTTCTCAGAACATACCCTCTCTATAGAAGGGTGTAACTGCCTAGGAGCACCTTCCACACACAAGAGCTGAGCCTTGGTAGACAGCTGCCTGCTACCTCTGTCTTCCAATGGTCTTTCAGAGGGGCAAAGATTTGAGCTAATCTCCTAAGACAGCATCACATCTAGACATCATTACATCTCAGACTGAACTTTCCCCAGCATTGATGCATTCACACAGACTCAGCTCTTATGATCGATCTAAGTATCTCAGTTAAATCTAGCTTTTTTTTAATTTATTAACTTTCTATTTATTCAGACTTTTCTTTACTTCAGTCACAATAATTTTGCATTTGCTCTACATAATACCTTATCTATTGTACCATATTTATCTAAATTTGGAATATAGTAATATAGTCCACAAAAATACAATAATTTAAAAATAAAGATTAGTTTCAGATCTTCATTGTTTATATATGTGAACAAATATGGTTTTTAAAATATTAGCCATATATTCCACAATCTTAGCCAACTGCTTAGCTGTTCCATAAACATCTCTGATACATCCAGGAGACTGTCAACATACATGAGCTTGCCATCTGAGAAGAACACTTTTCCTTCCCAAGGTGCATGCCTTCTTTTTTCTACCTGGCTACCTACCTAAGTCTTCTAACAGGAGAAGGGGTATGAGTGGAGAAAAAGATGTTTGTCTGTTCTCAATATTTGGGAGAAAGCACCTAGTTTCTCTCATTAAATATGATGTTACTTTAGGATATTTGTAATGTTGTGAATGTCTAGTCCTAACTTGTTGAGAGCTTTTGAAACAAATAGACATTCAGGTTTTTTTCAATTTTTTTCTGCCCCAATTCTTTTTTTTGAAAATTTTTTTATTGGATTTTTTTGTGGTTATGGAGTTTATTACTAAGTTGTTAAAAGTTTCCTATGAAAGTTATCAAAAAGGAAAACCAGAAAGATCCTAAGTGGGGAAAGAGAAAAATTCTACTCTATCTGGGGAAAGGAAAAAATTCTATTCTATCTCTCTATTCTATCTGCCTCTCATCTCTTTGTCCTCAGTACTTATACATCTTTCAGAATACATGATCACATGTTACAAAGTTCATCATAAGTTCACACCAAAAATCAAATAATAAATTGAAATAGAAGTTTACAAGAGAGAATGCTTACATGAGTATCCATTAGGAATAATTATCTGGCTAAACATCCATCACCTGTCTAGCTCCATGGGTTCACTGAAGGTTTAAAACTATAACTAGTTTATTAGTGACGTTATGTATAGATAAACCCAGTCAATATCAATATTTTATCTTCTGTCCATTAGTTCCCTTTGTTTTATTTATTTATTTATTTATTTATTTTATTTATTTATTTTAAATGTTAATCAAAGTCTTTATATGTTTGATAATGCTCAATAACAAGATGCCCATACAATCAGAAGTGTAATCCAATACCCAACCTAGATATACCAACTACCTTTTAGTGGTGGAGACACGCAAACATCTGCCTCCATGTTCCTCTCTCTCTTTCTCTCTCTCTGTCATCTCCTAGCTCCTCCTGTCCTTCTCTTCCTCCTTTCCTTACTCCTCTTACATATCACCCTTCCTGGTAAAATTTAAAAAAACCCTTTTCTCTCAAAATACAATTAGAGCATAACTATACCAATTTGTATCAGTAAGGTAAAGATAGACCTAATACCCAGTCCATCATTTTGTTGACTAAACAGAACCCCTGTCATCTCTCCTAATTAAAAGACTTAGTTCTGAACCTGGCTTTTTTTTTTTTTTTTTTTTTGGCTTTAGAATGAATGTCAGTTGTAAACGATCTTCTCAAATCTTTTCTCTCAAAGTAAATAGCCAGGATTGGCTATGAATCTATGTCTTCAACCCTGTCATAAATCCAAAATGACTGAGTTAACTGAAATTATGGGAAGCACAAAGTATAGTTTCTAGAACTTAGCCAATTTATAGAGACCACTGAACATATGGACAGTCCCTATACTACAAAACATTGGAGCATCCCATCTTCAGCCTTCTGGCCCAGGATCATCTGACAGACCTAGTGATGCAGAATTATTAAGGGCTGATTACTCTGTCTTGGCAGATATAATCAGTCAACAATTTTGCAAGTGTGTCCTTTTCTGGACAGTAATTTGTCTGTAGATGAAAAGAGTCAATTCTTGCCTAGTGGCTGTCTCACCACAACTGAGTAACTCTAAAGATACTCAATTTCTTCTTAGAATCCAAAACAGGGAAGCTGTCAGGAGCAGACAGGTCTCTAATCAAAATGAATATTAATACAGAAATGTTTGTAATATCAATTCTGTGGACTTCTGACATTTTGAAAACCAAATATCCATGTAAGGCAATCTGGACTGCTGTCTGTTAACTCCTCTCAGCTATTTTTAAATAAAATATAGAAAACACCCTAACAATAAACTCAGAGCCATAAATTTGCTATAGGCCCTTAACTCACAGACTAACCATCTCAAATCAGTTAAAAAAAGTTAAAGAAGGACTGGGTCTAAGCCTCGTATTCCTAAATGTGCTATATAGGCACAATGCCTAAGAGAGTAACAATAATAATTTCTCTTTCATATCGATAAGAAACTAATGAAAACCTTAAATTTGAAATCAAAGTATATTTTGTATCATTTAAGAAATTATAACTTTGGCTCAATAACAATTATACAGATTTCTACCAATAGGTTATGGCTATGCAATAAATCCTAGCTATTCATCCCTGATCCAACAAAACCTCTACTTTTCCCTAGAAAGACAGCCTAATATTAACTACCTCAGTCCCCAAGCCCAGGGAATAGAGGCACCGACTCTTCATTAACTTCTTCAAGTTAATTACAGGCATTGAGATATTAGAAGAAGGGAGGGGGAGGAGTAAATTGATAAGTCTCTGACATCTGTGTCTTCACTACATCCAGCTGAAATTCCAGGACATCAGAGATTTGAGCAAGTCTGCTCAGCTTCCTTGATGAGTAGATACACCAAGGCTGTGTATTCTGCAATATACAACTCTCAAAAAAATTTTACTATCAAGATAATTTTTTGTTTGAATTCTGGAACCTAGTATTCTGGTGGCCTGCTTCTGACTTTTCTATTCCATATAATTCTGGGAGTTTCTATGAGGGTGTGCTCCAACCATCCTCCCATTCTGATCTCCCTGCTCTAGAATTCCCCAACACTAGGGAAGTGAAACTTTCAGGCACCAAGGCCCTCCACTTCCACTGATGCCTGACAAGGCCACCCTCAACTACCATGGTCAGGTAGAGCCATGAGTCCTTCCCTTTTTTGTTCTTGGGCTGGAGGTTTTAGAATGGCTACTCCAGCTTGTTTCTTAGGACCATTTGCTTAAAAAATTGTTTTCCAGCCTTTTACTCTAAGGTAGTATCTGTCTTTTTCACTGAGGTGGGTTTCCTGTATGCAGCAAAATGCTGGGTCCTGTTTATGAATCCAATCCATTAGCCTATGTCTTTTTGTTGGGGAATTGAGTCCATTGATGCTAAGAGATATTAAGGAACAGTGATTGTTGCTTCATGTTATTTTTGTTATTAGAGGTGGAATTATCTTTGTGTGGCTATCTTCTTTTGGATTTATTGGAAGATGATTGCTTTCTTGCCCTTTCTAGGGTATAATTTCCCTCCTTGTATTGGAGCTTTCCTACTATTAACCTTTGTAATGCTGGGTTTGTGGAAAGATATTGTGTAAATTTGGCTTTGTCATGGAACATCTTGGTTTCTCCATCTATGGTAATTAAGAGATTTGCTGGGTATAGTAGCCTGGGCTGGCATTTGTGTTCTCTTAGGGTCTGTATGACATCTGTCCAGGATCTTCTTGCTTTTATAGTATCTGGTGAGAAGTCTGGTGTAATTCTGATAGTTCTGCCTTTATATGTTACTTGGCCTTTTTCCCTTACTGCATTTAGTATTCTTTCTTTGTTTTGTGCATTTGGTGTTTTGGTTATTATGTGATGGGAGGTATTTCACTTCTGGTCTAGTCTCTTTGGAGTTCTGTAGGCTTCTTGTATGTTTATGGGCATCTCGTTCCTTAGGTTAGGGAAGTTTTCTTCTATAATTTTGTTGAAGATATTTATTGGCCTTTTAAATTGGGAATCTTCACTCTCATCTATACCTATTATCCTTAGGTTTAGTCTTCTCATTGTGTCCTGGATTTCCTGGATGTTTTTTGTTAAGAACTTTTCGCATTTTGCATTTTCTTTGACAGTTGTGTCAATATTTTCTATGGTATCCTTAGCACCTGCAATTCTCTCTTCTATCTCTTGTATTCTGTTGGTCACGCTTGCATGTATGACTCCTGATTTCTTTCCTATGTTTTCTAGCTCCAGGGTAGTCTCCCTTTGTGATTTCTTTATTGTTTCTACTTCCATTTTATGTCCTGGATGGTTTTGTTCAATTCCTTCACCTGTTTGGTTGTGTTCTCTTGTAAATTTTAAGGGATTTTTGTGTTTCCTCTTTAAGGGCTTCTACCTGTTTACATGTCTTCTCCTCAAATTCTTTGAGAGTGTTATTTATGTCCTTGTTAAAGTCCTCTATCATCATCATTAGAAATGATTCTAAATCTGAATCTTGCTTTCCTGGTGATATGGGGAATACAGGACTTTCTACTGGGAGAGAATTAGGTGCCAATGATGTCAAGTACCCTGGGTTGTTGATGCTTATGTACTTGCACTTGCCTTTCACCATCTGGATCTACTTAGTGCTACCTGCCCTGTCTCTGACTGGAGCCTGTCTTTCCTATTATCTTGATTGTTCCAGAACTAAGATACTGTCCAGTTTACAGCTCCTGGGAGACCAGCTTCCTCTGTGTTTTGTGAGATTGGGTTCAGAGTTGCCACCCAGTATCTGCTCAGTGCTCAGGACCAGAAGGAAACAGTGCTCTGGGCCAGGAGTGAATTCCTGTGTCCTAGTGGGTTCCAATTACTCCCTGTATGGGGCAAGTGTTGCTGTTTCCTTACCTAAGATACTTTCCAGGTTAGAGCTCCTGGAAGCCCTGCTTCCTCTGGGTTTTGTGAGATTGAGTGCGTAGCTGCCGCCCTATATCTGCTCAGTGCTCAGACCCAGATCGGAAGGTGTTATTTTATTTATTTACAATACAGATGTCATTCCCTTCCCCATATCCCCTCCCTACAATCCCCTATCCCATTCCCTCTCCTCTTTTATTACCATTTTAATTATATGCATATATTAATGTCAGTTCTAGGTTGAGGGTCTAGCAATATAATAGATGCAAATAAGAAAGGAACAAGCAAGACAATAAACACAAAAGGTTAAAGAAAAAGCAAAACATTAAGCCCATTTACCTGAACACTCCCATTATAAAATTTAGATTCCTGTCTGAAATTATTTCTTGGTTCCAACCTAATGTTTAGATTCCTGCCTGAGATTATTTCTTTGTTCTAGCCTAAGACATGTTCCGATTCTTATAATCAAATTATTTTTAAAAATTCCATCAATATAGTTGACTAAATGGATAGACTTTGGATTTGCTTTGTTTTACTTTATCTTTTCAAAGACTTGTTGATTTTTATTTTTGTGTGTGCTATGAATTACAAATTTGTACTACATGCAATACTTGGTGGCCTCTGAGAACAAAAGAGGCCATCATCTACCCTGGAATGGGAGTTACAAATGATTGTGAGCAACCACATGGGTGCTGGTACTGAAGCCAGGTCTTTGCAAGAGCCATAAATGCTCTTAACTCTGAGCCATTTGCCAGTCCAGTATTTTATTCATATTTATGAATATTTTGGTGTGTGTGTGTGTGTGTGTGTGTGTGTGTGTGTATGTAGTGCTCATGGAACTCAGGAGAGGGCATCTGATCTCCTGGAGCTAGAGTGACTGTATATAGATGCTGGGAACCATACTGTGGTGGTTTGAATAGGTATGGCCCCCATAGACTCATGTGTTTGAATGCTTGGCCCATGGGGAGTGGTAATATTAGAAAATTTGGCCTTGTTGGAGTAGGTGTGGCCTTTTTGGAGTAAGTGTGTCACTTGGAGGTGGGCTTTGATGTCTCCTATGCTCAAGTACTGCTCAGTGTGGCAGACAGTCTCCACTTGCCTGCCTTCAGTTCAAGATGTAGAACTCCTGGCTCCTCTAGCAGTGTGTCTTCCTGCATGCTACCATTCTTCCCACAATGATGATAATGGACTTAAACCTCTGAAGCTCTAAGCTAGCCCAAATTAAATCTTTATAAGAGTTGCATTGGTCATGGTGCCTCTTCATAGCAATGAAACTCTAACATATATGCTTTTGCCCTCTGAAAAGGAAGCTCATGCATTTTACTGCCAAGCCATGTCTTTTGAACAGGAGGATTTATTATAAACTGATGAAGAAAACTTACTCACCTTCAACAAATCCAGCCTGATCTTGGTGAACAAGCTGTATGTTGGATTTCATTTGCTCGTATTTTGTTGATGATACAAGCAAGATCAGTGGTCATTCCATGGATTAGTGTTCTTTCGATATTACTTATTTACCTAACTTTTGTATCAGGTCAATGCTAAAATAATGGCATGAATTAGAAAGAATTACATATATATATATGTTTTCTAAAAGATTAATAGAGAGTTGATATCATTTCCTCATTAAAATATCAAAGATCTCATCAGTGAAATTATCTCAAAAAGAACTTTTTCTTTTTTTTTTTTTTTAAAGATTATTAATTATTGCATTGATAAGACATGGAGATATGCTTCAGTTGTGAAAGCACTCTTTATGCAAGCATGGGGTATGAGATCTGAATTCCAAGACCCAGATAAAGCCAGACACATGGTGCCACCTGTCTATACTCCCAGCTTTCCTACATCAGATTAGGAGATGGAGTCAAGAGGTTCCCTGGATGCTTGAGATCCAAGTAGTTTGTCTATATGGCACAAAAAAAACTTAGTTTTAATTGTGAGTAGTTAATCAAAATAAAACCTTGGAGGAAGATTCTAAGCAGCTGAGATTGCTTTTTTGAAGTAATCTTTGAGATGAGAAACTCATTGGGAGGGGACAGAAACCAGGAATAGTAAGGGGACAAGATGCTGCAGGGCCAGCAGGAGGAGCCACTAACATGGCTCAAAGTCCAGAGGAAGTCAGTACTCATTTAGAAATGGTTTATTCCCATCCTTCCTCAGTTTCACATGGCTCACCTGATGGCCTGGGGTGTGATCCTCCAAGGAAGTCAGTCTGAAGTCAAGGTGCTTCGTTGTTGAGTGTTGGAAGTCTTGGGAGAGAGAGGATGTTATTGGGCTGCACTTCTGCCTTTCTCTGGGTGCCTGAGTGACACTTGCCAGCTGCTTAGGTTGAGACACAATACAGTCCATGATAGGGATCCCAGTCTGTGCCTCCCAGGATGAGAAACATCAAATCAAGCTGTGGGATAGATGCTGCAGTTCTCAGTCACAGGAGTCTAATAGCTTACTGGATCCCCCCAGTGAGGCCCCTGAACATCATAGCCAGGATTTTTTCTATCTGAGTCCTCACTACCCTTGTGTCAGATCTCAGCGTGTTTTCATCTTTGGGCATCTGTGGACAACCACTGGGGCTTTATGAGTCAATCTTGACCTGAGGGTTGACCTTGACAAAAATCTTCAGAAGATTTATTGGTAATGGAACCTGAGGAAACTGCTCCCAGGAACCAGTGGGGAGTGAATAATGCCCTCTAGTGCAGTGGAAGTCATGACATGAAGGATTTGAGAGCACTTTCCTGTGGTTTTTATGGGGCAATACTCAAGAGAATCCTGCCCTCTTGTCAGCCCATATCTTTGGGATACAATTATTCCTTTCAGTGGCATCTAAAAGAACCCTGCTCCTCCCTGCTTTTCTAAGAAGCTCTTAAGGGATTACTTGTCTGGATTGGCCCCTTCTCTGCTCTCTTGATCAGGTCAGAAACCTCGCTGCTGCCTGGTCACTCCTGTATTGCCCGGTGGGCTCCACAGCCGGAAGAACTTGCTGTACAAAGCTCATGAATAACTCATTGTCTTGGAGGCACATAACCCAGGCAACCCAGAGCAAAGTTTTTGATTACCAGAGCCCAAAATCACCTACCTTCCTTCTGCTCTTCGAGGATCCTTTGTTGGGAGAAAATCCTATTTATTTACTTGCAGTTCTTACAGTTTTCATTCTTTTAAATTTTATTTGTGTTTGCTTTATTGAGAAACTTTATATTTGTCAGGTCTCAGGCAGCTGATATAACCAGAACTGAGCTCAAGATGGACTAAAGAAGGATTTCTGGTGGACAGATAAAGACCAATGTTCTGCATGAACTTGTGAAACAGATTTTCTGTCCCCCAAGTGGAGCCTTTTCCCTCACCTCTGGCAGATTGGACATATGGCTCTGCAATTCATATATACCCATGGTGCCTGTCCGTATATCAAAGCCCATGCTGGACTCCAGGCTCCCTTGGTATCTCAATGACCAGTTATACTTTTCAAAGTCTACATCCAAGCATCCTAACCCTTCTCAGCTCTTCCCCAAAACTCCCTCCAGCTCACAAGCTCCCCTCCCTCTACTTACTCACCCTTGTTACTTTCTCTAGCTGGTATCTTTATTGCTCTCTTGCGCCCTCTTGCTTTCTCACCATGCTCTATTCTCTACCTCTTGCTATCTCTCTAACTCCACTCTCCTTCCCTACTGTGCTCTCTCCTGCTCTCCTGCTTCCCTAGCCCAGTCCATGCCCAGTCTGATTTGTATTCTACCTGACTGGATTCTTCCAGATGTCTCTGGATATTTTCTCTCTCTTACGCACAATGCAAGCCTTCCTCTAATGATGGATCAGTCATGTCACAGTTTCTTTACCTCATCTTGAATACAATATTACCTTTAAAATTTATTTGAGAATGTTTTGCTGATGAAGTCCATGGTAGTGTGGAACTCATGAATATACTGCTTTCCTCCTGCATGGTGGCACTACATGCATGCACCGTGATACAATTCATACCCTATCTGATAGACTTCATTTGACCATGTCAGAGTTAGGACTGTGTGTTTTCCTGGATAGGCACTGATGGCTAGGGAAGGGGGATGGGCCCTCTATGGTACCTCCACAATATAGGAGATGCAGGGGACCTTCCTCTTACACCAGACAGTGAGCTCCTCTCAGCTCTCCATGGATGCTGTATGCCTGCCTCTTCTCTTTCACTTATAATGGAGAGAAATTACTGTCAATAAACCTCAAGAGAAAGACCTTATTGGGATGTTTTCTTTTCTTTTTCAGATCTAATGGCTGACATCTCCATTCCATTCTTGAGATTTCTTTGGAATTCTTTTACAAGATTTTAAAGATCCAGTTGGTAATGAAAATAAAAATTTCATTGTACACATCTCAGAATAAGGCACCCTACCCCATTGCTAATTCTGTAGGGACTAGTTGTGTCTGCTTTCTGGTCTTAAGGACATTTGGGCTTCAATTAGGAAAATGTGCCCAAGAAACCATTTCTTTCTGTATAGGTATCTGTCAACTAGTTAGCCATTCCCAAATTATCCAGATCCACGTCTGCGTTCAGATAGCAGAACACTGGTCAGTTTAACAACTGTGGATTTTCTTTTATAAAGATAGATAATCATGTTCTTTAGGTATTTCTCTTAATATGGTAGTGATGTGATCTAGAGATCCAGGACAGAGCCTCCATCAATCTATTTCATTATCTGGTACAAACTAGTATCCTTCAGATGGAATCCACACTATTTGGCTACACTATGTGGACCCAAAACAGTGATTTCTTTTGTAATGGCCTGTTTCACCTCTAGCTTCTTTCAGTCAATGTTTTTCCAGCAAATACTTTCTGACTCCCATTATCAGTGTCTTTGAACATCTTACTAAAAGCCTTTCTCAGTTTTTTCCAGCCCGGTGAAGTATTCTCTGGAGTCTGCTTCAGGTTCTGTATGACTGGCACCACAGAGTTCAGAATAGCCACTTCCTGGCCACAGATGGTCTAGCTGTCACACTCCTGGATATATATATATATATATATATATATATATATATATATATATATATATATATATATATTTTATCCAGGATAAATAATAAATAATAATAAATAATAAATAATGAGGTTGCCATACCAGACTACTTCACATCCACTTTTACTGTACACTAGGGTTGTTTTGTTTTTTTTTAAGATTTATTTATTTCATGTATATGACTGTGTAGAGGTATTATTTAGAAAGCGGTGCCAGGCCTAGCTTGTTCCTGGGCAGCCAGCATGTTCCTGCTGTTTCTCCACTCTGACTCTGGTTCCAGCTTGCTTGATGTGCAATACCCTGGCATCCACGAGACACCAGCGTGGGGAATGGCTCTACCAATCCCCCACGCTGCATCCACACAGCCCAGACAATATTGCTATCCTTGCAGTACTGACAGAAATGAGACTCTTAAAGCTTAATGGTTATCTAAAGGATTTATATATTTAGAAATGCTCAGTCAACAAGATGCCCACAAAATTAGTGTTGTTGCTACCCAATATCTAACCTTTTGATAGAAGTTGGTACCTAGGACAGCTTTCGAGCCACCCGTGATTCTCCATGACTGATAGCCTCCTTCTTCTCCTTTCCTTCCTCTTTCCTTCCCCTTCCCTCCCTCTCTTCTTCTACGAGTTCCACCTCCTCTTCTACTGCCTAATCACCGAGCTCCACTGAGAATACAATGTAGCAGAATAAATATCCTGCAACATGAGTGTTTTACCTCATCATATATATGTGTACCTTGTATATGCCTGGTGCCAACAGGGGCCAGAAAAGGGTGTTGTACTCCCTCCAATTAGAGTTAAAGATGGTTCTAAACCTCCACGTGGGTGCTAGAAATTGAATCTAAGTCCTTTGCAAGAGGAACAATTGATCTTAATTGTTGAGCCATGTCTCCAGTCCATATTGTTGCACTGTTAATTACAGCCAAAATAAGCAATCTGTCTGGGTGCCATCACACATAAATAAGGAAAATACAAAATAAATGCACACATATGTGGGGACGAGAAAGGATAGCTTAGTTCTTGGCTGGACACAGGCCTTGAACCTTGACCCTGCTGCAGGGGCCCGCATCTTCACACAAGCAGCAGTGTTCCAGCCAAGAGAGTATAACAAGAAAGCACTTCCTGCAGGGCTTCTCCAGGGCCCTCTCTTCCCCTCCCTTGTCTCTCGGCACCATGGTCCCCATCTCTGTTTTGCTGTGTCCCCACCCAGTGGCATCTGGGGACCCTAAATAGAGACACCAACCTCTGGGTCCACTCAAGAGCCCTGCACCCCCGAGGAACCAGACTGAGTGAGGGACTCACCACGCCAGGTGGGGTCCCACTAGGGCCCGCCCAGTGCCTTGCGCAGAACTGACTCAGTCAAGATCTTGCGTGTTTCTGCCATGCTGAGCTGCAGTTCCAGCTAACTGAGCCTTGGCAGACACATGGGAACAACACCACCCAACACCCATACACAGGACCTTAAGTTTTCCCTGCACACACCCATGCACACACACACGGGCACTCACACGAACATGCACACACACCCCAACCCTAAGTGCTGTTCTGACAACAAAGGGGAATGAGAAATCCCTTGACTTGCAGAAAGATGGGTAAAACTGAAGGTCATGGTGAAGAGTGCAGTAAGCCAGATATAGAACCGCAAGTGTGATGTGTTTCTTCTCATAGGTGGAAGATGAAGAGATATCCATGGTGGGCTGAAAGTAGGAGACAGTGTTTAAGAGCCTGAAAGAGAGGCTGTGCAGATGAAGTTCCTTCCCAGACTATCCGCTCTAAATCTCCCTGACCACCAGTCTGAAGTCAAGGGTGCAGTTAGGGCAGAATTTGAAACAACTGGTTGGAAGGGGTGGCTGGATATTCACGTGAGGGTCCCATGACTGTCCTTGATCTATTATTATTATTATTATTTTTATTATTGGAACTTTTATTTACATTTCAGGTGTTTTCCCCTTACCCCATTTCCCCCCTCCCTCCCAGGAACTCCCTATCCCTTCTCCCCTCCTCCTGCCTCTATGATGGTGTACCCACAACCACCCTCCCCAGAACCTTACTTCCCCACCCTCGAATACCACCCCCCACAATGTCCAGCCTTCATGGAACCAAGAATCTCTTCTCCCACTTATATATAGGGAAATGTAACAGTCAAGAAGACTTTCTAGGATCATCTTTTGCAAGCAGGCACAGTTGAACTCCTGAAGACGGTGGCTACTTGACTGGGAGGATAGTTCCATTCTCTCTCTCTCTCTCTCTCTCTCTCTCTCTCTCTCTCTCTGTCTCTCTCTCTCTCTGTTTCTCTCTCTCTGTCTCTCTCTCTGTGTCTCTGTCTCTCTCTCTGTGTCTCTGTCTCTCTCTGTCTCTCTCTGTCTCTCTCTGTCTCTCTCTCTCTCTCTCTCTCTCTCTCTCTCTCTCTCTCTGTGTGTGTGTGTGTGTGTGTGTGTGTGTGTGTGTGTGTGTGTGTGCAGGCAGAAGAGGACATCAGATTCCTTGAGTTGGAGTTACAGGCCATTGTGAGCTGCCTAATGGAAATACTTTGACCTGAATGTATGTTCTCTGTAAGAATTGTCCCACCTCTTAATGGTTGAGTCATTTCTCAGGGCCTCCAGCAGGTTGTTTTGTTTGTTTTTAGGATTTTTATTAATTCAACTTCTTTGTAAAGGAATCCACACATATTCAGGATGCTTACTGGACATTCTCCCCTTGCCTTTCCTCATGACCCTGATCAACCAACTCCTTCCCAGTGCTCAGTAATTCATTTTGTTAGTTTTGCTTTGTGACCCTTTAAGAATAAGTAGGGTCATCTGTACCACTATGTGTTTGGAACTACCCCTTCTCCCAGAATCTATCATTAGTCTCACAGATAAGGAGTAGGTCTCCATGTTCCTTCCCCTTCCTTAACTGGTACTGCTAGGGCTGGTCTTGTAGGGCAAAACAGCAGTTTTTAATCAACTGTACTATCTTAGATAAAGACGAAAAAACTGTTTTCTCATGTGGTTTTAATTTGCATCTCTCTTGTTAAGTTTGTATTTCTATTTCTGTGAAATAACAGTTCATAGCCTTTATCTTTAAAAACAAAACAAGAAAAACAACTCTGTGTGAATGCTACTTTCCCTAATGGACTGAGCAGTCAAATGGTGTGAGCTTGCTCTCCCAGTTGAGGCTTAAGAGTTACTTGAGCTCTTGCATCAAGGGCCACTCTGGGAGACAGTGAGGCCTGGTTTCAAAAATCTGACATAATCAAGGTACACAGGTTCTTGTCATGTATAATACAGGTTAGTTTTGCCTTGTGATGCCCTTCTGTCACTACACATGGGTAAACATCTATCTTCTATCTATCTATCTATCTATCTATCTATCTATCTATCTATCTCTTTATCATCTATTTACCTACCTATTTGTCTGTCTGTCTGTCTACACATCTATGTAGGTAAGTCATTTGAGCCTGATCATAGCTGAAATATCATGTTTTGCTCTACTCCTAGAATTTTCCTTAAGCTTTAAGAAATTTTGATTTTTACATGCCAGCTTCATGTCATATGCTTTATGAGTTCTGAGTTTTTATAACCCAAACCATCCTTTACATTACCTGAAAAATGGTCTGTTAACTTATATGTTTATTAATGGCAATGATTGGTACTTGGGTATTTATTTTTTGAGTTCCTTTCCTTTCTTTCTTAAAGAAATAAAAATAAAATAGGTCTGCTATGTAGGTTAGGTTGATCATGAACTTACTATGAAGCCCAGGATAGCCCCAACATGTGGCTTCCTGTTTCATCCTCCTGAGTGCTGGAATTAAGGGCATATGGCACAGGGTTATAGATTTTATATGTTTCAGATTTAAATATTTTCTTTCTCTATTACATATATAGTCAATGTATGCACACACACATACCACACACACACATTCTCTCTGCATTTTTCCTTGAATATTAATTTTCTATCAGATGAATAACTGGAAAAGATTGTCTCTCATCCCCTATCCTGTTTCTTCACTCTCTTAGTAGTTGTTTCTTTGCTATTCTGTAGCCTTTTTACTTCATAGAATCCTGTTTGCCAATTTCTGATATTATTTACTGAGAAATTATACTCCTATTTAAATCTCTATTTCCCTGTATTTTCTTCTAGATGTTTAAAATTTGAAATCTCACATTAAGGACCTTGAATATTATGATTGATTTTTTAATAGGATGAGTAATAGGGGTTGATTTTTAGTCTTCTACGTGTGGGTTTCCAGTTTTACCAGCACCACTTGCTAACACAGATTCTTCAAAGTATGTTTTTGGTGCCTTTATGGAGAAACTGTTGATTGCAGCTGCCTGGCTTTATTTCCATGGCTCAGTAGTGTGTTTTGAAATCTCTTTCCTTCTGTTTGTGTGTGCATATGTGTTTCTTTATAATGTTTAACTTCTTTATCTATTTCTTAGAAGAGGGTAAGTGGAAGGAATTTATTACATCTATAGATTATTTTTTAATAATATGATCATTTACTGATTTGTGGACATGAGAGGTCATTCTGTCTTCCACTGTCTTCTTCAGATCCTTCTGTTAGGGCTTTATGGTTTTCTTCACAGAAGTCTGTATATCTTTGATTGAGTTTATACTTAGGTTTTTCATTATTTGAGGCTATTGTGAATGTAAAATTTGTACCCCAGGTAGTCCTCCTACTACTTTTCTGACTGTATTTATGAGATATATGAGTCTTTTGGTAGAGTTCTTAGTGTCTTTTGAGACCATTGTCATCTGCAAAAGGTAAATTGATGTCCACACTTCTCATTTGTATTTCTTTTATTTGCTCTGACTAAAATTTCAAGTGTCTTTTATTTTGTTTCTTTCCCTTTCTTTTTTTTCCTTTTTTTGTTTCTTTTGAGGTAGGGTCTAACAATGTAGATCAGGTGGCCTTAAAAGTACAGAGATCCACCTGCCGCAGCCTACAAGGGCCGGGATTCAAGGCATGCATCATACTTTATGTGGTTCAAGTATTATACTCAAGAAGAATGGCCAGAATGGACATCTTTGTCTCATTGTTGATATCACAGGAAAAGCTTCATGTCTCTCTATTTAGCAGAATGTTGCCTCTATGTTTGATGTATGCAGTCTTCATGAGGCTGAGGTGTGTTCTTTCTGTTCCTAGTTTCTTCACGTCTTTTGACAATGGGAGAATACCTGATTTGGTGAAAGGCTTTTATGCTTATTGGAAGGATCTTGTGCTTCAGCATACTTACTAATTGGTCAAGCCATCTTTGCATTCAAGAACAAATGGCAGTTTGTTCTTGGCGCATGACCTTTTTAAAGTTAAATTAAATTTGCAATTGTTTTTTAGGATTTTGTGTCTATATTCATCATAGATGAACATCTGTTACGTTCATCAAAGAAAGTATTTTTGCATGTAACTTTGTGGGTGTGTCCTTATTTTGTTTTGGTGTCAAAATAATGCCCATTGTAGAAATGTTTAATTTGAGCATTTCCTTCCATTCATATAAGTTGAGGAGGCATTCCTTCCCTCTCTAGTTATGGAACAATGTGAGGAATATTTATGTTAGTCCTTTCCTAAAGGTCCTATAGAATTCAGAAGTGGATCTATTACATCTTCAGTTCTTCTGAGGGGATGCTATGGCTTTGGTTTGGTTTCATTGCTCATTGAAGCAAAATTGCTAAAGTGTCACCATCTTGCCCTGGCTCTATTTTGTTCCTGTCTCGACAATCCTCAGCCTTCCACTCTCCCCTTTCCTGAGTAGCTACCACCTACTTGTCAATGGTTTTGAGACTGTCTATGACCCTGACCATGATCCAGACCTGTTAACTAAAATTACTAATGTTTGTGCTGGTTAAAACACAAAACCAAAATAACTAAGAGGAAGCGTAAGCCAAAAGTCATTGTTATGTGGTGTTTGGAAAAAACATTAAGCTCTGCAAAAAGACTCATGTTGCTCTGACCCATCTAACACTGATGTAATTGGGATTTTTGTCTTTGAAAAATGCTGTTTCCCTGAGCTGTGGCACCAAGAGACTTTGAAGCATGAGTCTGCTCTTGGTCACTTGTTAATTAGAAGATTCACATATTTTTAATTGACTTAATCAGCATGGTTGTCAATAACTATCTTCTGTTGTTTATTAGTTCTATTTTCACTGTTGATGTTGCCTTTGTTTATATCATACATATGTCTAGAAACATATATGATCTAGTCATATGTATGCCAAGAAAAATAATTTATCAGTCACATATATAATTAAAAATTCATTATTTTCTCTATACTTTCTGGTTACTGGAGTTTAATCTTTTAAAATCTACCCTGGAAGGTTGGACTGTGGCTTTGGTGGGTTAAAGAGAATGGAACATTATGCTTTATATGTTACATTTTCATTTTACCATTTTTACTTTCCACAGTTTTTTCCCTTTCTACTATCGCTCTTCCTTTTGGCCATTATATTTTATTTATTCTTTGAACATCTTCTCCACCTCATATCCCTCTCTCAACCTCATCTTCTTTCTCTTCTTCCTCTTTTGTCTTGCTCTGAGTCCAGTCAGAGCTGTCTGTCTGCATGTGGTATAGGGCCACCCACTGGAGTATGTTCCCAATTTCTTAGTTTTTGCATGGTTATATTAAAATGTCAGTACTTATATTTTTAGCTTTTGCTGTCACCATGTGGTAATCTAGATATATACAT
Organism: Mastomys natalensis; assembly: GCA_021653895.1. Lineage (NCBI taxonomy): Eukaryota > Metazoa > Chordata > Mammalia > Rodentia > Muridae > Mastomys > Mastomys natalensis. The sequence continues at coordinate 199,388 of JAJTUV010001624.1, read as the reverse complement.
GTCTAGATCTTTATTTAGCTGTTGTCTATGTATTATCTACACAAACCATTAAGGAGATTATTATATGTGTGTCTATTTATATTTGTAATATTTTGATGACAGAAATACATTTACTGTAGTAGAACTTTAACTACTATTTTGAAGTATATACCTACCTCTAACAAAAGCAAAATCCATTGTAAAACTTGAATCCTTACTGTGCTGGGGAATGGGGGCAGGAGGTTTCAGCTACTTCTGAGCAGAACAGGAGCAAACATAGGAAACACACCTTAAATAACAAACAACAGCACACAGAATACGAGACATGCATCCAGCACATGCCATCTGTCTCTCATAATAGTATTTACACTTTAAAATCCCACTAATCTGCACCTGACCTAATCTGAATAGTCTTTCATTCCTTATTCCACTTCAAAATAAGATACACCCACCTAGGGATCCATCTCATCTGCAGACACCAAACCCCCACACTATTGCTGATGTCAAGAAGTGCTTGCTGACAGGAGCCTGATATGGTTGTTCCCTGAGAGATTCTACCAACACCTGACCAATACAGAAGCAGATGCTCACAGCTAACCATCGGACTGAGTCTAGGGATCCCAATGGAAAAACTCTGGGAAGAAGCTGAAGGGGATTGAAACCTCATATGAAGAACACGTCAACTAACTGGACCACTCAGAGTTCCCAGGGACTAAACCACCAGCCAATGAGTATACATGGAGGGATCTAAGACTCCAGATACATATGTAGCAGGGGTGGCCTTATATGACATCAATGAGAGGGGAGGGAGGCTTGATGCCCCAGATAGGGGGATGCTAGAGGGGGGAGTGAGGTGGAGGAGTACCCTCAGAGATATAAAGTGGAGGAGGGAAATGTGGGATGGGATGGGGAATTTTTGGAGTAGTAACTGAGAAGAGGGCTATCATTAGAAATCTAAATGAATAAAATGATTATTAATAAAAAATATATGCAATGACTCTTGAAACACATTTTTCATCTTGTTTCTTACCTAAATGGAGTCTAAAAATTTTTGCACAAGAAACTGGGCCCAATCTTTAGAAAAGTTCCACTGTTAAAATCTCTTAGGAGACTTTCTTTTTGTCCTAGAACTTATTTTATATTATTTTATTGGCTAAAACAACTTTGACTTTCCATAAAAATTAAATAACAAAGTTATAAAGAAGTAAAATATATCTATAACTAGTCATGAGACAGACATTATAACCTTCCCATCACACTTCTCTTCCCCAGTTGTTGCTCTCGCACACCACTCATGATTACACAGCTGTGATAAAATCCCTTGATACATTAGCCTCAACTCATTTCCCCAGTCTCACAGTGGCATGAATAAACACTGCCCTCTTGCTTCTGCTAGGATAGCCTTTTGTTTACTGGAGCATGTATCCGCCACAATCAACTTAGAAAGGGAAAGTTTCATTTTGATCGATGGATGGTCCCTGCTCTTTTAGGTTCTGTGCTAAGGGAGCACAGAGGCCACAGGACCTAGCAAACCAAAGTAAAACTAAGTCAATTTCTTACCTCATGGTGACCAAAGTAAAACACTAATCCAGTGACGAGGAGCTAGCTCCCACTAGCGCTGTGAGGACATCATTCAGTTCTTAAATCCCCAACACCTACAAAAAGGTCACATTAACAACTATGGCCTTTACAGCTGGATTCTTGTGTTCAAGGTTTGGTCCTCACCCTGTGGTACCATTAGGAGGTGGTGGAACTTTTAAAAGGGGTTGGCCAATGTGCAAAAGATAATTCACAGACGGGATTATGGGACTCAAGAGTTCTCCTTTCACTCTCTTGAATTCTGATCCTTAAGTAAGTGAATCCCCCTGAGACATGCTGCCTTGCTACAGGCTCCAGAATAACAGGCTAACTCACTGTTAGGTTTGAATGTCAAATATCTCTATATGTTGGGAGCGACCTTGCTTAAAGAGAAATGGCATTGTCAGCCATCTGTGCTTACTGGCACAAAGTCTTGGCCTCTGTGGAAAAATACTAACCCAGTTGAGAACAAGTAGCTATAGATCTTGTGGAGAGGTGGCCTCTGTGGGAAAGTACTAGCTTAGTTAAGAACAAATACATATAGATCTTATGGACAGGTACCTAGCAACATCTTCTGCTCTGTTCCTTCAGCTGAACTTTTCACCCAGCCAACATCTTGTTCTTGAGAACACCTGCACTCCCCCCTGAAAACACTGCACTCCCCAGGAACAAAGAGACCCTACATCACCCTTACCCCATGTCCTGCTTCTCTGTGTATATAACCTGGTTTGGGGACAATAAAAATTTGACAGCTTCATCATATCTCTTGACTTGCTGTCCATTCTTTGCATCCCTTGTCCCCCTGTTCTCTCTTTTAAGTGGTCCCGTAGTCCCAGTTCACCATTCCCCAGGCCAGGCATCCATAGGCTCATGTGTAAACACCTGGTCATCAGCTGATAGTTCCTCGGTCCAGGGGACACTAGCCTGTTATGGCAGGGAAGCATAGTGACTAGGAATGTTTAGGTCCAAGGATGCAAAACTTGTGAAATGGATTCCTCATACTACATAGGTCAAGAAGCAAGCAGAATGTAGTTGAGCTAGAATTCATAAGCTTCACCCCTACTGCGAGCTAAGACCCATACTCCAAAGATTTTACACACTTGCAGATCAGTGCCAGCTTAGGACCAACCAACTGCTCAAACACCCAAACACAACAGGGACATTTTGCATTCAATCACTATGCCTTCCATTACATAACTTAATAGATTTATCATTGTGGTCTTCAACATGGCACCCCAACTGTCAGTCAGGATAGCCATCTTCCTGGCACTAAAGGACTGTTATTTTTCTTTGTAAAAGAGTTTTTACCAGGGTGTATTATATCCCTTGCTTTTCCTTTGTTAGCAATTGAATCCACAGACTTGAAAATTGTCAAGTGTTTTATCATCAAGCCATAATCTCTGCATTTTGATTTTTTGAGAGACAGTCTTATTATGAAGCCCAGGTTCACTTGACACTTGCAAAGTAGCCTGGGTCATCTTGAATTTGTGACTCTCCTGCCTCATCCTCCAGAAATGCTCTGAATACAAGCTGAATCACCATTTCTTGCATGCGGTATGGTCTTGTCTCATTGATACACCCATCATGATTTTCTCTGAGGTAAGGTTGCCACCGTGTTAGGCCTCATGTTTGGAGCACTGTTTTACTGAAGCAGCTGTAAAGTGTTCCTCATGTTCACAATGTATGCTCTTCTCTTTAAATGTCATTTCTGCTCATTGCAAATGTAGAGTATAGGGAAAAACACTATCTGAACACTGAGAAAATTTGGATTAAGAGAAGAAATAATCACAGCTAGAGACTCTCAAGAACTATGCATTTATTTTCCAAGCTTGTTCAGTATTTGTACTTTAGAGACAAACACAAATCACCATCTTGAAGTTTCCTGAGTCTGTGGATTCCAGCAATGCCTTGTCCACAGATAGGAGTCTCAAACATTTTGATTTTCTGTGTATGGGTAAAGAAGAAAACAACATATGTGGTGAGTTTAATCTAACTGGATACAGACAGCAGGTTCTCTGCAGGAAAGCAAACTGGCCTTGGTGGAGAATGAGATCCTTCAGATTTTCTACCATAAGCCACTATACACTTTGTTAAGAGACTTAGAGGAGTCTTCCAGGGTTAGTACACCAATCCAAAGATGCACATTTCTGCATTTTCACTCAGTGATAATTGTCTAACTTCATCTAACAAAAGTTCAGGTGTGGAACCAGCTCCGCAGGGCGTCCCATGAGAATCTCTGACTTGGCTGAGGACAGGGTGCGAACAGCTTCTGCCTCTGCCTGTGGTCTGTACAGGATGGAGTGTCAGCAGGGAGAGTCCGCTGCTGCCTCTGCCGCTGCCTCTGACAAAGTCTCTGCAGTGGAGAGGGGAGAATCCCAAAGGCGTTTGGGAGAGCCTGCATCTTCCAAAGTGTTACAGCTCTTTGGTGAGCTAGGGGGTGCTGACTAGCTAGCAGGGAAAAGAGCAGATCTCTTTCCCAGTGTTACAGCCCTTTTTGAGCCGGTGAGTTCAGCTGGTGAGGTGCCCTGTGAGGTGCTGGTTAGCTGGCAAAAAGGGGAGGGTCCACTGACAGAAGCTCTCGGACAAAGGGATGATTCTCGCAGACACTTTACTTCTGAGTTAGCCTAAATATATACATTTTGGGGTGTGTTAAGGTTTGGCAGCAGGTAACCCCTATTGGCTTGGTCTGAGAGCTTGGGAAGCCTCATCTACATGTGGAAGAGCCTGAGGCACTTCTCTACGTGATCGATGGCCATAGACCTCTCTGTGGGAGGGGCTGTGGAGGGCTCAAGCTGAGAAAGCTAGGGGCCCAGAAATAAAACTGAACACCTTACATCCCAGGGGGGTCTCTGGGGTTCAAAGCTCATTCAACCAGGCACCCGGGTGTCTCTCATGGCTCACCACCCCACATTCAGGGTAGTTTTGAGGGGAAGGAGGTCAGAGGAAGGCTAGTAGTAGAAATGCTAGGTGCTCACCTGAGCTGCAGGGGCTGCTGTATTCAGCAAAAGCCACTTCATCTGAAAGACATGGGAGTCAAACTTGAGAATGGGAGTTTTTGAGAGGATTTCATGGAGGGTAGGTGATGTGTTAGGACTGACCACTTTCCTCAATCTGGACCTGGATGATTGCAGAAAAATCATCTCTCTGGGAACATCAGACAAACCAAAGGAGGGATTTTCTCCCCTTGAAGCCACTGGTTGACATTTTTATCCTGGGCCAGCAAGATGGCTCAGTGGGAAAGGTGCTGCGGCCATGCCTGATGACCTCAGTGAGTTCAGTCTTCAGGATTCTCATGGCAGAAGCAGAGAACTCACCCACTTCCCCAAATGGCCCACTGACCTACATGGGCACGTGATGTGCCAGCCTCTCACACACTAAAGAAACAAATGTATAACATCACTGGAATCATTTACCTGTAGAGAAAAATCAAAGTGTGCTTCTCCTTCAGTGTTTGAGCAGATTACTAGCCACGATCCTTGGAGACATTCATCCTTTCAGATTCCATTATATGTTTTTGCTTTTCCTTCAATATTTCTTGAATTATTCTAGTCTGAAACATTTGATGTATAACTCTTCTCTTGATAGAAAACCTTCCATTTAATTCCTCAGCTCTGGCTTTGCTCTCTTTCTTTGTTCACCACCAAGCACACAATCTACAATTCTCATATTTTTATACTTTCTGTGATTATTTGTACAATTCTTCCATCTTCCCATTGCTGTATTCATAAGGAGATTTGTCCATCTTTCAACCTATAGACCCTACTTTGTATAATGTTTGGTCTCTTGGGTTATTTGGACATGGCACATGATTGCTTGGACAAACATAGCATGAGTAGCTGAATTAATTCAAAATTTATAAATGGCTGTCTGGCCTACATAATGGGTCAATGTCTGAACAGCAATTGTTCTTAATAGTAGGTATGATGGCATATGCCTCTTATATCAGCATCTGAACTCACTGAATATTTGGGACAGCCTGGACTACATAGTGAGAAACTGTAAAGGAACAACAACAACAAAACAAACAAACAAACAAACAAAAAAACTCAAGCAAACAAACAAACAAAACCAAAAAGGACAAAAGTTTCTTTGGAATCCACTACCATTTCTTGCTCACCTGTCTCGTAGTAGTCATAGACTTTCACAATCGCAGGCTGAAGATTCCTTACTGGGATGTCTTGTTGAATGATGAAGGAGAAGGCCAGTGTCTGATTGGTCACCTGGGAAAGAGAGAGAAAATGAACCAGACTCAGGAAAGGGTCCAGTGTTTTTCTTCAGCATGACTCAGTTATGGGTTGGATAGCATTTAACCCAACAGTCACTGTCTTCAGTAAATGCCGACCTATGTGGACTGTGATAGGGTGATATGGATTTTAGACTGGGGACTTGAGGAGCTGAAGTAGAGGCTTCTGGGAGTATATTAAAGTTTTCCAGGCTACTAAACCATTCCAAAAATCCATATTCCTCCTTAATGTATGATATTTAACTTTGTCCATTATGAGAGTTAAACCCTTTAATTTTCTGACTTGGGACTCTATGTTAAGTCCTAGGAAAGCTAGCAATGAGGAAAAAAGATTTAAAGATTTGTTTTATTGTATATAAAATCTCTCTCTCTCTCTCTTCTGTGTGTGTGTGTGTGTGTGTGTGTGTGTGTGTGTGTGTGTGTGTGTGTACTGATGGAGCCTAGAAAGGGAATCAGATCCCTTGGAACTAGTGTTAAAGACAATTTTGTGTTGGTATAGCTCCAGGGAACTGAATTCTGATCTTCTGCAAGAGAAGTAAGTGCCCTTAAGGCTGAGTCATGTCTCCAGGCCAGAGAAAATAGAACTCAAAGTATCATGTAGTATGAGGGAATGTGCCTCTATTTCTAAAGACTTCCTTTAGAATTGCTTTTCTTCTGCTATGAGCTTCCACATGGACTCACCAAGAAAGACTGTCCACACTGGCATGTAGAGGAAGGCAGGAAGGACCCTCACCTGAACTACATAGATCAGGGAAGAGCTGTCTACCTCAGCATGTCTAAAGAGGCAGGAAGGAATCGTACCTGATCCAGATATAATAAGACATTGTTGTTGCTCACTTCTGTTCTGCTCACGTGCTCTAATTTTTCAAGCTGAAAATGAGAGAAAACCCCCTTGTTACTGAAAAAGCAAAGGCCTTAGTGGTGAGAGAGGTAAATGAACTGTGCGACTGCAGGTGATAAAAAGGGGATGTTATTGAATTCACTTAAAGGAATGGGAAGAAGCCTTTCCAGTAAGAATGAACATATATTTAGAAAATTGTGAATGCTGCTCTACTAAATGAGTGACTGAATATGATCTGATGTAGTAATAGTTATTTTTGACTTTTGTTTGAACATAAAAATAGTCATCCACCCCATATTATCTGAGCTGTACTATCAACCCTACCTTGTTAATTTTCATAGTTTTTAAAACATCTAAAACTACAACTTCAATTTTGTCATTTAATAATATTTTCCCTTGAATCATTATTGACCAGGTTCATTACACTTTAAAAGTTACTGTTAGCTAGATTGTGGACTCAATGAATTCAGACACTTTTCTTATGTTTCTTGTGCTGGCTGCTATCACAATCCATACCTATATCAATCAGAATTTTAACAAGTTCAAGTGTGTTCAATGAGTGCTAACAGTGCTCTGACATGGGTTGACATAATTATAATGGTGGTCTTAGGTCCTAGTCTGAGGGTACAGGGAATCCAAACCTCTTGTCTCTGCTTACCTTTTTCACTGTTGATTTCAATGGGATGAAACCAGATACCATCTTCACATCAGCAATTACCATGTTGGAGGCTGGACGGCCCCCTGTGTAACTACGGACCAGAGAAGCAGACAGAAGGACTCATTTAATAGTTTGAATCTTGCCTCCTTTGAGGTCCAGCAGTAATTCCTGATATAGCCTCTGTGATTTTTCCATACCTTAAAAATATATGGCCTTTATAGTCAATAAATAGACTGCATAACAAAATTATCTTGAGAGTGCATTAAAATGGCTGGATCTGCCAGGCATGCTGGTGAGACAACAGTCTGCTTAGCTGGTAAGACACCTAATATCAAAAACAAGTATGTATGGAATCTCAGGGCTGATGGCTGACATTGTCCTTTCTCATACACACACGTGCTGGCACACACACACACACACACACACACACACACACACACACGTATGTATGATAATAAGTCACTCTATGGATTGGATGTATTCATTCCATCCAAGATCCCTTCAGTTTCTGCAGTTGGACCCCGTTGCAGGTTATATTTTGTATGAAGTTTTTGATGAGTGTCAGAAGAACTGAATGTCTTTTTCTTCAAAAAATGGAATTTTAAAAGACCAAGAAGGCTATTCTTTGATGGTGAAGAAGAATAACCCATGTTAAGGTCTCATGGGAAAGAATAATGTATTATTTTATTATAATAGAGGGCAAGGAACAAACCTAAAAGTAGACTTATGAGAAATCATAATTCTACAATTCTTCATTGTTCACTTAGCTGAAGTTCAGTATTTTTATTTATTTATTTTTTTAGAGACAAAGCAAAAATGTTAATGAAGACACCCATTTTAGATATCTTCGAACCTGTTCCATGAAGAGTTCTAGGAAGACAGACCTATGGTAGCTGAGAGACAGAGTTAGATGCTCATTCAGAGACACAGACACAAGCCTATCGCATACCTGATTTCTAGTGAGATCTGGAAGCTGTTGTGGCCTTTGGGATTATTACAAGTTAGAGGAGTTGTCTGTACCCGTAGAGCAAATGCAGCCTGCTGCTTCTCCACGTGCATGTTGTATCTCAGCGCAGTCTGATAAGTAATGAACAGAAATACTTCACCTCCATTGCACTGAGTCCTTGGGTCAATTTTTCCAATTTGAGCACAATGTGTGCAGATAGCCAAAGCCAGACTTTCGATTTTGGGGAAGGAGGCTCACAGCTGCAACCTACACCTTCCCAGCATCTTACCTGAGCATACACACATCCTCCACCGACACACTGATGGTATAGTCCCCAGGAATGTCTGGTAATAGGACTTGTTGCAGTAACAGGCGATTACTGTTCTCTACTTGGAACTTTTGGGAAAATGATGCTGAAGACTGGATGGTCACCAAAGAAGCTTTCTGGCTTCTGGAAAAAGTAACTGCTCCATATTTGGACAGAGCATCGAGGGCCACCACAGTGTCCTGACAGGAATGAATAAAAACATTCAGGATAACATCCATTTGGAAGGTTTTAAGCTCTTCCCAAAGTTCATTCTAGCTGTGACAAACTGTCAGGAGATTTTGTCTCTAATTATTTGAGATTTAAACTTAATTTTAGGATTTTATATAGAATATATTTGGGAGTCAAAAACATTCACATGTTTTTTCTTCCTTAGAGTATCCTAGCATATGCAAATCAACCCCTACAGCCAGCAGAAAATATAAATACAAATTAGATTTTCCTCCTAGCATTTGTTGTTTTTCTTCTAATTGTCCAGGTTCCAATGGTTACACCCTCCATCTTCCCACAAAATCACAACCCTGGTCTCCTCAACAAACTTGCTTTTGCCTTTTCTGAGTCATCAAGACATACAAACAGCATGGCCAATTGCCTGTCCTGATTCAGACTTATTAAATAGAAAAAAATCTATGATCTGGTGTTGTCCTTCACTGCATTGCTCCTCAGTAGCATGCTATGTGCAAGTTTAGGATTCATGCTCCAGGAAGGATCTCTGTCACATGATCCTTCCTTATCTAGGGAGCTCTAGATGCTGTCCTGAGGACAGAGTCCAACAAGAGAACAGATGCATGCATCGAGGGTTTTATAATCACAACACTTACTGTCTATTGAATGGAGAGAGAGAAAGAACTGAGTTTCAAAGCAGGGTGGCTAGTATCATGGAAGTTTTCTTTTTGTACATTGTGTTTCTCCTTTAGAGAACCCTACTGTCTTACTATACTTGTCTGGGGATTAATTCTGCCCTATATGCCCAGAATAAATTGTAGTTATTATGGTAAAAGTATATTTTTGGAGGTGGAAGATATTACTTCTTGAGAGTTATACTGTCTAGATGATAAGGTGAATAGTTTACAGTCCTGGCTGTTCCCAAGTATCAAGAGATAGAGCAGGGCAGCAGGACTTCGGCTAGCTTGGAGAAAACCTCCGGGTGATCTATCCTTCCATAAGATTAAGGAGGGTATATCAGGAGAAGGGAAACAGCTGTACCTAAGGTCAGTAGGGCAATAGACATGTCAGTTTGGTCTTAGGTTTCCAAATGCTGTTCTAGAGTGTTGAAACTTTGTCTAGGATTCTGGATACTCCAGGATTTTTGCCATTGTTTTATATTAAGGATTGGATCTGTGTTAGAAGTTCTAGGCAACGTAAGCCTGTTTCACTAACTGTGGTCTGAAGAGAACTCCTGTGGCTGGGCACAGGAACTAGGACAATTTATTATGGAATACAGGAGCCCTCACTTCCTACAGACACAAAATATCCATGAGTAACATGTCCTTGTTCTTCTCTCCTCTTCCCCTTTCTATGGTCCCTGCATCTCTTTTCAAATCCTCTAAGTCCATGGGGACTTTGAAGGAAAACCACCGACCTGTGTGGAGGAGAAGCCTCCATGGGAATTCTGCTGCTTTGTGAGCCACTTGATGGTGCTCATTGACAAAATCAGGTCCTCAGGGGTTGGGGCTGGCTGGGCAGTGAGGCGAGCCAGGACAACATAGGCACTCATCTCCACCTCAGCAGAGGCAGCCTGGGGTTTGTACAAAGTGTCCTCGGATTTCCTGGGTTTCTGAGGTCTTTCCCAATGGATGGAGTTGTCTTAGGGTAAAATAGAGAAATAATGAAATGTCTGAGTGGTCAACGACTGCATGTCCATATGCAGAAAGAAGGAACTATAAAAGGTTTTAGGAGATTTTAAAAATTTCACTCACAATACGCCCACATTTACTAATCCACAGTAAAATTCTGCAGTGGGTGCTATGGGTCGTGATTGAGAAACACCATGGAAAGAAATGTGTAAGTTATTAACTAAATTATATCCACAATGGTGCTCTAGCAGAGCTGGTGAAGGGACAGTAGCAGACACCATTCTTTTACTCCTTAACTCCTTCATACCCAACAAATGTCACTTGTTCAGCTTTCAAACCAAATGACTTAGTAATGTTTCCCAGTGGGGTCAGAGTTGCCACTGAAATAGCAAAACCTTGATGCATCTTTCCTCTTTGTGTCCTTCATAGTCTTTGCTGCTCCTGGTAGGTTTATACATAGCAGAGAGAAAAGCTGGGCTTTAACTACGATCACCTTTGTAACTGAGTTAGACCTGCATGTGTTCTACTGTGATATTGTATTTGTTGATTTTGGTCACATTATCAGAAAATACCAAACAGAAGCCTTTTGTATAGAAGCTCATTTCTTAATGGAGCAGCCCATGGAGAACCCTTAGTGTGCCATAGAGATGGACTGACATGGAATGCTCTTTTCACACTCCATATGCTCTTCTGTTTTCCTTCACTGGAGCTGGATGGAGACAGACATGAGAACACACATTCCTACCTTCTTTTATAGCTTCCTTATCAAGTGACTTCAGGATTTCATTTCTCTTATCCTGGTTCCCCGCCAGAGCGAAAGCATAGGCCATCAATGCCTTGGTGTACACAAAGCTGCCATTTCCTCCTTCCTCTATGGTCTTCCAGGATGACTCCAGGCAGCTCAGGGCTTTGGAGATGACAGGATGCTTTTGGCAGAACAAGGAAAATTGAGCTCTGTTTAAAAGGTCCTAGCAGGTCCTGGGACAAATATGGAGGCTATAGTGTTTATGCTTTTTATATCAATCCTCCCTCTCCTCCCCTTCCCTCTGTTCTCCTTCCCCACTGTTTCTCCATCCCTCCCTTCCTTTACCCTCCTTCCCTCTCCCTTATTCCCTCTCCTTCCCTGTCTTTCTTTCTCCTTCTCTCCCTTACTTCTTGTACCTTGCACACTCCTCCTCTCATTCCCCTCTCCTCTGTCCCTTCCTACTCCCCATTCTTTCTCCCACTCTCTCCTTCCCTCTTCCTTCCTTCCCTTTGTCCCTCCCTTTCTCTCCATCCCTTGCTCTTCCTTCCCTCTCTTCCTTCCTGTTCCATCCCTTCTCCTCTTTTTCTCTTTCCCTTCCTACCTTCTTTCTTTCCTATCTTATTCCTGTCATTGATTATCTGTCTACCATCTCCCCTATATTTGAGGAGCCATTCCTGTTTATAAACTACCTTCTATTTAAGATACAGACTAACAGGGACAGTATCAGAGGCTGTGTTTTCAGGTAACATATCCAAGATTTCATTGAGCAAGTGGATGCTCATTAATGGAATCTGACAAATGCAAAGCATTGTAAAATAAAATGAAATAAACAAAGAAAGATGCCACTTGGCTTTAAAGAGGTTAAAAAACCACACGGTTTATACCACTTTTGGATATTAAAAAAGCAACGTGGCACCTACCTGGCTGGAAGTGAACTTTCCAGAAGGGCTATGGTTATGTAGGCACAGAGGGTTATTTCATCATCTACTCCCCCCTGCAAACAAGGAGTGAGATCAGCAGAATATACAGCAAACAATACACCAACACTGCCTTCTCGCTCATGGCCAATCCATGTATTCAATGGAAGTTCCCATTCATATCCCCATTATGCAAAAGTACATTCCCAACCTAGAGGCTTATTCCTCCCCATGGTAAGTAGTATGACCTGACTTTAAGGTGTTATTAGGTCACCACACTTATAAGCAGTTCAGAAAAGATCACCTTCATGGCATTGTTGAAGAGTGATCCAGAGCTCTGGAAGCAGCCATTGTCCTTCTGCTGCTGGGAGAGCCAGGTGAAGGCCTGGGTGATGTGTGACTCATCAATGAAGATGAAGGCTCGAGCTTGGGCAAAAGACTTGAGCACAAAGGCTGTGAGCCTGATGGGAGAGAGAGGGAGAGTGATGGATGAAGCTTTAGTTCTGAGGCAGCTCCTCCACACATGAGTTTCCAGGGGCCCAGTCCACACTCGTGAGCAATTAGTCTAAGGGTCTCTGAGAAGAACAGCTGGATAGTGACTCTGGCTGCTCCAAAGAAGGCTTCCATTCCTTGGTCCACTTGGATGGGCACTCACTAGGTGTGGTTTCAGGTGCTTCCTGTTTTCCTTTCTCATTGCTTCTATCCTGCGCCCTCTGGTGTTTATCTGACACACCTGCATCCTTATCCTAGGCTTTCCCCACTTCCTGTGATTTCCCTTTGTAGATAAGAATAATCTCCTTTCCAAAAATCCTAGCTATAAATTTTCTGCCTCAAAAAATTATTTCCCTCTTGGTTTATCTCTGGTTTATGCCAGTCTCTTTTTCCTCTGACACGTGTTGTTCATTTGTGTGTTTTTATCTCAATAACCCAGTCTTTTTGTTTTTTGGTTTTTTGTTTTTTTGTTTTTAAGTTAGTGAATAATTTTTAAAAGAATTATTTATTCATTTTATATATGTGAGCACACTGTTGGTGTCTTCAGACCATTATAAATGGTAGTGAGCTACCCTGTGGTTGTCGGGAATTGAACTCAGGACCTTTAGAAGTGCAATCAGTTCTCTTAACCATTGAGCCATCTCTACAGCCATCAATAAATATTATTATGCAATGCAAGGTCACATGAAGAACAGCAACAGTTTTTCAAGTCTCAATTATGAGCATCTTTTTGATGCTCAGCCAAGTGTAGCCAGACATTTACTGATGAATGATCTCGGAGAGAAATGAAAAAGCAGGCTTACTGAAGCCAGTAAAGCACATGGTAAAGAGTCAAAGCAGATGAGCCTCCAGGGGATCTTCTCCTGCAATCTATGACTTGCATTACCTCAAATGTGTCCCTCTCAGGTCCAGGCATCTGCTAGACTCCCATAAAATAAGATGCATGTATAGCTGCTGTGAAGAACAAGAGTTGAACAAGGCCTGACACACAGTGGACCATTCTTACCAAGTGTTTCCTTGACCCTGGCCAAATTGATCTCCAAAGGCGCTGTAGGAGCCATCCTTGTGTTTGTAGTTCAGCTCCCTCTGATAACTGGAATACAAGGCTTTGGGTGTGTTCTGAAGACACTGATACCTCAGAGAATGGCAGGCAGTGAATCTGAAGTCAGAGAGACCCTCATGTACCCTGGCTTATAGGACTGACTGAGAACATTGCTTAGCTCTCTCCCCTACTGCTAAGCCCATTTCTAGACATTTCTAGGGAGAATATTTACAAGAACGAGGTGTAGTTTCTGAGCCTTACTGACCAGCTCTGAGGAAGCCAAGGCCTTGGACTTGATCTTCGGAGTCAGCTGTTCGGTTTCATTCAGATATTTCAGTACGTAAATGTTGGGAACAAAAAGAACCATGTTCTGCTCCCCACAACCATAGGGCATATGGAGAAGATTTTGTGTGTTTTTTATAGCTGAACTCAAGATATCACCTGGAAGGGAGAGGCATGATATCAGAATAGCCATTTTCTTCATGAACAAAATGACATCTTTAATAAAATCACTTCTCAATGATGTGAAGGAATTTTATGGGTGATGTGTGCTGGAACCCAGTGGGTGTAGCTGTATATTTCCTGCTATATTAAACTCAGTATTTTGGGAGGAGCTCATGTGGGAGTAGTAAGGAGAAGGAAGAGGAGGAGCTAGGAAAAAGGAAGAGGAGAGAGGGGGTAATATGGCAGTGTATGTACATGTGTCTCCAGGAGTCTAAGGTAGTTGCATTATCTAGATTAGGTAAAGGGTAACACCTCTAATTGTGTAGGCTTCTTGTTATTTCAGCATTACCAAATATATAAAGATATTATATAATCTTTCAACGTTAGAGTCTCATTTTTTCTGGGTAACACGTGGATAGCAGTATGATCTGGGCTCAGCCCAGCCTTGTGGAGAGAGTGTGGAAGATTGGCGGAGCCATCTCCCATTCTGGCATCTAGTGGGTGCTTATGTTTCTGGCTGGCCGTTTCTAGCTGTGGCACGCCAGTGGCCTCTGGTCTCTTCCAGCTGTGGAGCACTTGGCTTCAGGTCATGGAGCATGGCAGCTTGAGCTAGGCAGAGATGCTGCTGCTTAGATGGTCGGCCAGTACAGCCCCATTTATTAAATACTATTGGTATTATTTAGTGGGTGTTAAGGATGTTAAAAAGATCAAGTGTATTAGTTTGGATGCTACATTTGGAATCATGGTGGGGACAGGCAGGGTTAGTGACTATTGTTCCAAATCTCCCAGGATGAATTGACTCACCCATCACAGAGAAATGGGCTCTGGCTGAATCTTTCACTACTGTTGGTGGGAGCGCCAGGGACAATGTTTCTGATACCTCAGCATCTTAATAAGCAAAACAAACAGGTAGATGATCATCTCTGTTCTCTGCACATCTAAAGTGCCCTAAGATCAGTGGCTTCAAGGCTGTGTCTTAAGCTTTGTGTTCTTGCCTCCCTAGAAAAAATGATCTTGAGCTAAATATCACAAATTTACAGTTTCTAGTACCACAGGCGTGTTAATCCCCATCACCTTCCCTTTTATCACCCATTGCTTTGAACCAAATCATCTGTCCAAAATGGAATGTCTGAGCCTCTTGAATCTGTGATCCCTGTACTTCTATCAATTCCCTAATTAGTTATTTTAATAAACACATAAAACTGTGTTATTGATTGAATTTTGGTTTAGGAAAACCCTGAGTCTCTCTCTGTCTCTCTGTCTCTCTGTCTCTCTCTTGTCTCTGTCTGTCTCTCTCTCTCTCTCTCTGTGAGTGTGTGTTTTCGGGAATGGAGAACATCGATCTAGAAAATGCCTCCCTATCACTGGGCTGTAAGCCAATCTTGAAGCTTTTCTTTTTTAATAATAGTTGTGGCAGGACCTGGCCCAGTGTAAGCCATCTGTGGTGTATAAGAAAGCAAATTGAGCAAGGTCAGAGCAAGCTAGGAAGCTGCACCACATCACAGCTTCTGCTTCAGTTCCTGCTTCCAGATTCCTGCCCTGACTTCACTTCCTGATGGACTGTGGTCATGTAAGCTGATCAACTCTCCAAGTAGTTTTTGGTTATGGTGTTTTATCACAAGGATGGAACCCTAAAACAAAGCAATGTGTGACTAAACATCCCATATGTCAGAATAAGGGAATGGAGAAATCCTGAGCTGGCTTTTGTTCTTCCTGGTTCCTGAGTTGCTTGGGAGGCTCTCTGATATGTTCCATGCAGCTGTCATGGACACTTTCCTATGGCAGGGATGATGGGTAGATTACATTGTAATCAGTAACTATGAGGGGAAGCAGAGCTGACCGGTGAGAAGAATTGGGCTTTTGTTATTCTACCTTTGAGTTTAAAAAAAAAATCTTCAATGGCCCACTTCCCTTTCTGCTCTTTCTTTCATGGAAAACATTTAAAGTATTTTAGTATTATGTGATGATTTTCTTCCACCCACTGTATTAGGAACTGTTAGATTAGTTTACCTGCTTAACAAAGATATTTGCTTTATTTAATCTCTTTTGTTAACTTTAACATAATAATGAACTTTACATTAAATTAAAGTTATTATTCTAACTTCTTTATTCTTTTGACAAATATGTTTTGAGTAGACACTACAAATACTTGTTAACGGAGTTGCCGGCAATGCAGTCATTATTGTAAGCGGACAGTCCCTGACCTTATGCTTGTCCCTCATAGAGGACAGTGAGCTTCCTCTTGTGTGACACATTGCTATATTTCCTTTGCAATAGTTAGCTTCTGGTGAGGAGCCAGGATAAAAGAGCAAGGCATAAAAACCTTCACTAGAGAAAAAAAGTTATGCTAAGTACATACCATTATTTAGGTTGGCTTATGTATGAAAATTTTCAGCCATGTAAGTCTTTGTTTTTATTTATGGTCTGACACAAAACAAATACGGTACTTCCGATATATTCTCTATATTCCCAAACCCTCTTTTAGAGAAGATATCAAATGTGACCTCAGTCATCCCTTTTTGATAACTTTGTAAGTATTGGGATGGATGAAGAGGCTTATGAATTCTAAAACCAAAAGAGGGTACAGTGAACCGAGAAGCCCTCGGTGCACAATAGTTTTGAGAGCTGCATCAGGTAAATGCTGATCTTAATTTGTGAGACTCAGTTTTGTTAGTATTTTAGGGTTATAAGGTATACACTGTTCTGATTTTCTTATAGGAATACTGCAAGATCTTACTAAGCAACTTAATTCACTCTCTCATTGTGTTTTCACAGGTTCTCACCTGATGCGCAGAGCAGTGAGCTGAAGGTATGCTCTTTCTTGATTCCTTCAGGCTTGAACAAAAAGATAGGGAATTCAGACATGAGAAATCAAACACTGAGTGTGCAAACAGAATTGCTGGAGGCAGTTTTTTGTTTTGTTTTGTTTTGTCTTTGGAAAGACAGCTTAACTTGTAAGGCTTTAATGGCTTTAGCATGTGAGAATTTGGGCATGCCAGGTCAAAAAGAAAGCAATGGGGAAAGATAATAAAGAAAAGGGTAGGGGCATAATCAGAAGAAAGAGGTATAGACTTAAGAAGATAAACTGTCTTAGATTATCCTTCCTGCTCCCAAAGCATCAGTTTAAAGATTAGGAAGGGAAAAGAGAACAGAACACATATGGGTTTAAAGTATGGGCTTGCCTGCTGTGGTCTATCTCAAAGTTGTGTTTTAATATCTTTTGTTTTTCATCTAAATACAGTCAACATTGCTCCATTTTCTGGACTCAGCACACAGCCAACTGAGGAGGGTTACTTACTTCAACTATCAGGACTTTGACTACTGTGTCCTTTCTCCCGGTTTCTGGAACTGTGGCCACTTCAGAACCACAGAGCTCTGGGGATTGTTGTGCTTCCGCAGACACAGAGAAATTCACATTCCCTGAAACAAATGATCCAGAGAGCTGAGCTCAGATCTGCCAGAAACCTGGCATCCACCAAGCCCCAAGATCTACAGGGTATCCTCAGTTCTAGGAGTGGTTCAAGAACGTGTCTTATATTTAAGAAGGTGGTAAGCTCATGCCAACAGCAGCAATGACTGTGAGCTTCCTCTTTTGTACCAAATGAGAAGAAAGTAACTGAAGAAATTTCCTACACTCACTTTTTCTGGGTAGAACCCCCTTATAAAATTTCACTCACCTAAAGTTTTGGGAGTTACCAACCAGGATGAGGTGTGCCTCCCATTGGCACCAAGGCAGTAAGAGTCTTGGTCTTTTTCTACTGGGACAGCTGTGAAATCAGGAGAGGCTTCCAGCTGCACACCCATCTGTGGCCCCACAGGAAAAAAGAAAGAGCAAATAAATAAATGGAAAAAAAAAGATGCTGCCATGGAAGGACAACATGTTACACATGGGAGTAGGTAGGCAAAAGAGTCTGAAAAGGATTTGTGTTAGACAGAGAACAGGATGGGATGTGTTTGAAAACAGGCCTAAAATGTCACATAAGTTGACACAAAAGGCTTGCATAGATTTCATCTGCACATACATGTCCAGAACTTTATTTATTTATTTAACTTGATAGCTAAATAAATACATATATTTATATATAGATATGTATTATCTACACAAGCCATTAAGGAGATAATTACATATGTGTCTACTTATATTTGTTTTATTTCAATTATAGAAGTACATTTACTGTATTAAATTTTTAATTACTATTTTGAAGTATATACCTACCTCTAACAAAAGCAAATGTAAAATAATATGCCATTTTACCTTGACAAAAACTCCTATATCTATGTGGACCATGTCTTTGATTGTATACAGAAGCTACATGGAATATCCTATTTCTGTTAGCACACTTTGTGCTGTTTAAATACTGGCAACATCACCTAATTTTATGTTGTATCCATATTGTTAAACAACTCTTTGCTGTATATATGTAGCTAGAGTCTGGGAATTGTTTAAGCATTTGGAAGCACTTGCTGAGCGGTCCAATACAATCTCTTCCCACTTTCTTTCTTCTTTTCCTTTAAGTCTTACTTATAATTTACACACACTAATTGCCCTCTTCCCCTCTGGTCATGCTTAATTCAGAAAGGTGTTCACCCGCATGCTTGTAGGGAGGTAGTTCATCACAGTGGCCTTGAGCATGAAGGCTTCTCCACGGATCACAGAGTAGGGCATTGTGAGCTCCACAAAGAAGGGCTGGAAGGCTTGGAGAGATGCCACCGAGGAGAGACCAAGGCCACTGTCACTGGACAGGCAGAGGGCTCCGGCCTTCCATTCAGTGATGGTGTCAGGGACTGTCACTTCCACTTCAGCCACTCCGGAAGAGCTAGGACAGTAGGTTTGTAAAATACAGATAGTGAGCACACGAATTTGTTATCTCTGATATGGTAGCTCTGAGTGTCACAAGACACCATCCCTTTGAATCCTTCAAAGAAGTGATAGGAAGGGAACAGAGTAAACGGGACCCCTGATGGCAAAATAAAAGGTCTTTCTGTAACCTTGTTTTACCAACTCAAGTCTTAGCCCCCCAATATCTCTAAGTTCATAGGTTAGTGGAAATCTGAACAGAGATTTAACGTTTTCTCTGAATTCCCATCTTCAAAATATTATACAACAGTTTTATGACTTATATGATTTACTCCATGTAGCCATCCCATAGTCTGCTCCATGTAAGGCTGCCTCGCCTACTAGTCAATATGGTGATCCGGAATAGTTTTAACTATCAGAAAGGTACATGATAGATTTTATGTGCATTTTCTGGGAGTGATGGAAATAGTTGTATTTTATAATTGATGGGTTGATATGCTGTAATTTTCTAAATGGCCAATTTCGTTTGCTTATGATCAAATTAATTAGAGAAATACAAGGAAACTAAGAAAATGTTTATACCCTGCCCAAATAGTACAAATGGAAATCACTTACTTTACTGTGACAATATCCCAGACCCAGGTTTCAGGAAAATATGTTCGAATGCTCTCAATAGGTGGATCTCTAGGTGGTGGTACAGAACGTTCAGAGGAAAGCTTATTGACAGATCCTGGAAGAGGACCTATGAAGTTACAAGGAAAGAAATGAACATAGAAATTGAACACAATGGGACACAATGGTGCAGTATAAATGTAGTTTAATTTTCAGTTTCTTCTTGACTGTCAAACACTATTACAGCTACCCTGAAAATGATACATTGAATCACTCATTTTGGAGGAGACTGGGAAACATCTTTGTCAAAGGTATAACATCACCCAGAGTAGTTGTAGTTGGAAGGAACCATGATGCATAGTTTCTTGGGTTGGATATTGGATAGTTAGTGAATGCTTACACATACAATGTGTCCCCTAGGAGGAATGAAGATCTATAGTACAATTCTAGATAACAGATCTTGTGGTGACAATGAGAATCACTCCAGACAAGAGCTGAATGTTGTCTACATTATCAGCAGAGATATTCTTCCAATGTTTTTTCTTTCTTAATATCTGTAGGCTTAATCCAATATTTTAATAAGTTTTAAATTTGTATAAAAACTGAAAGAGGTATGAGTACAAACTCTTGGTTAGTAATAGGAAGTTTATTATCCAAGAATCATAGCATTGGCTTGGGTTTGTAATGGCAAGAAAGGTAGGATTTAAACCTAGTGATAGAATGTTTGTACTCTGCTTTTTTTTTTTTCAAGAACAAGTACACATGCAGATTTAGTTAGGACTTCACCTAAGTGTTTCCCAACTGACTTCTAAACATAGAAAATCTCTTCCAATTTGTTAATTCATAGACACACACAGAGCTTCATTTCTGTAGGCCCTTCCCTGTGATAGCCACAACCTGTAACCTGACCTCAGTCTTTCTATTTGCCTTCAAGAACTAAGTGTTTTCTAGTGTTTTAAGTTCATCACCCATTACCTTAAAAGCTACAGGGATAGTCGTCCAATTATCCCATTATCTAGAGTAGTCACAATGCCTCAGTTCCTATTGCATTTAGAAACTTGTGAAGATATTTCAATTTCCTTTCAAACCAGTATGAGGGAAATTAATGTAGTCCAGTCAGAATAATGCTTTATTTTATGCTAATATAGATATAAAATTTTAGTATTTAGAATATAAATAATAATAAAGATAAGGTTTCATGATTTCAAGTAATATTACAGAGGTATAGTAATAAAACCAGCATGTTAAAGGCATATGTAGCTCAATGGAACAAAATACAAGACCCAAACACACTCATGTAATTACAGGCATCTTGTAGTTGACATAGATGCCAAAACATACACGAGAGGAAAGAAAGCATCTTCCACAAATGATGCTGGAATAACTGGATGCTCACACATAAAAGAATGAAAGTAAACCTACATCTATGACCCTGCACAAAAATCAGCTCCAAATGCATCAAGGACCTCAACATGTAACCTGAAACTGCTAGGGGAAGAACTAAAGGCAGCAACCCTACAAAATACATGTTGGGCAAGGACTCTGAATGACACCCATTCACTTAGAAATCAAGGTAAATACTTGACAAATGGGACCTCACAAAACCGAAATGCTTTTTGCACAACTAGGGAACAGTCAGTTGAGTGAAGTGGAAGCTCAGAGAGTGGAAGAAACCTTTGCTAACTCTACATCTGACAGAGGATAGATACCCCGACTATACAACGAACTCAAAAACCAAATAGTCAAGAACACAAACAACCCAACTTAAAAAATGGGCTGTGGATCTGAACAGTGGTTTCAAAAGAAATTTTAAAAGGTTAAGACATATCTTCTAATATTGTTTGTTATGCTATCAATTAGGGAAATGCAAATTAAAACAACTCAGATTTCATCTCATCCCAGTCAGGATGGCTAAGGTCAAAAAACAACTTAGAACAAGATACAAGATACAGGAAAGGGAGCCCTCATTCACTGTTGGTGGGGATGCAAATGGTGCAGTCACTCTGAAAGGGACTCTGATGAGAGGAAGAGAGAAAGATTAAATGGTTCCTTGGTTAATATATGAGTGTGCATGTTTCCTTTGACATGAGTGCATTTTTTTCTTCCTGTCTTCACCTTTATTTTCAATGCCTGGATTTTCTGTCTCTTTCCTTTCTAATGGTTAGGGAACTCTCTTCACCTTTCATGACACATCTACAGAAGTTCTTCCACTTCACACAATGATCCTGTATCGCAATAACTATTGCATTTTTTCTTATTTTAACATTCAAGGAAGTACGTCCAGCTTTTAACTTCCTTGTAGTAGGAGCATACATCTGGGTACATTTTCCTCTAGTAAGCTTGGGTTCTTTTTCTCTTACTTAGATTCTATACATGCAGTACAATTTTATTTCACCAGCTTTGATAAATAATTCACATTTATTTTGTTCTGAAAATACTGATTTGTTATTTTTACCTAACATTGAAATCACGTCACCGGCCACACAAAATGGAGGATATTTGATCTTCAAATTGGTAAATGCTGTTAAACCCATGTCCTAGAAAGAAAAGTATAAATCAAGCAAAATACCTCAAAATTCTGAAAAAATAGGAGGTATAAAAGTTGCAGTAAATATTTCACATATAGTTTTAAATGTTCAAGTAGATTTCCTACTCAGATTGTTTGTCTCATTCTTATTAGGGAGTATAGTGACGAACATAGAATTTGCAGTGAGGCATATGTGATGGCCTTCTTTCTGATGCAATGCTGTTATTTTTAAGAAGTCACTCACAGCCATGCATGGTGGCACACACTTTAATCTCAGCACTTGAGAGTCAGAGGCAGACAGATCTCTGTGAGTTTGAGGCCAGCCCAGTCTACAGAGTGAGAGCCAGGACAACCAGAGGTACATAATGAGATCCTGTTTGAAAAACTGTTAATATGACTACTACTACTAAGCAGTTTGTCCCCACTCTGTGCCAGTTTCCGCAATAGAGAGATAAAATAGTCTAGACTGGCCACTTTCCAAAATGTAGGTGGGTGGTCTACCAGTGACTCATAATATCATTGGCCTAAGCCTAAAATTCTTTGCTAATATAGAGGTTCATTAAAAATAAATAATTCACAGCACAGCATGTCGATAGATAATAGGGCTTACCTCCACATATCTGTAAGCATCCTTCTCTTTTCTATGTCGTACAGCGTCTGAGTGCTTATTAGTTTCTGAGACACTGTGCCACACACAATCTTCTTCTTCAGACAAGTGGGAACTTGGGATGAATTTCTTGTGCTGCATACCTGGCAGACTGTATATCTGTAAAAGACAGGAGATGAGGAGGGCATGTGGGGAGTACTCCCGTAATTAGCATTGGCTGACATTGTGGTTCCTGAGTTGAGTGACTGGACGTCTTCTTGGAAGATACACACAGACAAAAAGATAATAATCCTGTAATCACTACAAATACCCTAGTGTTCAAGAATAGCTGTCCTTATCAAAAATAGAGACACCCAGTGCATGGAGAGGGCATGGTGGGGGGAGCAAGGGAACTCCACCTATCATTTTAAATAATCCTTGTGTTTTTAAATGAATTGCTTGTATTTGTCAGCTAAAAACAAGTAATCTCTTGTTTAATAGATTTGGGGAAAGTAAAAATAAAAAAGAAAAATATTTTAGCAGGATACTTTCCAAAGCATTTTCTGCATGTTCATGATAACATCTCATCATTAAATATTGGTTTAATTTATGTGTGATTTTAAGATTGGTAAATTCCTAGCATTATCTGAACTAAAGATTTCGGTTTTAAAATTTACAGATCTACTGTACATTCTAAAACATTCTATTAGCCAGTGTCAATTTTTACACTATTAGAGTGATCATATAATTATTCCTAATAAGCCCTGTTTTTAATTCAATAAAAGAAGAGTTCCACTGTCATTTTCTTGGGCAAAACGCTTGTAAATAGTATATGGTTTCATTTGTGCTTCTGAGAATTTTCAAAACAAGTTGAGAACCTTGCATTTTAAAATTTAAAATTTTTAATATCCATTTTTTCTTATTTGGGTAATCCTTGAGATATGCAAGATTCTATTTATATAAATGGTTTCCTTTGACTCCCACATGCAGTGTGACTATAAAAAGCTCCTTCCTAAGCATCTGAAGGGGACAAGCCACTCCTGGGGCAGGACATGTTCAGTAAGAACACAGAGATTTTGCAACTCACAGAGTGCCTTATTTCCTTCTTTGTCTTCAGTTTATTTGCTAAAGTTTTCTGATTCGTTCTTCAGGATTTTATAATAAAGAGCTCCCTTGGAGACACTATCAGCATTAAATGCAGTATTTTTACACTCAAGAGCCCTAGTGGCTGAACAATCACTGTTTCATCAGAACCAGGGTCACTTCCGGTCTCTGCTGACCTTTTTGGACAGAGGCTGCAGGGGACTCACCCAGGAAGGGGAGAGCTCAGCCTCGGGCTTCAGGAGCAGCACGCTTTTGTCCACAGCTCTCAGGCCACAGAGGGACTGAGGAGAAGCTGTGACCCTCAGATGGGTTTGTGAGCCAGGAAGACTTTGAGATGAGCTGAAGCTCAGGTCCACCTGAGAGAAGGAAAACCAAACTCAGAGGGGAGGGGCGGTTCCTGCTTTCACAGGGCAGAGTCACCCTGGAACTCTCCACGCACAACTCTTTTTCCAGGCTATGAATACTGAAGGAGCACAACTGAGGTCCATTGCTTCTTCCCCCTCCCCACGAATTGATTTAGGAAGATAAGAAATGTGTCAGTCAAACTCTGAAGAAACAAAGGAAAATTTTGTCTCCCTGAAATTCATGCAAATAGCTCATTTTTAGAGTGTGCGCACATGTATGTGACTGTGGTATAATGCACATGTCTGTGCAGTTGTATGTACCCATGCATCAAGCAGAGGCCAGAGAAGGTTGCTGGTGCCCTTTTCCCAATCTCTACCTTATTCTCTTGTGAATGTTCCTCATAATCCTGGAGCTAAACTGGCAGCAGGCAAGTTCCAGCAATTCTCTGCCTCAAGCCACCACAGCATTGGAGTTATAGGACCCTCTGGTCCTGCCTGACTTTTATATGTGTGATGGAGTCAGAATTCAGTGCAGAAAGTGCTAATAATTGTTGAGCCATCTCTGCAGCCCTGAAGTTACACTCCTGCCTCTCTCCCCATTTTCTCTTATTTTCCCTCTCCTCCTATCTCCCAAATCCCTCTCTCCCTCTCTCTAAATCTCTGTCTCCCCACCTCTCTCTTTGTCTCTCCCTCCCTGCTCCCCACCTTCTCTCGCTGATGAGGTTTTTTTGAGACAATATTTCTTTGTGTAGCCCTGGCTGTCCTGGAATTCACTCTGTAGACCAAGCTGGCCTTGAACTCAGAGACCTGCCTGCCTCTGAGTGATGGAATTAAAGGCTCATGCCACAACCAACCAACAAAGTTACTCATTTGAAAGGATTTTTCATGATGAATCTTATACCTGGGTAGAAAAATCAGTATTCTAATTGGAAATATTTCTACATCTGCCTCTATGACGACCAGATCATCTGCCATTCACCTTCATCTCTCAGTGCTTCCTATTTCATTTCAGTGAGTGAAGCAAACTGCCATGGACTGAATTGTATTGAAAGAGGCTGATGAAAGCAGATCAGAGGCGTGGTTAACTTCTCTAGAGTAAGGAAAAGAGTAGACGCTCACCAACAGACACAGTTCCGACTGCCTAATGGGAATAGGTACTGAAGGTCTATGATACAGCACACATTTAATATGCTGTGTCAAAAAATTCAAGGATCTTATGTTCTTATCACACATACAGAAAAATTATAAGGAAAAACTGGAGGGAAAATAAATACACTAACAATTGATAGGCCTGTATCCTATGACTGGTCTCATGTAAGACTTTAAGGGTCTATGAGATAGCTCAATGGGTAAAGGTACCTGCTGACAAGTCTGTTGAGCTGAGCTTGACCTCTCAGACTCATGAGGAAGGACAACACAGACTTCTAAAACTTGTTCTCTTTCCTCCACGTGTGTACATTCACAGGCACATGTGTACGCACAGATAAATATAAATAAAATGTAAGTTACATAACTTTAAATTAGTTATTAAGGATTCGGTTCTCCTCTCTTGCTCTCCAATTCCTTGTTTCCTCTCTCTTAAACCTCTGACCACGTGTGGGGTTTGTGAATTGAAATCTGGCACTCTGGTACTGTCCACATCTTTGCCACTGGGGCACACACCAGTGACGGGGTTTAGCATATTCATCTGAAATCTGTGTCCTTAAGACTCCCCATCTCCTTTAAATAGAAGTTTTAGGTAACAAATCCCTCACTTTGTTGCGAAGACACGTTTGAACTTTAAAGTTTGCAGAATCTGCAATCACTTCTCCATCAGGCAAGATGTGTAGATGAGCATTTTAGCCACGGGGACCATGCTGAACTCCACAGGGATCTCCAAGGCAAAGCTGCCTTTTACTGCAGCTGGAGGGAATGGGAAGAGATGGTTATGGGTCAGACTACTGACAGGAAAACCCAAATAACTGAGCACAGGGATTTGGAGGACTGTCCATATGTGGAAGACAGTCTTCCTGTCCTGTGGTTGGTTGTCTGCATGCTGATGATCTCAGCAGGATGTCACAAAGATGTCTTCCAGCAACATGCTCTCTGTCAAAAGTTACCTTGGTTATTTACAGCTAGTCAGATGCTAACCTCTTATCTCTTTTATACCTTAGCATCCCAAACAGCATGTTAGACATTCCTGTCATAAAAAGGGTGAGACAACCCTGGCTGATGTCTCACTTATTATTCAGATAAAAGGAAAACTAATGGACAGGAAAGCCTGGTACTCGAGAAGCAGAAAATTAATAATCATCTCAGAGGAGCAAGTCACATTCAGCAGTAATAAGCATATTTTTGGTATTAAACTTTTTCTCAATGCAATGTTCACAGTATTTGCATCTTGAGAGAAATTTATGCATTTTTGAAGTCTCTCTTATTGTTTCTCAAGATGGGTGCTATGATTCCTACTTAGTGTTTGTTGAAGAACTAATTGCGTATTTTATTGAATAACTAGTTTTTATAATTGGTCAGTAACAGGGAAACCACTTTTCAGTAAATTTGTTGAGCATTCACTGAGTATCTACTACTTCTAAAAATTACTTGAAAGATATCTGTGACTGTATGGAGCAAGCAGGTTTACATCTAAAACTTGCTATTAGCCTGTGTCAATAATTATTTTTAAGCTATTAGAGTAATAATATAATTATGTCTAATAAATCCTGTTTTTAATTAAATATAAAGAAAAGATTTACTGTCACTAACTTAGTGAGACTCCTGTAAATAGTTTAAGGTTTCAATTGTGCTCCATGTAGTTGATATGACCATAGAGAAAAATGAATGATAAAAGGTAAAGTATAGAACATGTTTTTGCATGTGGTACATGCTCTTTGGGAAGGAAAGGATGGCAAGGTCAGAGCATCAAGACTACCAGGATTCAGTGATAACTTAGTAGGAGTGGGTGCAAGAGGCCCATTAAGGGAGTGACAAGTGAGTAACATTTTGGTAGACCTGAGCAGACATTACCAGGAGATTACAGTGTGACTTCTCTCACAAAGTCACAGCAGCTATAGTTCCCTGCCCAAGACCTTAGCAACAGCAGCCAGTCAGTATTCCAGCATGGAAGGGGAGGGGTTTGTGAAGACCCACTCTTAGCTCAGAAGGTATTGACAGTTGATGGCTGTGGAGGGGAGGAAGAGTCAGATCTCACTAGTGATGTGACCCTTGGTAGATTGTCCATGTTTCAGGGGCTGGCCTAATACCTCATCATGTATGGGTAGTTAACTGAACTCAATAGGTTAAAAAAAAGAAGCCGGCAGTGGTGTCTCACGCCTATAATCCCAGCACTTGGGAGGCAGAGGCAGGTGGATTTCTGAGTTCTAGGCCAGCCTGGTCTACAGAGTGAGTTCCAGAACAGCCAGGACTACTACAGAGAAACCCTGTCTTGAAATAAAAAAAGACATAAAATAGGGAAGGGATCTTTTGAAGTAGCCAGGGAGGAATCAGGGCGGATTAGTAGGGAGAGGATATGATTAAAATACATTGTATAAATATATGTAACTTTCAAAGAACAAATAAAATGTCTTTAAAAGTAAAAAAAAAAAAAAAAAAGGAAATAGAGATAGTTCAGATGTTAAGATCACGTGATGCTCTTATAGAAATCCCAGGTTTGATTCCCAGCACCCACACCAGGGTGCTCAGAACTCTGTAATTCTGGCTACAGGGTATCCAGGAGAGTCTTATGCCTCTGGCTTTCAGAGTACTTTTAGTGATATGCACATAGTTACCCACATGCACCTCACAACAATTTAAAAATAATAAAAATCAATCAAATACATGAAAATCAGTGTAAGCTCGAATGGTAAGGACCAAGGCTGGCACCCTCCAGATTGTTTTTGGACAGACACTAAGATAACTCATTTGCCTTGGGGACAGTCTGTATGTGAATGCATAGGTTCCTCGTGTTGATCGTATCTTGGAGTACTGTGTGTGTTCAGGTAGTACATATTCAAATAGACATTTCACCATGTTGAATGATACTCAGTTTGGGACTCTGAGACTTTTTCCTGAAGGTCATGAGTGAGAGCATACAATGGACAGCAGAGCCATGAGTTCCTACTGTGGAGAGTGTCTATGGAGACACACAAGCATGATGGCACTGTTGGCTGCTCAGTGGTAAGATTCCCTTGTGTGAGTATGTGGACTCTCAGTTGGAGAAATGTTACTGTGTGGGAGCACACTTACATTCTCCTGGCTCCACGTGATGAGTGTGGTTTCCAGTCTGGATGATGCTGCCCTGGGACATGACCTAAAATGGAAAATATTTTCTGAGTTTATATCTATACTTTATAAGGCTTTCTTCTAAGTGTGCTTGAAGAAATAGAAGAATCTATTGTATTCCAGGCCAAAATCCGAAGCCTAGAACCCAATGTGTCAGGAGAGACATGGTCAGGAGAGGAGGTCTTTTTTTTTTTTTTTTTTTCCTATGTGAAGCCAAAACTCACCAGGTAGTGGAAAAGGAGCTCTCTCAGCACTCCCAAGTCCTTCCCCTTCAGAATAAAATGTGCCTGAACTGTGTGAATCTGGTTGCAGGAGCAGATGCTGCTGGTCTCTTGTCAAGGTAATGTAGCTCCCACTGGCAGAGTGAACAGGATAGGCCACATGCCGTGCCTCTGCATGTCTTTCTTCCATGCAAAAGGATTGGGAACCTGAATTTTCCTCCTTGTGGTAGACCTGGAAAAACAACAAAGTAGTGTACTGTAGATTGCCTAGCAGGCAGAATCTTCCTTCTATGATCAATCAGCATATTTTCCCATCTCATTTAATGATTGAATATTTTATACATGTTATTAAAAATGGAGGGGAATTTTATTAAATGGATTGATGTCTAATACACTGAATTTTCAGAATGGAGGCAAATATTTTACCAGGGAAGAGAGAAAAGGGAAGTTTTCTATTTTTATGAGAAAAAGAAAGCATTTATTGTATATCTAATAATATAATGAAAAAAATTTACATATATAAATTTTAGTGCATTATGACTGGGCAAAGTAATGGGTTGACAGTAACATTTTCATATATTAATATAATGTACTCTGAGTTATCATTCATCCTAGTACCCAATCCTATGTTTCCCTCCGGCTCCCTTCCTCCTTAATAGACCCCCTCTGCTTTCATTCCTGTTCTTTCCCTAGATTCCACATATGGGGGAAAATGGGGGTAATTTCTCCTAGTCTTATACTTTTTTCTTAAATTGACAATTTCTAAATTCATTCATTTCTCTATAAACAAGATGACTCTATCATAATATCTGAGTAAAAGTCCAATGTGCACATACTTACAATATTCTCTATCCACTCATTTAATGTTGGGCTTTTCTACCTGTGCCCAAGTTCATGAAATAATGACTTGGAGACTGCATTATTATGAATAATTGTGTAGTTCAAAAACTTTGGCTTCTCCTGTTATCTCCTATTTAAATTATCCTGTTTATTCTTTTCTGTGATTACTTCTCCTCAGTTTGGGGTGACTCTCCCATGCCTGATTCTATCCCAGAAATTCTCCCTGTACCAAAAAGCTAATAGTCCAACAGCATTTTATTGACAGGTGATGCTTCCCTACATTGCCCAAGAGATTTCTCTGTAAACAGTCATCCACCAATAGGCTTTAAAGTTGGTTCTATAGCCTAACTATGCTAAGAACTGTTGAGATAGCCATGGCATGTAGATGTCTCCAACATATGTTAGCTTTCATTCATATGGACATGTATAGGGCCGTGACATACCTATAGTGTATGCTGGCTTCCCTTTGGGTTTTTGTAGAAGCTCTGAGCTTAATGGTCATACTAATTTATCTTCACACAAGCTGTGCCTATAGGTTCCTTTTTCCCATAACCTTGCTTTCCTGATAGCCATTTTGATGGTGAATGAACTTGCAGCATAGTGTTAGCCTGCATTTTATTGAGAGTCACATGTCCTGAGCATTGTCTCATGTGTTTTTGACCATTTGTCATTGATGTCTTAAAAATAGACTATTTGTTGGATCTACTGAGATGAAAATGTGATTTTAATCTTGGTTCTATTTATATGCCATTTACAGTTGTCAGCTTACAAATGTGAACCCATCCATGTCATCTTACTATGAAATCAGTTTAATCATGGTACATGATTTGCTTAATGTGTGGTTGAATTTGACATGGAGGAATTTCAATGCAGACTTTCCTTTAATGCCCATTGGGTAAATTAGTCTGAAGATTTCTTGTCACTGTATCCTATCTAGTTTGGTCCTAGGGTTATTCTAGAATTAAGAACGGCTTTGGAGGCATTTCTTCTTTTGAATCTTTATACAATAATATTTCACTTTTGAAGTTTGGTTCAATTAAGCATGGAGTTCTTCCCAGTCTCAGCTCTTAATGTGCTGGGTCCCTTTAATTATTTCTTCAATTCTATTTCCCCTTGCTGATCTGTTAAGTTTTTTATATTCTCCTGGTTCACTTTGATAGAATATATATATTCAGAAATTCATTTGTTTCTTCTGGAATTTTTTAATTTATTGGAATGAAAGTCTTCAGATTACTCTCTAAGAACCCCATGGATTTGATAGTATGTACTTCAATAGTTATCTCTAATTTGTTAATTTGGGTTTTAACTCTCTTTGGGTTTTGATGAGGGCTAATCATCTTCTCTTCTCTTTGTGACTTCAGAATCATCGGGTTCCCCTGAACCTTTTTACTGTTCCCTTTGATCCCCATCATTACTCTCTGTCATATTTGTTATTTCCTTCCTTTTATCAATTTTGTATTTGTTCTGTTTTAGTTCTGTTAACAATAAGAGGTACAGCAGAAGGTACATTATTTATTTGATAGCTATCTGATTATTTATTATAGTATTTTATTCCTGGTAGACTGTACAAATTCTTTTTTCCTTTTCTCAGACTTCCTTTTCTGCCACTTTAGTAATAAAGTTTATCTCTATTTTTCCACTTAACCGTTTAACTTACATTGTATATTCCACTTTCTATTTATTGGAACTGGGAGTATAGTGGCTATTTTTAATTGTTTTTAAATTATATTCATACTTATTTATTATATACTTAATGAGTGGGAAAGATAAACTAAAAAATCATGGCCACAACTTTCAAGGCACCTGGCACCCAGTTAAGAGATAAAGCATGAAGATGTTGGTATCATACAGAGGTAATGAATTTTAGGATACACAACACCTCTATCCTTGACTAAATAGACAAAAATAGAATTTTAATCATTTTTTACTTGAAAGTCCTAACTCAAGATTATTAAAACATAAATAAAGTAAAAGAGACTATGAAAAAAAACCTATTGTGTTAAACATGTGTTCACAATGTATGATCATACTTTTATTACTGATCAGAAACTTCTTGTGTTTGCCCAAAAGTAAGAGATTTTGGCATCGAATATTCTTTTCATTAAGTTAATCATTGTTGACTTCAAGCTGTTGCAAAGCCTCACCTTGTGTCTTATGCCCTCCTTATTTCTGACTTACTTTGATATGGAGGGAATAGTCTGAGATGCCACTGGTATCTATGGAGAACTTTGCCAGGCCATGCTGATCAGTGGTAGTAGCATTGGTGTAGCTAATTTCTTGTGCTTTGATGAAGACTTGCTCATTTGGGATAGGAGCTCCTTTGAGATCCACTAGGCGGACCTAAATTGAACAAGAAAATATAGTCTAGGCATGGAAATATGACACAGAATGTAAGGGAAAGCCCTGTTTCAGTATTATATAAAGGTTCCAAAGCTGCACCAACTAATTCACCATGTAAAAACTGTTTTTCAAAATTCTATACCAGCAGAACTAGCTGTCCTGTTAAAGTATAGGGACTAAAGGTATAATATTCTTTTAATTTTATTGGATATTTTGTTCATTTACATTTCCAATGTTATTCCATTTCCACATCCCCCCCCCAGAAACCCCCTATACCATTCTCCCCTCCTCCTGCTTCTATGGGTTGGAACCTCACTCACCCACTCCCGCCTCCCCTCATTACATTCCCTCACACTGGGGCATCCAGCCTTCACAGGTCCAAGTGCCTCCTCTCACACTAATGCCTGACAAGGCCATCCTTCACCACATATAGTGCTGTAGCAATGGATTCCATCCATGAGTGTTCCCAGGCTGGCAGTTTAGACCTTGGGAGCTCTGTTTGGTTGTTATTGTCGTTCTCCCAATATCGTATTCTTAACATCATAACAGATGCTTTATAGATGCTTTCTACGTTCCTATTATTCATTTGAAACCATCAACAAATCCATTGGATAAACTACAAGAAATAGATGCTCTGACACAATCACAAGAACAACTTGTGAGATGCAGAGGCTAATGGAGAGCATGGATCTGTTATGGATATGTAGCACATGTTGCTTCACCATTGAAACACAGTGACACTTTGGGGTTTAAGGCACAGTAGTTATCAATAAAAACTGTGCTGCATATGTTTTAGATTTCTTGATAACATTTCTAAGTCTTCAGTTTAGTTCTGGGAATTGATTTGATGTACAAACTCCACCACTAAGCTGCACTACTTGTGTTGCAACCAATGATGTCAGACAGGTTTAACATCAAACAAACTGGCCTTGGTTGATGTACTACCTTACAGTTTAACCATCTATGAACCAAAGCACCTTACTTTCACAAAGTATGGAATCCCGTATCTGAAGTGTGAATCAGCTCTCAGAAATGTGAGCTTGCTTGTGGTTCTTTGAATTTCAGTTTTTCTGGATCCACTGTACTCCAGTCCTGAAGAAGAAATTAGTGACAACCTTGAAAGTCCAAGCCAGTTAGAGAGTTGCTTGCTTTCTGCATCCTTTGAGCCATCATCTCAATGTGAGAAGATATCAATTTTCACAGCTTCATCTTCTATATTCTTAGGTTACTCACATACCTGTCCCTTCTTCTGTAACAGTTGCATTCACACGAAGGAACTGGCCTCTGCAATATCTTCTGTTTGTTCTGTTTGTTTGGAGATTCCTGATGTTTGCTTCTTGTGTCCTGCAGCCATTGTTGTCTAGCTTCTATGTGAGATAGGCAAGGTAACATAGCACACTGCTCAGATCGATGGTCTATTCAAACTCACACATGAAAACTTCTTTCAGAAAAATGAGCACTTATTGAATGGTGTTCTGGTTATAAGCATAGGACTCAGCTCAAAGACTGGGCTGTTTTTTGCCATGATCATGACTAGTTTCAGATGCTGCCTTGGCTTACTCATCTATAAAAATAGTGATTATCTATTAAATATTAAGTGATATCTACTAAGGAGTATTAAGTAAACTCTCAATTATAATGTATGGAGCACTTAACTTGCATGCAATTAGGATTTAATAATTACCTTCTATTATTAAAATAGCAACCACACACATGGATGTAGCTCAATGTTACATTTTACCAGCAGGCATGAAACTGTTGGCTTGATACTTAGTGCCAGTAAGTAAAGTGAAATCCATTTCTAGATCTATTGCATTGCTATAGAAATAGCAAGAGACCTAACCTGTTCTCCCAATATCTTATTGTCGTTCTCCAATATCGTATTATTAACATCATAACAGATGCTTTATAGATGCTTTCTACATTCTTATTATTCATTTGAAACCATCAACAAATCCAATGAACAACTTGTGAGGAGGCAGAGGCTAATGGAGAGCATGGATCTGTTATGGATATGTAGCACATGTTGCTTCACCAATGCAAGTGGGAGCACCAGCTCAGAATGCAATTTGAGCTGTAAAAAAAAAAAAGGCAGACAAGCCAGCAGTGGGGGAAATTACCAGCTTCAATAAGGCCAAGCCGAAGCAAACCGGGATGCACGAGAAGAACACCCTGCCAACCAAAGAGACCACTGAATAGAAAAAGAGGAGTGAAATTTCCTAGAAGCCTAGGAGGATTTTCCCACATCACCCCGTCATCTTTGAGAGCCCCCTCATTATGTGGAAGAAGCGTCACCTGTAAGATGGATGGACAGAAAACACAAGATACATTGTGAACCCACCAGGCCACTAGGTTTGCCCTGTGATATTATAGAAAATTATTTGTATGATTGATGAAAATAAATCACATCTCATGCCAAAAAAAAAGAAAAAAAAAAAGAAAAAAAGAAAAAAAGACAAAGGCTAGCTAATTATACTAAAAAGAACACACACACACACACCACACACAAACACACACATTAAAAATGAAAGGCTAGGAAGGTATAGATTAAGGAAATCCAAGCTAATAAACAGAAATAGCAATACACATGTATGATAAAATAGACCAGTCCAAATGTAGTTACAAGAAATAAAATAGTCACTACCAATTAGTGAAAGGAATATAAACCAAAAATAACAACAACAACAACAAAAAAAAAGAATTCTGAGTAAACATGTCAATGCATCATACTTCAGGGAAGAAATACTATTAAGCAAAGATTAGATAGGTCCAGGTAAAATAATAGTGAGTGACTTTACTACTACACACTCATTAGTTGATTATTCGGCCAAAAATTCATAACACTTAGACCATTGTACATGCATTTCATCTAAATTTAAATATTCCTTCTGGAAGGAAGCTTACTTAGACTTAGAAAATATACAAGACTTATAAAACTGAGGGCATAAACAACTGACAAAGCTCAAGAAGTTCCTAAAACTGACAAAATTGTACACAGGCTATAAAATTCATGTCCACCAAACCAGTTCTACAGAGAATACTAAAAACAGTACTTTGGACTGAAGAGAAGAGAAGCAAAGCTAACAGACTACAGAAAGAAAACAAAATGAACTATAATTACTGAACATAAAATAAGATTAAACACCAAAGTACTGAAAGTAAGTGACAACAATCAACACGCACATTCTATGGTAACTTTAAATATAATGGCCTCAACTCTCCAATCAAAGACATAGGACAGTTGAATGGTTAAGAAACAAAACCAGTCATTCTGTTGTTTTCAAGAAACTCATTTTATCTTCAAGTAGATAGATACTAGAGTGAAGAGATGAGAAAAGTATTCAAAGCAAATGACCAGAAAGCAAGCAGGCATTACCATTATAATATCTGACCAAACTGATTTGAAGCAAAAATTGATTAGATAAGATAAAAAAAGGACACATTATTCTGATAAGGAGAACAATTAACTAAGAAGACACTACAATTATGAACCAACCTCTAGCACACACACTTTCATAGAAAGGCATAGCACTTGATTTCAAGACACAGATGAAACCCAACTCAGTGGTTATAGTTGATTTCTGCACCCTAACTTTTCCAATAGGACATTTGAATAAAAATAAACACAGAATCATCAGAATTAAATGACATCAATTTATCACTTGAAACTAATGGATATTTATAGAACATCTCACTAAAATACCAAAGAATATTTATTCTTTGTAGTAGTGAACAGAAGTTTCTCTAAAATAGATGACAAAGCAAGACACAAACCAAATCTGAACAAATACAGAAAAATTGAAATAACCCAGTGCACCCTAAAAAAAAAAAAAAAAAAAAAAAAAAGCTTAAAACCAACAGCACAAGGATTTATAGAAATTTCATAAATTCATATAAATCAAACAACACACTACCAAATAATGAATGAATCAAAGAAGAACTCAAGAGAGAAAAAAATTAAAATCCTGGAATTAAATAAAAATAAAAAATATGACACAAAAGCCTCTGGAAGACATTCAAATCAAGAGAGACTTAACTAGTTCTGAGTGCTGTTGAAAATAAAGAAAAGATATAACACAAATAAATGATTTGATGATATAAATAAAGGATTCAGAAAAAATCCAAATTCTGTATTAGCAGATAGAAAGAAATACTACTACTACTACTACTGATAATAATAATAATAATAATATAATAATAATAATAATAATAAAAACCAGAGCAGATACTAGTGGAGCAGAAATAAAGAATACAAAAAAAAATCAATGAGTCTAAGAGATGGTTATTTAGGAAGATAAGATCAAGAACAGTCTTTGACACAATTAAGCAAAAAAAAGAAAGAAAATGACCCAGATTAATAGAATCAGGAATATGCAGGGTAACATTACACAGACATTAAAGATATTTGGCATATTGTAAGGGAGTACTACAAAAACCTGTACTGAATTAATTTCTGAAACTTAAAACAAGTGGACAGATTTCTACTTTCATCCAAAACACAAATGTTAAACTAAGAAGAAATGGATAACTTCAAAAGTCACATAGACTCTATAGAGAGAAACCTACTACCACCATTTTCCTTAATCAATACAGTTTCTTACTGTATCCAATGATTTATCCTTATCCTTACAGATGCATGTGGCTCTCACCTCATCAAAGAATCTTACTTTTCAAGAGACAGAGACCTTTATAGAGTTTTACAACCTATGAAAATGCAGAGAACTGCCTAGGATTGCTCAACCCCAACAGTACATCTCCAACATAACCCCTACATCTAAGGATAAGGAAAAATCATGGAACAAGTGTCAGAAAGATTGTAAAAGATCAGAAGCCTGTTGTAAAAATAGTGTCTTTCAGACACAACAGGGACAAGACACCCATAAAATCCCAACAATGTGGTTGCCTGAACAAGACTTAAATAATGGTAAAGCAAGTTATCCTGCTAATGTGGTTGAAAGGGGAAATTTCACAAAGCCCTACTCCAAGATCCAGAGCTACAGGGAACCAATAGCTGCTGAGAAGGCCTGAAATAAATATAAGAGTCTGTGGGAGTCAGGAGTCACTTGGCCCTACAGATAACATACAGGTCACACAGGCTGTTGTAAAGTACAAATGATATCTCTCATAACCATGTGTTTTATTGCCAACAAACTGCTCAAGATAGAAGTCTAGAAAGGAAGTCTGGAATAAATAAAGGTGTAGCATTGTCTCCCCTGTTGAGGAGACAAGCTTGTGTGTTTAACAGTTCTGTTTTCTCTAATGCTTATCTGTGAACAGAAGAGCCTCACATCCTATACATTTCATACATTGTGGGTGAGACTACAACCTGGTACAACCACTTCCCACATCAGTATAGAAGCTCCTCAGAAAATGGAAGGTGGAGGTACAATATGTTTAGCTGTTAGGAATCTACAAAAGGAATCTATATCAGCACACCAAAACGTGTTCCCATTCATGGCTTGTCATTTATGTGAGTTACAGACAAGTGAGTCCACCAGCTGATAAATTGATAACCAAAACCAAGTAGGAGAATATTATGGGTATAGAGATTATCACCTTTTACAAAATACACTAGACTCTAACACACATCAGTGCATGTTTTCTGTCATATGGGATAAAACAAAAGAGAAGCCAAAGAAAACAAAACAGAAGTTGTTCCATTTGGGAAGAGAGAGGGTCTGGTGGGAGGAGGGATGGAATGAATGAGTTCATAATGAAGGAGGTAATCAAGTACAGGATACACTTGAATGAATATATAGTAAAAAAGCCTATTTAACTTACTTACACTTTATATGTGCTAATTGAAATACACCTTCAAAGGAGAGTCTATAAGGCACAAAAGTAGTGGAGGTGACATAGGAAGAGAAGAAGGACACATAAAATGGAGATCCTAAGGGAGCAGAGGTGGCAATGGGACAAGGGAATGTGGTTAAAATACATGACACTCATGTATGAAACTGTCATAAACCTACTGTTTTGTACAATAAATATATACTCAAAATAAATTTGATGGCCAAGAAAAGTTGTTGAAATATGCCTGTAATAGTAGTGGGTCCCAGGATTATCACTTGTGTTCTGAGGGGCTTCTGGGGATTGCACACATGCCTGGCTAGTGTTCCATCCCTGAGCTACAGTCCAAGGTCCCAGACATCCTCCTTCAATGTCTGGGTATGCATTTCCTCTCATCTTTGCTGTCTGCCTTTCTGTTGGTTAACCTTGGATATTTAAAACAGGCCTTTGAACAGATTCACTCACCTGGGAGAGGGTTATACCGCATGCAAACTCAGTATTAGAGCCAGATAATTGATTTTCATGGCATATGTTTATCACTACATCTCCTGGGACAGGTTTCCCATAGGTATATCTGTCACAAGACACAAGATGAATTCACAGTGACCACGGTCTTTCTAAAGCAGACACCCACTGTCTTCTCGCTGATTCTGTGTGGTTTCATAATGACACAAACATGGCCCATTATTATTACCTACTGACATTTTCTAATTGTATGTGTTAAGAATTTGTGATATAAATAAATAAATTAATAAATAATAAAAATTTAGCCCTATTAAGAACCTATTGAAGATATGGTTTTCTTCCTTTTGTGGTTCTGGAAAAGGTTAAGTAACCAAACCAGGATCCCCAGCTACTAAATGATGGGACTGAGATGAATGGAGAGCGTGGGAAAGGACTCAGAGCTATTCTAACAAACCTCCTTAATCCTTTGCCTTTGTTCTATCATTTTTAGTTTTTGAGCCAGTCCACTGTAAGGACAAACAACTATGAACTGAGGTGTTTGTCTTCTGTTTGATTCAGGCACATATTGCAAGTTCCTTCTCGTATGGTTCTGGACTTCAGTAGAAATTTTAGTGGTAATACAATGTCCTCATTTATCAGGCACAGAAATGCAAGCAGAAGACTGAGTTGTCTAAAGGTTAAACTTGCGTAGCAGTGGTTTGCCCTGGAGACAGACTGGGAGCTCTTGTTTCTCTGTTCTTTCTGTCAGCCCATAAAAGGGCAGTGAGATGCCTAGATTTAGTGCCTATCTTCTCTTTACAAGGATCACTGGATCTTACTAGGTCCCTCACTATTTCCACAGGAAGCAACTGTCTCGTACAATTGATTTTATCCATCAATATCAGCAACATATTCAGTGAATGATTGTGCAGCAATTAATGCAGAGTAGTGACACCACAGGGGAAATATTCTAGTGGGAAAATGACACAGCATTTCTTGTATTCTTCAATGATACATCATTCCAGGGATTTTCTGTGTCCCAGTACATGCTTAAGGATAGAAGGACAGAAGCAGGTAACTCACTTCGCACATACAGTCACATTGACTATTTCATCATGCACAGAGATGGCATTTGGGACTGTCACGTCAACAACAAATGTGGGAAGCACTGTTGGGAGAGAGGAGACACTCAGGTCCATAGTGACTTGTCTAGATGCCTAAATGATCATTCTCTGCCCAGAAATGTTGATTTCCCATTATTAAGGCATGTCCCCACAATAAAGTTAGAAAGTTGAGTGGTTATACATTATGTCACTTCCTGAAAATCACAGGGGTATCTACTTAAATAGGAAAACCAAAAAACAAACAAGTAATTTGCTTTTGAAAAATCCTAGAACTTTCTGGAAGTCCCATGTTGCTACATGGATTGCCTTAGCCAGAGTCAGATGAAACCCAACCTTTCACATTTGGAACTCAATTTGTTTAAAATATTTCATTCTATGTAACCAGAACCCTTGAAACCCACTCTCTCTTTTTGGTCTTCCCAATCCATACCATATTCCATTACAGTGAAGTAGTGCATTTCCTTCACTTCTGACTGTTTGTGTATCACTATCTTGTAGGGGCCCTGAATGGGCTCTGATGCCAGGTTGAAGGACATTTGCTTAAGCCCATTCTCCGTCTTAATATCCCGCCACTGCATAATTCGGTTCGTTTTTGGATCCTGTGAAAGAGGTTGCAAATTTTCTAAGTCAATAAAGTATTAAGTACAACTAGATCACTGCTTTGGCGATGGAAACATTTTAAGCTTGGTTATATTCTTTTGGGGAAGGAAGAAATAAAGGTGAACTGGGAAATAACAAACCAGTTAACAACATTCCAATATCAGGTTACTTTCATAAGATTGATTTCTCTCTGATTATGAAATATTGACATTTCTTACCTCAATGTAAGCCAGGGGAAACTGAAACACAAGGAAAATAATGTTAGTTTAGAACAACAGGCAAATCTGTTTCCAAAAATATTTACATTGTAATTCCTAACTATCAAAATTATAGCCATGAAGTAGCAACAAAAATAAAAGAAAAAGGTAGTGTGAGGGTCACCACACCATGAGGAGCTGCATTAAAGGGTCACAGTATTAGGAAGGATAAGAACCACTAATTTAGACATTTCACACGCACAGCAAATTCAATAGATTTATAGAATAGACCATAGGATGGGAGTTTAGCCAAACTGTGATGAACATAATATCTAGTAACAAAGTCAATTGGAAGCCAATTCACCACCATAGAGAAATTTTAAATATATTTTCTAGAACTATCTGAATCACTCAAGGGATAGGGACTCACAAAGGGAACTTTGAGGGACATCATGTACAGGATTTCTCTGATGTTCTGGGAGACCTGCCTGCCCTGAGCCTTTACAGTACGGAGATTACAAAATGTAATGTCCAAATCAGGAATATTTTTAGTGTGAAGTGGGGTTACTAGAGTTAAATATATCCAATCAAATGTATAACTTGGGCGTGTTCCGGTCAAGCCATATGCCACTGCTGTACACCAAGCAGTACCTTTCCATTCCTTGTCTGATTAGCTATGAAGTCAATACTCATCTCCAGAGCACAGTTCTACAGAATAAATCAGGGCCTAACTCTGCTCAATAAATATCAAGAAAGGGCTCAGTAACTGCTCTTGTTTCAAAGGAGAATTGCTGCTGACCAGGGCAAGGGGTACATGTTCAGAGCTTTGGTGGGTGAAGTGTTTCTGATCAATCAGATGAAGTGTATGCAGTAAAGACAGACAGTGACACAGTCATTTAATGTTCTCTAGTAATTGAGCTGTCTCAAGAGGCAAGCTTACTTCAGGTAAGCATAAGCTTAAAGAAGACACAGCCACTTCTAGCGTTGAATAAGGGAGCAAGCAATGGCAGTTGTAAGGGAATTTTAGTGATACTGAACTCATTTCTGAAAGTAAGGAAAAGACGCCATGAAACAGATGATGAAAATATGGTACAGGTGTTCAAAGTGGAATTTTACTTAGCTGTAAAAGCAAAGTCACAAAACCTGCAGACAAATAGATAAAACTTTAAAAAAAGAGTTACACCGATAAGGCAGGCTCAGAGAGAGAGAGAGAGTGTCTGTGTGCCCTTTCTCAAATGTGACTCCTCACTTCAAATATTTAGAGTTAATGTTTAATCTGGAGTACCTGTGGAAGCAAGAAAACCAGAAGATGGCCACCTGGGTGAGGGGGGTGGAATTCCTCATATAGGGGAGATAGCATGATGTAGGTGACATGAAAGCACAGTGTACTGGGAGACATACAGAAAATTGAAACAGGAATCAGTGTGTGATGTGGGAGAGTTGGGAGGGGAGGGTGGAATGGGGGAGAGAGGAGCATGGGAAAGGTAAGAGGAGAAGGTGGGAAAAGTGAGACTGTGGAGTGGGAGGGTTAACCAACCCTAAGCATCTTTGAAAAAGTCATGTGGAAACTTACTACTTTATACACAGATTAAAAAACATAAGTTAAAAGCAGAGCATATAAGAAGACACCCTGCATGTCTAGATGATGTTGTACCTGAAGGTCAAATGTCATTAAACAAAGTTCTCAGTACTAGGCATGGGGTATTTCTTCAATGAGTTGTTTATCATGGAGGTCCTAGAGACCCACAAAAATGAAAGCATCTTGTCACTCTGCTTGATTGCTTGCAATAACTAGTTGATAATATTCTATTGTGGAAGACACCACACACCTTAGGTAAAGGTGTAGAGAAATGAAGCTGCTACTGTGGCTTCCTCCCTTGCTGCCAAGCCTTCACCATTCCTGCAGGAGAGGAGACCTCAATGGTCTCATCCAGCTGAGAACTCTATGATGTATAATATCGACCTGCTAGGCAAAATGTGCCCATGCAATAATGGCACAACTTTTATGGTGGCAATCAACTGATCTGTGATTAATTGAATCTTGTTCTGCAAGATGGAATTCATATCAGGTACTGAAAATCCAGTCAACAACCCATGCCTGAGGAAGTCTTAAGCCCAAGGGGTCAGAGGTCAGGGGTCAGGGGATGATGCTTTTGTTTAGCTAAATTGTCATGGTGTCAAGTTTCCTTCTTAATAATTTGTTCTTATATTCATAGACAAATACTATATTCAGATTGAATGAAGAAAGCTTCTCCGCAGTGCAACCTGGCTTCAGGTCACTAGGTACCCTCTATTTTCTGTGTGCCCTATTTCCTGACGTTCTGGATTAATTGGTACCTAGGACAGATACCTTCTCTTTCCTGTTCTCACTCTCACCTTTAAGTACTGAGGAGGATGAGGAAGAGGAAGAGATGGAGGCAGAGGCAGTTGAATATCTATGAATTCCAGGCCAGTCAGAATTACATTACATTACTCAAAAAGACAAAACAAAATAAACAAAACAATTGACACTGCAAAGTAATCAAATTTGTGAAGTGAAAAACAAACAAACAAACAAACAAAACCACTTTTCACAGTAGTACTGGAGGCTTTGGCCTAAATGGCCAGCAAAGAAAATTAAGTTATAAAAACTGTGAGTGAAGAAGTAAAATTGTTACTATCAGACCAAGGGACTCAAAATTAGACCAGTTCCTAGTAGGCTGACAGTAAAACGAGGAACCACGAAAAGACAATAAAAACAGTATAATTTTGGCTTCTTCCTCACACTCCTGATCTAAGACAATAGCTAAGGGCCTACCATGGGGCTCTGCCTCCTAATATGAGGGCACTTCTCCAGTAGACCAGGCTGACACATTCAAGGCTAAGACCAGGAGAAGTTCACCCTAAAGTCTCTGTCTTCTCAAGGATCATCTCAAGGATCGTTAAAGCCCCCAGTCTTAGCGAGAGACAGGACTTCTCAATTCCCTTCTGCAGTCTTCCCACACTTGTGCCTGCAGTGTGTGTGTTTCCTCACCTCTAATAAAAGCCCTTCTTCACTGGCTGACTTTTGCCTACTCTGCTCAAGATTTTTCCTGCCTTTTAGTTCTTTAAGTGGCAGAGAAATGAACCCCAAACAGTAGTAGAAAGATCACTTTATAACCAGCACACAAAACTTATTGGAATCCAAGGTAAGTATTTTCACTAGTGAATTCAGCAAGTTCAATGTCATAAAAAGTAATAAGATACTTGGAATGATTGTAGAGCCAAGAACCTGGGGTTTCATGCATCAGAGGCTCCAGGAGAGAATCCACTATTATGCTGCTAAAATACACAGTATTAAACCAACTGTTACTAATTTATCTTCATATTTATAGATTAAAACATCCTTGGCCCTCATAAGAGAAGCTTCTATTCATACTTGTGGGTATTTAATGCAGATACCCACAACTTGCCTTAGTACAGAGGTCAAGAGACAGAAATGCAATTTTATTCTTAAAAGAGCCTAATTAGTGAAGAACTCAAGTGTTAAATATGAAGTTATGAAAATATTAGGACTATGTGAGAAATACTTGTTACACTAGCAATGGATTTCTTAAGGATGACACAAAGTAACACAATCTGCAAAACAAATGACTGAAAAACATGAGGTTCTATACATTATAAGTCTCCACA
Source organism: Mastomys natalensis (assembly GCA_021653895.1). Classification (NCBI taxonomy): domain Eukaryota; kingdom Metazoa; phylum Chordata; class Mammalia; order Rodentia; family Muridae; genus Mastomys; species Mastomys natalensis. Next base: position 155,947 of record JAJTUV010001624.1, on the reverse strand, counting down.
AAATATAAAGAAAACCCACCAGAGATGCTTACCCACTAATGGACTACAAAATACAGACACTCACATATAAGGAAGCCATAGGATGGCCTATGGTAACGGAGTGAGGGATATAAACTTTCAAAAGAACAGAATAAACAAAAAGACCAACTCATGCTTTAAAAGGGTCTGGAAATTAGAATATTGCGTTGACATTTTGTCCTGAAGATCCCACCAATACCTATAGATAAAAGACTCACCAACTCATTCACAGGATGTAGATTTTTATCCATAGAGACAACCCGAAATTTAACTGGAAAGAGAGAGAGAGAGAAAATTTTCTATTGAGGTCCAAAGACCCAGGCCATCTTCTTGCCATGTTGAGGATGGCGTCTTCATCCCTTTGCCCACTGTGGAGCTTCATACCTGACTGTCCTGGCTTGTACACGGGTTTATCTGTCTGGATAAAGACAACACTTTCTTTGTTCTTTACAATCACAGGATTCCTTTTGCTGAATTTATGTGTTGATCCTTTGATGTCGATGTCAAGAGACTCCTTCCCTTCAGAAGAGGAGAATCTAGGGATCTGAGAACAAGAACCTTCACAATCTGACTCTTGGCACTTATAAATTACCTCATTAATCTCTTTTTCCACCTCAACAGAAAGAGGTGGAGGGCCCATCAGTTTCTGTTTAAGTGTTATACGGATGGAAAAACTGTGTGAAGGAAAAAAAGGATAAAAAGAAAACACAACCTTTTGTGTAAGTCAATGTGAGTTTATGTGAGTAACAGCAACACAGTCATTTTTAGGGAGTAAATAGAATCTTATTAAGAATTATCCCTAAGAAATGAAAGAAACTTAGCTCTAACTCTGAAATTGAGCTAGAGAGAAATGTAATGTATTAATGATGGTAGGAATTATGTCTTAAGGATAGGTTCTAAAGAAGAAACCCAGCACTTACTCAGGATATCAGGATCACAGATAGGAGATGTGGTCCTAATTAGCTGGAGTGCTGTTTCAAAGTTTATTAACTCACTAGCAGGAAGTACTATGAATTGGAGAGCCCTTTCTTTCTCTGTGCAGTGGGCTTTTTTTGAGGGAATTCAGGGGGAAAGCAGAGTATGCACAGGTATTGACTTTTCTCATTTTGGATGATCTAAGGTATTTTTTTATTGGGTAAATGTTCTAAATTTCTATTGTTTTGACTTCACAGATATGCTTCTAGATTAACCTTTTCTAGAAATATGAATGGATACTATCATACATATTCACACACATATTCATAAGTATATAAAACAAATCAGGACAAGTATCTAGTACTCACAATGAAAGAAACACAGTGGAACAAGTCCTTGTCAACCACAAACTCATCAAACAGGCATTTCTTTCCCAATTGAGTTATCAAGGAAGCTGTGACAGTCACTGCCTCATTCAAATTGTAGAGATGGAAGCAAATTTTCTCAGGGGTCTCAGTGTAGAGCTGGGAAGGAGCCAGCACCATATACTTCCTGGAATGGAAGGAGTTCCAGCCAGATGATGGTAGATCTCATTGTCTATAACTGCAGTTTCATCATAGTAACCATTATCATTCATGTTTGAATAGCCTGAGATGGCAGGTTGACAGTTTGGCAGCTGTCACCATTTGTCCCACAGCAGAGTGGCAAGACAATTGTCAGCTCATCAATCATCAGCTTCTGTAGTGATAGCTGCCAAGGCAGGTTCGAATGGCATGTATTCCCTTCACTAAGCAGCCAGCACTCAAGGTCTAGAACCTTTTTTTTTTTCAGTTAAAATTTGGGAGGAATAATTATTCTTTTCATAAAAATTTATCATGATAGGTTTTCATTACCATTTTTAGATTCTTAAAAAACTAACTCAATAACCCTGTCTTTATTTTCAGGTACTTTTCAACGTAAGAGTTATAATGTGACTGTGAAATTCAAACTTGCGTGATTCACCTATGTTACACTTGAGCAAGTGCCAAAGGCTATCTGTAGGAAGGATTCTGTACCTTTTCCTAAGAGATTTTTGTCCCCCAAAACCTAGCCTGTCATTGCTATATCACAGTATGCAAAAATATCACCAGCTTGCTTTTATTTTTGCCACTTTAAATCTATTTTCAGATCACAGATACAAAAAAAAACACACTCAGCAACATAATCTTAATTATATGTTTATTTTGGACATCAAATAATAAATTCTACTGGTGTTTAATGAAAGGTCTTTGATCCTAATAGGAATATTGTTTTAGGACACAAACATCCACAGGGTTCTGATGTGCCTGAAGTCTTACCTGTGTCGATGTTAAAGCATAGGCTGCACATTTCCAACAATGCAGCAATTTAAATGTTTATTTTCAAAGTGATTAAATGGGTTCAACACCTGAGAATGTCTCTGACCATAGGGATTTTAAATACTGCTGGTTCACTAATAATTGATACACTATTCTAAATCACACAACACCTCAGTTTAGACAGGCTGATTGCTTTAGAATCGGAAAAACAGATTACCTAGAATCATGTAATACTAAAGTTGGAAAACATATATACAGTTATTTTTTAATTAAAAAGCAAAAACAATTTAGGGAGGTTTTCAGGGGAAGGGACTGAAAAGAAAAGGATAGTATTTTGATTGGAGGAGGGACAATATGGAAGAGGCTTTGGAGGTACTCACGGGTCTCCATTGACCAAGGAAGAAGAAGGCAGTAAGGCAAGAAGAACTGAAAAAAGGCACAGCTGAGCCTGTCTGTTCTTCCACATGGTGTGGTAAGAGAGGACAGGAGGACAGGGCTTATGGTGTCCTCCTCGTTAACACTGTGTCCAGAGTCCTCCAATCCACAGCAGCTAATTTATGAGTCCTCTGTGTGAACAGAATGCTCTGCCCAAGGTATACAAATAGCAACATAGAATATTTGCTCTCTGTCAATGTCACTGTGTTCAGTGGTTGCCTAATAACAACTCAAATAAATTACAACAGTCTCAGGAAATGTGCCAGAGGAGCTGTGGATGATGTTGGTAAAGGATCAAGGCCACAGTTTGAGCTGACTCTCCCAATCCTAATGACTAGTAAATCATTGCAGTAAGTGTCTATGCTATGACTTGTGACATTTGGCACTTCCCTTCTTCTACTCACATAGAATCTAGTAGCACTCTCTGGGATGTAACATCTCTGTTTCTCTCTTTCCTTATTGAGAGTCACTAAAATCATCCAGATAGGAGATTTTAAGTTCTCCTGTCTCTGATCATTCAAGTAGATACATTTATGGGTCTTGTGTATAAAAAGTGGACTTTGGATACTGGACAAGCTCAAAAACTCACCTATTACAAGTCACTGTGCCTAAATTATTTTTGTTAGAACAGAAGTCCACAAACTTCATCTAGAAGTTTGCTTCTATCTCTACAGTTTACTAGGAGGCCAAGTATAACCTGTGCTTCAAATGTGGAGGTATCAGTATTTGGGATGCAGCTTAGTTCTTCTGGAAGGTATGAGTTGGAAATCACTTTAGAATTTCTAGACTAGCCCTTCTGCCCCTAGCCTAGTCCTTTTGGCTGGGGCAGACACCTAGCTGGTCTGCTCCTGTGGAGACATCGTATCCTGAGCCATCTTAGAGGAGCCACTGCACTCAGAGCAGCGAGTAAGAATCCTCTCCCACTACCTTATGCCCCAGAGTTACAACTATGAGCCAGGGCACTCAGGTCCCATCAACAACCCAAACCCCACAGGTCAGGAATATTACTTCCTTTCTGCCCAGCGCCTAGTCCTTTTGGCTGGGGCACACACCTATCTAGTCTGCTCCTGTGGAGACTCTGTATCCTGAGCCATCCTAGAGGAACCACTGCACTCAGAGCAGCAGGATTTCAGGATCCCAGAGGCAGCCTGAGTCCCAGGAATTCTTCCACCCAGGAGCTTAGGATCACAGGATCACAGAGACATCTGGACTCTAGGAGATCTGGCACAAGCAAGATAACTGGAAAGACAGTCTCCAGTCAAACACAGTGAGTGCAGGTAACACTAGAGTTAACCAGATCGATGAAAGGCAAGCACAAGAACATAAGCAAGAGAAACCAAAGTTACTTGACATCATCAGAACCCAGTTCTCCCACCATAGCAAGCCCTGGACACCTCATCACACCGGAAAAGCAGGATTCAGAATTAAAATCATTTCTAATGATGATAATAGAGGATTTTAAGAAGGACATAAGTAACTCCCTTAAAGAAGTACCAGAGAACACAGGTAAGCAGGTAGAAGCCATTAAAGAGGAAACACCAAAATCCCTTAAAGATTGCAGGAAAACACAACCAAACTGGAAACCATCCAGGATCTTAAAATGGAAATAGAAACAATAAAGAAATCACAAAGGGAGCCTACTCTGGAGATAGAAAACTGAGGAAAGAGATCAGGAGTCATAGATGCAAGCATCACCAACAGAATACAAGAGATAGAACAGAGAATCTTAAGTGTAGAAGATACCATGGAATACATTGACACAATTATCAAAGAAAATGAGAAAAGCTCCTAATCCAAAACATCCAGGAAATCCATGGCACAATGAGAAGACCAAACCTAAGGATAATAGGTATAGAGTGAAGATTCCCAACTTAAAGGGTCAGTAAATATCATCAACAAAATTATAGAGGAAAACTTCTAACCTAAAGAACGAGATGCCCTATACACATACAAGAAACCTACAGAACTCCAAAGAGACTAGACCAGAAAAGAAATACTTCCCATCATATAATAATCAAAGCATCAAATGCATAAAATGAAGAAAAAATACTAAAAGCAGTTGGGAAAAAGGTGAAGTAACACATAAAGGCAGACCTATAAGAATTACACCAGAATTCTTACCAGAGACTTTAAAAGCCAGAAGATCCTAGTCTGATATTATACAGACCCTAAGAGAACACAAATGCCAGCCCAGCTACTATACCAAGCAAAACTCTCAAACACTATAGATGGAGAAACCAAGATATTCCATGACAAAACCAAATTTGCACATATCTTCCCACAAACCCAGCACTTCAAAGAATAATTGATGGAAAACGCCAACACAAGGAAGGGAAGTACAACCTAGAAAAAGCAAGGAAGTAATCTTCCAATAACTCCAAAAGAAGATAGCTACACAAAATAATTTCACTTCTAATAACAAAAATAACAGGAAAGCACAACCATTTTCCTTAAGATCTCTTAATATCTCAATTCTCCAATAAACAGACATAGACTATCAGACTGGATACACAAATAGGACCCAGAATTTTACTGCATTCAGGAAATGCACCTCATGACATAGACAGACACTACCTCAGAATCAAAGGATGGAAAACAATTTTCCAAGCAAATGGTCCCAAGAAACAAGCTGGAGTAGCCATTCTTTTTTTTTTTTTTTTTTTTAATGCAACCAGCATGAGGTTTAATGATTCCAGTATACTGGGGTTCCCTCGCATGCAAGCAAGAGGAGAGAACCAGTTTGAGCTAAGAATAGCTTTTATACGGTCTAGGCGGTAGAACAGAGAAACAGTGACTAGGCACAATATGATTGGCAGAACAGTGTGACTTTTAAAGTGATTGGTCTTTGGGGAATGAGGTGGCAAGGACCTCCCTTGTCTGTCTACATGCTCTGACTCTTCTTCACCCTAAGGTGGGTTCCTACCCCGTGGTGGTCTGATGAATGTTAATCAGCCTCTCCCTTCCTCCTCTTAATGCTAATCCAGCAAGTGTCCTCTAACTAAGGAATGTGCCCCTCACAGGATGTGTCAGTGAGATTCTTTTAATCTTAAATTCAAACTGAGACCTGAAAATCCTACATTTAGACCCAAAAGTCTTACATTCCCCCGTTTTCTTGTGAGTGATTCCAATCCTAGAATACAAGCTGTTATTTAACTTTGGGTGAATGCAGCCTAAGCCCCACCCTCTAAGGCTGCATTTGGGACACAGTTTAGATTTAAAAGTCTCTTATCTCTGACATTTTTGGTAATCTCTACCCATGTGCCTTTAGAGTGGAGATATCTCAGGAGTCAAGGCCTGATGCTCTTTGGCCTTGTAGAATAGCAGGTGATCTTGAGCTTGAGGGGGTCTCCCAGGTGTCTGGCTGCTCTCTAGTCGGGCATCAGAGACAGGTGCTGGTCAGAGTCATATGAAGTCAGGCAGTTTGGAGTAGCCATTCTAATATCAAATAAAATTTAAAAATAAAATTGACTGTCAACCAAAAGTAATCAAAAAAGATAAGGAAGGACACTTCATACTCATCAAAGGAAAAAAATCTACCAAGATGAACTCTCAATTCTGAACATCTATGCACCAAATGCAAGGGTACCCAATACATAAAAGAAACTTTACTAAAGCTCAAAACACACATTGTACCTCACAAAATAATAGTGGAGGAGTTCAACACCCCACTCTCACCAATGGACAGTTCATGGAAACAGAAACTAAACAGAGACACATTGAAATTAACAGAAGTTATGAACCAAATGGATTTAACAGATATCTATAGAACATTTCATCCTAAAACAAAATAATATGCCTTCTTCTCATCACCTCATGGTACCTTCTCCAAAACAGACCATATAATTGGTCACAAAACAGGCCTCAACAGATACAAGAAAATTGAAATAATCCTATGCATCCTATCAGGTCACCATGGAGTAAGGCTGGACTTCAATAACAACAAAAACAATGGAAAACCCACATTCATGTGAAAACTGAACAACACTCTACTCAATGATAATTGGTCATGGAAGAAATAGAGAAAGAAATTAAAGACTTTTTTAGAATTTAATGAAAATGAAGACACATCATACCAAAAATTCTGGGACACAATGAAAGCAGTGCTAAGAAGAAAACTCATAGCTCTAAGTGCTTACGAAAAGAAACTGGAAAAAGCATACTCTAGCATCTTGACAACACATCTGAAAGCTCTAGAACAAAAAGAAGCAAACGCACCAAAGAGGAGTAGACAGCAGGAAATAATCAAACTCAGGCCTGAAATCAACCAAGTAGAAACAAAAAGAGCTATACAAAGAATCAATAAAAGCAGGAGCTGGTTCTTTGAGAAAATCAACAATATAGATAGACACTTAGCCAGACTAATCAGAGGGCGGACAGTATTCAGATTAATAAAGTCAGAACCACAAAGGTTGATAAAACAACAAAACTGAGGAAGTTCAAAAAATCATCAGATATACTAGAAAAGCTTATACTCAACAAAATTGGAAAATCTGAATGAAATGGGCAATTTTCTAGACAAATACCAATTAAAAATTACTCTCATACCTAAACCACACAAAGACCCAACAAAGAAAGGGAACTTCAGAAGAATCTCCCTTATGAATATTGATGCAAAAATACTCAATAAAATTTTTGCAAATCAAATCCAAGAACACATCAAAACAATTATCCATAATGATCAATTAGGATTTATCCCAGGAATACAAGGATGGTTCAATATTTGGTAATCCATCAATGTAATCCACTATATAAACAAACTCAAAGGAAAAAAAAAAACCATGATCATGTCACTAGATGCTGAGAAAGCATTTGACAAAATTCAACACCCCTCCATGATAAAAGTCTTGGAAAGATCAGGAAGTCAAGGCCCATACCTAAACATAGTAGAAGCAATATACAGTAAACCAGTATAAACTAAATAGAGAGATAATTGAAGCAATCCCACAAAAATCAGGGACTAGACAAGGTTGCCTACTCTCTCCCTACCTATTCAATAAAGTACTGGAAGTCCTAGCCAGAGTTATTAGGCAACAAAAAGAGGTCAAAAGGATACAAATTGGAAAGGCAGAGGTCAAAATTTCACTATTTGCAGATGATATGATAGTATATTTAAGTGACCCCAAAACTTCCACCAGAGAACTCCTAAACCTGATTTAAAAAAAAAAGACTTCATCAAAGTGAATGGTTATAAAATTAACTCAAACAAATCAGTAGTCTTCCTCTGTTCAAAAGATAATTAGGCTGAGAAAGAAATTGGGGAGTCGACACCCTTCACAATAGTCATAAAATAATATACAAGAATACCTTGGTGTGAATCTAACCAAGCAAGTAAAAGATCTGTATGACAAGAACTTTAAGTCCCTGAAGAAAGAAATGAAGCAGATCTCAGATGATGGAAAGATCTCCCATGCTCATGGATTGGAAGGATTAATATAGTAAAAATTGCTATTTTGCCAAGAGCAATCTACATATTTAATGCAATCCCCATCAAAATTCCCACTCAATTCTTCACAGAGACAGAAAGAACAATTCTCAAATTCATTTGGAATAACAAAAAACCCAGGATAGTGAAAACCATTTTCAATAATAAAAGAACTTCTGGAGGAATTACCATCCCTGACTTCAAGCTGTACTACAAAGCAATAGTGATAAAGACTGCATCGTATTGGTACAGAGACAGGCAGGAAGATTGATGGCATGGAATTGAAGAACCAGAAATGAACCCACATACCTATGGCCACTTGACCTTTGACAAAAGAGCAGCTAAAACCACCAGTGGAAAAAGGACAGCATTTTCAACAAATGGTGTTGATTCAACTGGAGGTCAGCATGTAGAAGAATGCAAATTGATCCATTCTTATCTCCTTGTACAAAGCTCAAGTCCAAGTGGATCAAGGACCTACACATATAATGAGATACACAAGATCTAATGGAAGAGAAAATGAGGAAAAGCCTTGAACACATGGGCACAGGGAAAAAGTTCCTGAACAAAACACCAATGGCTTATGCTCTAAGATCAAGAATTGACAAATAGGACCTCATAAAATTGCAATGCTTCTATAAAGAAAAGGACACCATCAATAGGACAAAGTGACAACCAACAGATTGGGAAAAGATCTTTACCAATCCTACATCTGATAGAGGGCTAATATGCAAGGTATACAAAAGACTGAAGAAATTAGACTCTAAACAATCAAATAATCCCTATTAAAAATTGGTGTACAGAGCTAAACAAAGAATTCTCAACTGAGGAAACTTGAATGTCGAAGAAGCACTTAAAAAATGTTCAACATCCTTTGTCATCAGGGAAATGTAAACCAAAACAACCCTGAGATTCCATCTCATACCGTTCAGAATGGCCAAGATCAAAAATTCAGGTGATAGTAGATGCTGGCAAGGATGTGGAAAAAGAGGAACACTCCTCCATTGTTGGTGTGATTGTAAGGTGGTACAACTACTATAGAAAGCAGCCTGGTGGTTCCTCAGAAAATTTAATGTAATATTACCTGAGGACTCAGCTATACAACTCCTGGGCATATACCCAAAGTATGTTTCAACATACAACAAGGACACATGCTCCACTCTGTTCACAGTAGCTTTATTTATAATAACCAGAAGCTGGAAAGAACCCAGATGTCCTTCAACAGAGGAATGGATACAGAAAATGTGGTACATTTACACAATGGAGTACTACTAAGCTATTAAAAAAAAAATGAGTTCGTGAAATTCTTAGGCAAACAGATGGAACTAGAAAATATCACTTGAGTGACGTAACCCAATCACCAAAGAATACAAATGGTATGCACTCACTGATAAGTGAATTTTAGCCAAAAATCTCACAATACCTAAGATACAATGCATAGACCACATGAATCTCAAGAAGAAGAAGACCAAAGTGTGGGTGATTTGGTCCTTCTTAAAAGGAGTATCAAAATACTCAACCAGAGCTCCCAGGGTCTAAACCTCCAGCATGGGAACAAAAAGGGAGGGACTCATGGCTCCACCTGTATAGGTAGTTGAGGATGGCCTTGTCAGGCATCAGTGGAAGATGGCCTTGATCCCTGAAAACTTCGATTCCCAAAGAAGAATTCAAAAGAAGAGAGGTAGGAATGGGTGGATGGTGAGGGAACACCCTCATAGAAGTAGGAGGGGAGACAGGATAAGGGGTTTTGTGGGAGAATGGGAGAGTGGATAACAGTGAGAGGTAAATAAATAAAATACTCTATTAAAAAAACAGGTAATGGGTCTGGCCATTATAGTTGAGCAGTCAAGACTTCTTGTCAACAATTTATTACAGGGATTTTGTATAATCCTCAAAGACAAGGTATTGTGGAAGAGTCCCATGGAACTCTAAACAGACTGATGAGATATACTGTTGCTGAGACAAAGAATGATGCTGACCTGTGAGCTTGCTGAGTGCCCTGACAAGGGTGACTGGGGAGCTGTATAGGACATAAATTCATGACCCAATTTTGCTTAACTATATCCTAGATGGAACAAGCTGCCTTGCCTCAAGTTTTTAGACCTTGTGGGATAATCAAAAAGAGAAATTATAATGTCTCTTGTATTCTTCATAAAGGTGACCAACTAATAGGACTCAATCATGTACTGGTCTAGAAATCAAGTCAATATTGGAAATCACAGTCTACTTTTGGAAGACTGGATCTGCACATTGTCGGAGACATATTTGGAAGTCAGCTGTAGCTCACTATGATGTTACAATAGCAAGAGATAAAGTTAGGACAGGATCTGGGTTTCAAACATGGGTTAGTACATGTTTTAAGGCTCTTTTAATTGTCAAGCTAAAATTGGTTTTGTCTCTTCTACAGTATTTATTGTAAGTTGCATTGACTCTACAATTTCCAATTGTGTTAGTGTGTTGAAACCTGGCATGTCTGTTACGGGTGCCCATCAACCAGTTTTTTTTTACTGTCTGTCTTTAGTATTAGAAAAACTTAATTCACTGAAAAAAGCTTGAAAGTACTGGAAGAAGTGAGTTAGTCTTAAAGCAGAAGCAAGAGGGTAGCAGGCTTGATTATTGCTGGTATAACAACTTTAATTACATTAATTGCTAGCACCACTGCTTCTGCAATAGCATTGACACAAGGAATCAAGACAATTATTTTTGTTAACCATCTAGGAAAAAAAATGTCACTAATGTATTGAGTATACAAAAGGATTTTATAGGTACCTGGAACAACGGATTGATGCTCTATAACCTATTCAAATTATCTGAAGAAGATTCAGGGTTCAAGAGTTAGGAGCCATCCCAAGTGTCACGACAAATATTGGAGTAGTGTTACTTTTGAAATTCACAATGGTTGCCATTATAATTAGAAAAAAGTTTAAAGACACCTGTAGGATATTTGGCATAATCCTAAAACCTCTCTGGGTGTGTTAACTTTGCATAGTGAGATTATCAATTTAAAGAAATTGTCTTTGTTGAGCTTTGATGCTGCAGATAATCCTGGTAAAATTATCCATGGCCTGAGGTCAGTATTTGCATTTTGGTCAAACCTCAGGAATGGCATATATAGCTTGATCAGGCTAGTCCTTCTTGTCCTGGGAACTCTTTTATTCCTGCCCATAATATTAAAGCTTGTCTCTAACTACATCACCTGGCTGGCAGCCAAAGTACATGACTTGAAACTAATAATGGACCCCCAGACAGAGTTATTAATTTAACAGGCTGGCAAGCCAAGGACAGGTAAGATACTGCACAGAGGCTTATGAACTTAAGACAGAACTACATTGTTTTTGATAATGTGTATTTCATGATGGGTAAGGAAGGCATTCTTGTCAGAATGACCTAAGACAGGCTCAGGCTTATTAATGAAATAAAAAAGGGGGATAGGTGGAGAACCTTTGGGGCTGCTTGGCAAGAAGCTGACATGGGCCAAGGAAAAGGAAAATGGGCTGCTTGACAGAATTATGACATTGGCCAAGGACAAGGAAGTAGGCATCAGGCAGGAATCTGATATTAGGCTAGAACAAAAAAGTAATTTCAGGTAGGAATCTAAATCTTAGGTACAACAAAGACATAATCTCAAGCAGGAATCTAAGTATTAGGCTAAAATAAAGAAATAATTTCAGACAGGAATGAAATTTTAGGCTAGAATAAGGAAGTAGGCTTTAGGCCTGAAGGTGATATTGGGCTAGGACAAGGAAGTAGGCTCAGATACTTTAGTGATCCTGATAAGCCTTTAGAAACAGTGATCAGGGGAGTGTTCGAATAATTGAGTTTAATGTCTTCTTTTTCTTTGACTATTTGTATTTATTGTATTGCTTGTTCCTTGACTATTTGCACCTATTATATTGCAAGACCCTCAACCTAGAACCGACCTTAATACATGTATGTAATCAAAATGGTATAAAAGCATAAAGGAAGAGGGGATATAGAATGGGATTTCGAGGGAGAGGAAATCGGGAAAGGGGGTGACATCTGTATTGTAAATAAATAAAATATCCAATAAAAAAAGCAAGAAAAAAATTTACAGGCCATTATTCCTTCATGGTCCTCATTTACATTTCTCTTATGTGACATAGCAGGACTTGGCTTATGATATATTTTATGGCAAGTCTATTAACTGTTCCTTTGAGAAGAATCACCAGAGATTTTACAGATGTCAAAGAAGAGTTACAGTCAAGCTCCAATATCTTCACTAGAAGAAGTTGGTAGTCAATGACTGATAAGATCTTCTTGAAAACGTCTTCAAACAAAGACAGGCTATGAATACAAGGTTTATTCATGTTCCAGTGATGGGTAAGAGCAGTGATTTCAGATGACAACCTAAGACAGGCACAACATTCTGCTCCATGATTGATAAAATGCCTCTTATATATCAAAATGGCAAATAACATTCTCACAGAGGTGGATCAACCTAAGACAGGACAGGAATGATAGAATTCTTGTACCAATGACAGGTAAGGTCCATACCTCTTGAGGGGATGCCTATGACAATCACAGTCTTTCTGTGCCAATACCTGAAACAGCTTTGGCTTGCATAGATTAAAAAAAGGAGGACATGTGGGGAGCACTTGTGAGTTAGGTTTGGCTGACTTCTTGCTTGTGAATAATCATGAATGAGTCTGCAGACATCAGTCTTTGTTTTAACTTGAGACATGCATGTATTATATCCTGCCAAGTTCCTCCAATTACACATAGATCCTTCAGAGACTGTCTTAGTATGAAGGGAATAGCCTTATTCAGACATAGATAATTTGAACCATGAACTCATCATGTAAGGAATTGTAACCATTGTTTATTTCTTGCAATTGGACATGCATTGTGTTTCTTCCCTTTAAAAGACACTGAGAAAATATACTTGCTCACTGGAAAGGTATTAACCAGTGACCCTCCCATATATGTCTCTTGCATCTTCTTTCTGCCCTTCCTATAATCATCCTCACTCGCCCAGTCCTGGTTCTTACATTTAATGACCAGCTGGCTCCAACAGCTGTGGATACCAGCAAGTGCTATGATGTGGAGCCTAGCTGATTAAGAGTCGCTATGTTCACTTTACTAAACTAATTTCCAGGTAGGGAACAGATCTCTGAGTCAGCAAAGGTGCCTAGTTTACAGGTAATGCAGAGTAAAATCTAGGGAATCACTCAAGATCATTTAGTTTCAGTCCACTGAGTATCTACTTGTGGTAGAAGTTGAGTCTCTGAATCTTGGACCTAGTATAACTCCAGCATATGTGAGTTTTCTCTGCAGACAGCTGGATGTGGTCAATGGGAATGTGGGCATTTGTGATAGCTCATCATTTCACATCCTTGGCCACATCTTACACCTATAGCCATGATCAAGTAGATATAACAGTCTGCTCTACCCAGTCCTCATAAATGTTATGGTGCAATAGCTCATCATAAGAAGAACTTGAATTTGGGTTCCGTGATGCCCTGGATCATGTCCCTTCTTCTATCCACTTACTGATGAGGCCCATTCCTTCTGTTGTAATTTATAATCTATGGCCAGGTCAAAATATCATGATCAAGGTAATTTATAAGGGAAAACATCAAATTCTGAGGCTCCAAATCGAGAAAAATTACAGTCTGCAACCATCATTAAAGAGAATATGGCCACAAGAAGACAAGTGCAAGACTAAATAAGTGTTGAGAGCTCATCTCTGATCCTGAAGTGTGTGTGTGTGTATCTGTGTGTGTGTGTGTCTGTGTGTGTGTGTGTGTGTGTGTGTGTGTATGAGAGCAAGAGAGAGATTGAGATAGAGAGAGACAGAGAGACAGAGACAGAGAGAGACAGGGGAGAATTCACTTGAAATAGCTTTGTCTTTTGAATCCTCATAATTGACCCATCCCTCACTAACACACCTCCTCCAAGTATACAATACCTCCTAATCCTCCCCAAACAGCTTCACCAAGTAGGGATCAAAGTATCAAAATCATATATGTTCAAGGGAGTCATTTACATTCAACTCCCCCATCCTGTCTGGAGACTTGGAAGAGGACCCCCTTAGGGAAGCATCATACTACCTTCTGATGTAGAATTCTCACTGTTTTGTGCTCTGCTGGCATTTCCAGAGAGCAGAACTATCTCCCATGTATGTCTTCTCATGTAGACACTTCAGAAAACCTCCCCAATGATTGCAGATTTGTCCCTCTATGAATATCTTAGGATAGAGTTCTCAATCTTCCTAATGCTATGCCCCTTCAATACAGTTCCTCATGTTTGGTGACCCCTAAGCCATAAAATTATTTTTGTTGATACCTCATAACTATAATGTTGCTATTGTTGTGAATCATAAGATAAATAATTATTTTCCAATGGACTTAAGTGACCCCTGTAAAAAGATCACTGACCCTCCCAAGGGACTCAGAGATTGAAGAACCCACACTGTCTTAGAAAGCTATGAAAAGAGATTCTTGTGCTCAAATTTCTTCTCCTAAGAAGAGTTTTTGTGTATCTGCTCTAATAGAGAACTAGGTTTGGCTTCCCCCACCCACACTGGATGACTCATATCCACCTCACAGGTCCCAAAGGGGATAAATCCTGAGCATAACTCTGTTTCAGAAAAAAAAAAAAGACAAACATCAAGCACACCTCACAATTATCACTGAGAGAACAAACAAAATAAGTGGTCTGCCACATGTGACTATAAAAGTCTGACCATGTTAGCAACTAATCAATCATCCCATTCCATAGCTCTTTGGCAACTGGCTCAAGCAGGTAGGACCTTCAGTGTCAATGTCTTTCAGCCCCTAACTCTCCCAGACACAGTATTTCAGTGTGAACATATGTTGTGGACCAGTGCAGTGCACCATAGTGTTTAGGGAGTCTTCTGTCCATGAGCAACTTGGTTTGGGAAAGTCTGCTAAGCAAACAATGGAAGGTTTTCAGAGCCTGGCTCACAAGGATTTAGGACATAGAAGTAAAAAAGGTGATAAACTCAGGATGACTAGAGTTATCAATTTTCTGTCACAGTGAGTAGTATGTAGGACAAGGTTACTTCGTCTGTGTAGCATGTAACCAGAAAAGCTGTCGTATACCTGCCCATCACTCCTCAAGACAAAGGTTACCTAATTTTATGAAATATGAGAAAAATTAATACCTGATAGCTGAAGCCACAAGAGAAACTATGAATGTCCTCCATTTATCAAGGTACTTCCCTTCAATACTTCCTAGGCACAAAGTCTCATATGCTATGAGGCCGTTGTTTGGGCCTGGACATGTTCATGAATGTGTATATTTCAGCCAGAATATCCATTTTTTATATTAATGATACAACTTTTAAAGCTATACTCCCTCATTCACCAATATTCTAAAATGACTAGAAATTGATAATAACCCATGATGCTTCTTAGTTTGCAGGCTTTTATTAGTCATACACTCTAAGCAATGCAGAGACCATACTCTACTACCAGTATGTCCTGCATCTTGTACAGAGCTGCAAAGAGCATTAACCATGGCAGAATGTTTATGAACCAAATGTTCTGTGGGTTAATTTAGGCTCATGAGAAAAGGCATATAATGAGAATCTAGCCAGCAAAACGACCCTACTTGTGTCAAGGATGAGAGCTCATTAGACAATAGCCTCTGCAAATGGAAGGACATGAACTTAGAATTAGTAACCACATAAAAGCCTTGCATAAAAGTGGAGTGCCTATAATCTCAGATGATAGTAGATGCTGGTGAGGATGTGGAGAAAGAGGAAAACTCCTCCATCATTGGTGGGATTGCAAGCTGGTACAAACACTCTGGAAATCAGTCTGGCGGTTCCTCAGAAAATTGGACATAGCATTACCTGAGGACCCAGCTATATCACTACTGGGCATATATCCAGAAGATGCTCTAACATATAACAAGGACATATGCTCCACTATGTTCACAGTACTTTATTTATAATAGCCAGAAGCTGGAAAGAACCCAGATGCCCTTCAACAGAGGAATGGATACAAAAAATGTGGTACATTTACACAATGGAATATTACTCAGCTATTAAAAATAATGAATTTGATAAATTCTTATGTAAATGGATGGAACTAGAAAATATCATCCTGAGTGAAGTAACCCAATCACAAAAGAACATACATGGTATGACTCACTGATAATTGGATATTAACCCAGAAGGTTGAAATACCCAAGATTCAACTCACAGACCACATGAAGCTCATGAACAAGGAAGACCAAGTGGGGTGTTTCTGTTCTTAGAAGGAGTAACAAAATACTCAAGGGAGTAAATATGGAGACAAAGAATATGGAGACATGAGAATGGATCAATTTGCATTCTTCTACATGCTGACCTCCAGTTGAATCAGCATCATTTGTTGAAAATGCTGTCCTTTTTTCACTGGACAGTTTTAGCTCTTTTGTCAAAGATCAAGTGACCATAGTTATGTGGGTTCATTTCTGGGGCTTCAATTCTATTCCATTGATCTTCCTTCCTGTCTCTGTACCAATACTATGCAGTTTTTATCACTATTGCTCTGTAGTACAGCTTGAGGTCAGGGATCGTGATTCCTCCAAAAGTTCTTTTATTGTTGAGAATAGTTTTCGCTATCCTGGGTTTTTTGTTATTCCAAATGAATTTGAGAACTTCTCTTTCTAACTCTGTGAAGAATTGAGTTGGGATTTTAATGGGAATTGCATTGAATCTGTACATTGCTTTTGGCAAGATAGCCATTTTTACTATATGAATCCTTCCAATCCATCAACATGGGAGATCTTTCCATCTTTTGAGTTCTTCGATTTCTTTCTTCTGTGACTTGAAGTTCTTGTCATACAGATCTTTCACTTGCTTGGTTAGATTCACACCGAGGTACTTTATATTATTTGTGACTATTGTGAAGGCTGTCACTTCCCTAATTTCTTTCTCAGCCTGTTTATCTTTTGGTAGAGCAAGGCTACTAATTTGTTTGAGTTGATTTTATAACCAGCTACTTTGCTGAAGTTTTTTAAATCAGGTTTAGGAGTTCTCTGATGGAAGTTTTGGGGTCAATTAAGTATACTATCATATCATCTGCAAATAGTGATAGTCTGACTGCTTCCTTTCCCATTTGTATCCCTTTGACTTCTTTCTGTTGTCTAATTGCTCTGGCTAGGACTTCCAGTACTTTATTGAATAGGTAGGGACAGAGTGGTCAGCCTTGTCTAGTCCCTGATTCTACTGGATTGCTTTAAGTTTCTCTCCATTTAGTTTGATGTTGACTACTGGTTTGCTATATATTGCTTTTACTATGTTTAGGTATGGGCCTTGAATTCCTGATCTTTCCAAGATTTTCTATCATGAAGGGGTGTTGAATTTTGTCAAATGCTTTCTAAGCATCTAGTGATATGATCATGTTTTTTTTTTTCCTTGAGTTTGTTTATATAGTGGGTTACATTGATGGAATTTCAGTATATTGAACCATCCCTGCATTCCTGGGATAAAGCCTACTTGATAATAATGGATAATTGTTTTGTTGTGTTCTTGGATTTGGTTTGCAAAAATTTTATTGAGTATTTTTTGCATCAATATTCATAAGAGAGATTCCTCTGAAGTTCCCTTTCTTTGTTGGGTCTTTGTGAGGTTTAGGTATGAGTGTGATTGTAGCTTCATAGAACGAATTGGATAGTGTTCCTTCTGTTTCTATTTTGTGGAATAGTTTGAAGAGAATTGGTATTAGGTCTTCCTTGAAGATCTGATAAAATTCTGCACTAAAACCATCTGGCCCTGGACTTTTTTTGGTGGGGAGACATTTAATGACTGCTGCTATTTCTTTAGGGGTTATGGGACTGTTTAGATGGTTTATTTGCTCCTGATTTAACTTTGGTACCTGGCATCTGTCTAGAAAATTGTCCATTTCATCCAGATTTTCCAGTTTTGTTGAGTATAGGCCTTTATAGTAGGATCTGATGATTTTTTTTTAATTTCCTCAGTTTCTGTTGTTGTATCTCCCTTTTCAGTTCTGATTTTATTAATTTGGATACTGTCTCTGTGCCCTCTGATTAGTCTGGCTAAGGTTTTATCTATCTTTTTTGTTATCTCACAGTACCAGCTCCTGGTATGGTTGATATTTTGTTCATTCTTTCTGTTTCTACTTGGTTGATTTCAGCCCTGAGTTTAATTATTTTCTGCTGTCTACTTCTCTTGGGTCTATTTGCTTCTTTTTGTTCTAGAGCTTTCAGGTGTGCTGTCAAGTTGTTAATGTATGCTCTCTCCAGTTTCTTTTTGTAGGTCCTTAGAGCTATGAGTTTTCCTCTTAGCACTGCTTTCATGAAGTCCCACAAGGTTTGGTATGATGTGTCTTCATTTTCATTAAATTCTAAAAAGTCTTTAATTTCTTTCTTTATTTCTTCCTTGACCAAGTCATTATTGAGTAGTGCTTTGTTCAGTTTCCACATGCATGTGAGTTTTCCATTGTTTTGTCATTATTAAAGACTAGCTTTAGTCCATGGTGTTCTGATAGGGTGAAAGGGATTATTTCAATCTTTTTGTATCTGTTGAGGCCTGTTTTGTGACCAATTATATGGTGTGTTTTGGAGAAGGTACCATGAGGTTCTGAGAAAAAGGTATATTCTTTTATTTTAGGATGAAATGTTCTATAGATATCTGTTAAATCCATTTGGTTCACAACTTCTGTTAGTTTCACTGTATCTCTGTTTAGTTTCTTTTTCCATGATCTGTGCATTGCTGAGAGTGGGGTGTTGAAGTCTCACACTATTATTGTGTGAGGTGCAATGTGTGCTTTGACCTTTATTAGGTTTCTTTTATGAAAGTGGTTGCTCTTGCATTTGGCACATAGATGTTCAGAATTGAGAATTCATGTTGGTTGACTTTTCCTTTGATGAGTATGAAATGTCCTTCCGTACCTTTTTTGATAGCTTTAAGTTGAAAGTCAATTTTATTCGATATTAGAATGGCTACTCCGCTTTTTTCTTAGGACCATTTGCATAAAAAATTGTTTTCCAGCCTTTAACTCTAAGATAGTGTCTGTCTTTGTCACTGAGGTGGGTTTCCTGTATGCAGCAAAATGCTTGGTCCTGTTTACGTATCTGGTCAATAGTCTATGTCTTTTTATTGGAGAATTGAGTCCATTGATGTCAAGAGATATTAAGAAGAAGAGATTGTTGCTTCCTGTTATTTTTGTTATTAGCAGTGGCATTGTTTGTGTGGCTATCTTATTTTGAATTTGTTGGAAGAAGATTACTTTCTTGCTCTTTCTAGGTTATAATTTCCCCTTGTATTGGAGCTTTCCCTCTTTTATCCTTTGTAGTGCTGGGTTTGTGGAAAGATATTGTCATGGAATATCTTGGTTTCTCCATCTATGGTAATTGAGAGTTTTGCTGGGTGTAGTAGCCTGGACTGGCATTTGTGTTCTCTTAGGGTCTGTATGACATCTGTCCAGGATCGTCTGACTTTTATAGTTTCTGGTGAGAAGTCTGGTGTAATTCTGATAGGTCTGCCTTTATATGTTACTTGGCCTTTTTTTCTTACTGCTTTTAATATTCTTTCTTTCACTCTCATCTTATACCTATTATCCTTAGGTTTGGTCTTCTCATTGTGTCCTTGAGTCCTGGATTCAGGATGTTTTGGGTTAAGAACTTTTTGGCATTTTCTAATTTTCTTTGACAGTTGTGTCAATGTTTTCTATGGTATCTTCTGTACCTGAGATTCTCTTTTCTATCCTTTGTATTCTGTTGGTGATGCTTGTAATTATGACTCCTGATTTCTTTCCTCAGTTTTCTATCTCCAGTGTAGTCTCCCTTTGTGATTTCTTTATTGTTTCTACTTCCATTTTTATGTCCTGGATGGTTTTGTCAATTCCTTCACCTGTCTGGTTGTATTTTCTTATAATTCCTTAAGGAATTTTTGTGTTTAATGGCTTCTACCTGTTTACCTGTGTTTTCCTTAATTTCTTTGCGAGTGTTATTTATGTCCTTGTTAAAGTCCTCTATCATCAACATTAGAAGTAATTTTAAATCTGCAGCATCCGTTTCTGGTGATATGGGCAATTCAGGACTTTCTATTGTGGAAAAACTAGGTTCTGATGATGCCAAGTACCCTGGGTTGCTGATGCTTATTTTCTTGTGCTTGCCTTTCACCATCTGGATCTCCTTAGTGCTACCTGCGCTGTCTCTGACTGGAGCCTATCTTTCCTATTATCTTGGTTGTGTCAGAACTGTTTGGTGTAGGTGTTGCTGCTGGGGTTAGCACTGAAGCCCAAGATATGCTCAGTGCTCGGGCACAGACTGGAAGGAACCAGAGCCCTGGGCCAAGAGTGAATTCCTGGATCCCAGTCAGTCCCAGTTACTCCCTGTTTGGGACAGGTGTTACTGTCTCTTTACCTAAGATACTGCCAGGGTTAGAGCTCCCACTAGCCCTGCTTCATTTGGGTTTTGTGAGACTGGGTGCAGAGGAGAAGCCCAGGATCTGCTCAGGTGCAGACAGGAAGGATGGCCTGTAACTTTTTAAAAATATCATTTGCAATGCTATCAATGTCAAAAGACAAAGCTTTGCATTTCTTAAACTTATAACCTCCTTATGCAGAGCTAACAGATCTAAAGAAATATTAGTAACGTACAAACTACACTTAGGGTGCCTTTTTATTCTGGTCTAGTTATGCTGACTCTCATTATACATTTTTTGAGTTAAACAAATCCAGAGATATTGAGCATAACATTCCAAATGGCTTCTAGCTTACATTCCTTGTATCAAATCTCTCATGATCTGAGTTAAATCATATAATGTTTCAATTCTTTGTTCTAGACATCTATCCAAATCCTCTTGTATGCTCAAGGCACTGGTTACATTTTCAACAAGATGATTAACAAAACTAGCTGTTTATACCTCTTGCACTAAAGCTAATGCAGAAGTATCATCACTGGCTATAGTGTTATGAGAGTAACAACACCAGCAATGATCAGCCTTTCCATATATTTACTTCTTCCCAGAACTTGATCTAATTCTTCTAAAACTGTGAGCCTTATTCCGAATAACAGGGTTCAGGTCAATTTATAGGAATCATAATAAAAGCTGATTGATGCACTACCATTACAGACTGACCATCATACAGTGCAGAAACAAAATTAGACAAAAAAAATAAAATAAGAAATATTGAACTTATTATCAGAGCCTACAACAAAGGTAACATTTTCCTGGAAGAATGGAAACAGGCAACTAGGGAGGTAAGAGGTTGGGGGGACCCTCTAGAATACATCAGAGACCTGTGAGGTGGGAGACTCTCAGGAATCCAAGGGAGGAATTTTAGATAAAATGCCTGACAGTAGGGAGAGGGAACTTATAGAGCCCACTTCTAGCAGGAAGATAGGAATTAAGTAAGGGAGGACATTGCCATCCTACACTCAAAACTCATCCATATTTGTTCCTGTAAAAGAATCTGCAGGGGTGGAAATGGAGAGAAGCCTGAGGAAAAGAAGGTCCAGCAACAGGCCCAGAGTGGGATCCAGCTCAAGGGGACGATCCCAAATCCGACACTATTAGTGAGGCTATGGAGTGTCCAAAAAAGGGAAACTATCATGACTGCTCTCTGGAACCCAGTAGGCAGTGAAAGAGTCAGATGTAGATATTTGTACCCAACAATGGACAGAAGCTGCTGATCCCTCTGGTTGAAATAGGGAAAGGCTGGAAAGAGCTGAGGAGGAGGTCAATTCCATAGGACATACTTTCCTGACCCACCTTTGCTACATCCTTCTGTATGGTCAATGCCAGAAGTACTTGTGACCTCTAATAATATTTGGCTGTTAGAATTTCCTTGCTGTGAGAGTAAAATATGTTTCAAATTACATTTGAATCCTGAGAGTCTCTCACCTCCCAGGTCTCTGATGCATTCTGAAGGGTCCCCCTAACCTCCTACCTCCCTAGCTTGCCTGTTTCCATTCTTTCTGCAGGCCCTCAGGGAAATGTTACCTTTGTTGTAGGCTCTGATAACGAGTTCAATATTTCTTATTTTAATTTTCTTTGGTCAGCAATCTCAATTAACCTGGACCCCTGAGGGCTGATATGTGGGCCCCAACACATATACAGTGGAAGACTGCAAGGTCTGGATTCAATCAGAGAAGATGCACCTAACCCTCAAGAAACTGGAGGCCCCAGGGAGTTTAAAGGTCTGGTTGGGTGGTGTGTAGGTGGTGGGGACATCCTCATGGAGTCAGGGTGTGAGGAGAAGATATGAGATGTGGAACAGTTGGTGGGTGGACAGGTTGGGGGTGGTGAAAAAAATCTGGAATGTAAAATAATAATAATAATAATAATAATAATAATAATAATAATAATATAAAAGTAGGTAGGGTAATGCCATATGTTTCATTTATCTTAACCCCTGAACCTGTTCCATTTTTATCCACAGCAAACATAACATCATACAAGGCAGCTGTCTCTGAAAAATGTCCTGAACCAGCCCACTGTCATTTTCTTTTGTCCAATATTGGATTGATTTCCAGACAAATCCATAATTGAGTTGGAGTAGCTGGACAGATTAAAGGATAGAGGGGAATCATTATAACAACTTCTCCATTTGATTGATTTTTCTAAGGCAGGTTCCATAGTCTCTGTCTTTTCTGTCCTGCAATGTCTGAATATCTGAGTCAAGGCAGCTTGCCTAGTCTGAGATATAGGCATTCCCATCTTAATGCTTGGCACTACAGTCTTAGAGATATTCTTCTTCTAAGTCTTAGTGTACACAGACAGATATCCAGCATTGATACTATTTCTGGTAAAACAGATAGGTAGGCCTGACTCACAGCAGTTAATTTACTAATTTGAAATATATTTTACTCTCACACAAAGGAAATCCTAACAGCTGAGTATTATTAGAGGTCACAAGTACTTCTGGCCTTGACCATACAGAAGGATTTAGCAAAGGTGGGTCAGGAAAGTATGTGCAATCAGCTTCCCTGTTGCCATCATCAGGGCACTCAGCAAAATCAAGGTCAGCATGATTCTTTGTCCCAGCATCAGCATGTCTCATCAAGCACTCTGGCAGCCACTTCTTCTTCAGTATCTGTGAAGAAACACAAACATGCCCTCTTGCCCATATCAATACAGGATCAGGACCATGCCATGTGCCAGTAAGTGGATCCTACTATTTTACCTGGCATAAGTATACCAAGTTATCAGGTGCCATAGAGACTCAGCAGCAGAGATTTCCCTTGGCATCCAAGATCAAAAAAATTCAAAATAAAATTTTGTAGTGAAAGACTTCCTCTTTTATTTGTTCATAACTGATTTTTAGAGCTCCATGGGCACAATCCATAATTTCTTGTTCTTGAGGACATGTAAAATGATGTCTAGTATATGAATTATAACTTAAACAGATTTAACTCATATTTAATTTATATTTTAACCAATATGAATTATACTTAATGCATATAATTTTCAATTAAAGTATGTAATTAATATTTAATGCAAATAATTTATAGTTACTGTATATAATATAGTAAAATATATGAAATATATTAAATGTATATAAATTGTTTAACTATTATACTTCATATTTAATGTGGATGATTTACATATGTGCATGCATGTGTGAATTATACATGTGTACATGCATGTATATAATTTCCAACTTGTATGATTTATATTAGTATTATGAATTACATCTGGTGTCTCCTCTGAATTGGATCAAAACAGGCAGGTGTACTTATCTGGAGTCCAGTTGATCTGTGACAAGTGGTACCAAGTCTTAGGACTCTTGATTTCCTGAAGCTTACATGAACTTTAGTTTTCAAAAGGATATACATTAGTAATTAGCATTGTATGGATCCATATTTTAGCAATATAGTTAACAGGGGTCTGTTAGACAACAGGAGTAGAGTCATGCCTTTGAGACCTAAGAACAGCTGTAGGTTTGGGTTAAAAGGCACAGGACACGGTTTCCTCAGTCCAGAGGGCTGGATACGCAGATTGAACAGAGATGTTTTCAGCATGAATGAGAAGCATCTTCAGTTTACTTGAGGAAATAAACAAGGATAAATTAAAATCTTAAGCTTGAGACTGAATTATAAACTGCCAATGTTCCATTAGTTTATCAGAACTCCTTTGATCAATGTTAAAATTCTGAACTTTGAGATACAAATAGCATGTGGGGGAATATGAAACATTTCCCATTTTTTCTTTAAATAATTCCTTACATCTTAGACCCTCAAACATTTATACCTTGCATTTACCAACTTTATACATCTTAACCTGCAATTACCAACTTTAAATATCTTTACCTGCATTTACCAACTTTGAAACATCTTTCATCTGAAACATGTTTTATTTCTGCTTGCAGTTATCAATCTCAAACATTATCCATAACCATTTTCTTAGACATGAACCCGCTGGATCATAGCTCACCTATGCAGAGCACAGCATTTCTGCCTCCTCAGAGGGCTAAGAAGGGAGGGGTGTCTAAGTGCTGCTGCTGCCCCTTCAGGGCTGCTCACTTTCATTTTCTTTCTTCTTTGTCCCCTGGACAGGAAGGAACTGCTTCACTGAAACCCATTCTCTCTCCTAGCCTAATCATGATCCAAAGACTAAAAGTATCTACAGGCATTTTTACATACACATCATAGAAAATTTGAAGTCTTTCTCCAACTTTATTCCTGGTTGCCAAATTTATTGTACCTTCCTCAGAAAACCCAAGTACAAACATCTAGAAAATCTAAAGAAGTATGTAATTACTATTGTCCTATTTTGTGGAACACATTAAGCATTTGCGCACACACACACACACACACACACACACACACACACACACAAACATACACATACACACACGCACACACAAATACAGCTTTTCTTGTTTCCCATATTTTCTCCCCTCACCTTTCTTCTTGACTTTTACTTTTTCCCAGTTCCCCTTCCTTATCTGAGCTCCCTTACTTTATTTTTTGAGCTCCCTTATCTTTTCTGAGCTTCTCTATGTGAATTTTCCTAAGTCTTGTAAAATGATGTCCTTCACTGCAAACCCCAACTTTAAACCTCACACTGGATGCCAATCTGCAGGAGCCAGCCAGTCAGTCAACATGGGAACATGAAGTGGTGTCATCCAGATAGGAGAGGAGTCTTTGATGTGTCACCATATAAGATAGATGCCATATACACACACAAGATTCCCCTGTAGGTCAGAATTCCAAGGCCAGCTAGTATCCAGTGTATTGTATAAATCTGGATAGATCTGGACCTAGAGAAGCACTTGCTACATTTTTCTTCATTTCCCTCCTGTCCCTTGTTGTCCTCAGATACCATGAATGTGAACAAGGAAGGCCTATTCCATCTCCCTATTAAGGGAAAGAGAGAGAGTTAGAGGATATGCAAGGTCCTTGTTTGAATGGACATTTTAAAGATGTCCGATTATCCCATGGATGTAACAACTACTTTTGTCTGGTAGAAGATATCTTTAAAAAAAACTGGCCAGGACATCATTAAGACTATTTGTTCCTCCAGTTACATTGGCATGCAGCTCAAGGAACACATAGCATCCACAATGGTGGAGATGGATCACCTGGAATGTGTTTCTCTGAATGCTGGTGTCAAATTTGTATCACAGAGATCCATGTATTGAAATTACATCTCAAATTTCTCCACCACATAGGTGGGGAATGATACTACTACAAGATGCTAGGGAAAAAAATAAGGCAAAAAAACCCCAAAGCAGGACTATGAGACAAGTTTATGACTATCAATTTTTATATCATGAAAATCGCAGATATCTCAAGCATCCAAATGATGCATCTTGTGTTCAGAGATTGAAAATAACAGCAAAGACTAACCCAAACCCCAAAGCAGTTATGCAAAGCATAAGAAAGATCAGAGCTGGAAATAAGCAGACACATATAAGATGAAACAAAGATCAAAGAATCAATGACCTGGAAATTTGATAGGACAAACAAATGTGACAAACTCTTGGCATTAATCACTCAGAAGACACAAATTGTTGAAATGAGAGACACAGAAGGAAAAAGTTAGAATCCATTGGCACCCTAAGGGCTATGAGACAAACTTCTACTCTAGAGTGTTGACAATCCTGAAAGAAAGATACTTCTCACTTCAAAAAACAGACACCAAAATTGCTAGGAGGTACCAAATTTGAACCACCTGCTGTCTTCCCACTGCTAACCCTTGGGCATGATGACAAATTCAGGATGTTGAAAAACATATGAAGAGATCAATATAGGAACAAGATGGAAAGAGGTGATATAATCTCCCCTAACAAAGAGAGTCTAGACCAACAGATTTATGGATCTTACCTACTGGCTATAAAATGCCATGAAGAATGCCCAATCTGTGTCACCAAAGGGATAAGGAAAGATCACTTTAAACAACCTACAAATCCAGTATTACTCTGTTGTCAGAACTATAACAGCACATGAGCACACAAGTGCATGCAAGCATGGACGAATACACATACATCTATAAACACACTTACATGCATGTGCCAATATCCTTGAATATTCACATGTACATCTGTTATGAGATTACTTTGTAGTTCAGAAAATTTCAACACATGATAGAGATGGTGTTTCATGTTCATATTCAGTTCAGTATGGAATCCTAGGATAATTCCACACACAAAATGGACAACAGCAAGCATATAAGGAGGTCAAGGGAAGAGACCCATGCTCAGTCATGAAGAATAAAATTTTATGTTTTTCTGAAATGTAAACAGACTTAGCGTTGCTTGTCTGCAACATGCCAGTTCCAGAGATAAGGTGAGTCTAACTAAAGCCAGGAATGTGTAGCTGGAACCTTAACAAATAGGAGAGGATTTCAAGCCCAAGCCAGGGCCTGCTGCAATGCAACAGACCAGATAATGAGCCAAGTTCACTATGTAAAAGTATAGAAGTATCATAGGGAAATTCTTTCCAGATAAGGTTTTAAATAAAAATAAAACAAAGGAAAACACAGCAGATACAAACTGTTGAAAAAGGAACAATTGAGAAAATTTACCACAAAGCAGAAATCAGTGCTTCAAGCAAAAGAATTGAGTGTGTGAATCAAAAGAAAAAAAACAGAACACAAAACTTAACCGATAAAGAGGAAACCTGCCTACATCAAGGTCCAAGAGATTAGGAAAGCCAAAGTTTATCAGGACCAATGCTAACATCCAGCTGGCATGTTTTTGTTTTTTCAAGGAGAGGTCATGGCTAGATAGTTATCAGGACAGACAAGCTCATCAAAGCATAGGGATATAACAGTACAGTGGATTGTTCTAGTGTATAGTGTGATGAGATTCCTTATTGTCTATTCTTATTCACACTAATAAAGCATTTAAAATCAGAAGAATTAAATTGACAAGTATCAAAGGATCGATGCTTTCATTTTCTTATTTAAGAATAGATTTATGGGTCTAGAAAACAAGAAACTCAAGGAAAACCACAGAATTAATCCAGAAACAATTGAGATATAAATCAAAACCAGCAAACCAGGATACAAACTGACTCTTTGGATGTCAAATCAGACAACAATGTGTGTTTTCAAGAGATCAATAATATCAAAGTCTACAAGAACCAATGTCTGTATCCAACCTCTGTGCAGCCAACAAAACAACAGTTTCTCTGTAGCATGAGGACAAGATCCATCTTACCCTTCCCCTTTCAAGCCTTCAACAGGGAGGGTCTGCACTTCCTCACAATGGTGCCAATGAGGTCATTGCAAGAAATGATCCAATCATCATCTCTAAGAAGAAATAACATACAATACACAGGTATTATTTTGACTCAGGTTCTCAGAGAACAGGGAAGGCATGGATGGAGACTTGGAAAAGTGTGTGTGAGGCAGCTACTTAAATGGGATTGACACGTCCCTTTGCCTCTAATGACCCAATTCTTCCTTCTGGGTTCCAATGACCTGGTGTTTATTAACTTTTCCAAACACACTCCTGCAAGAGACAAGCAATTCAGAAGCAGGAGGTGGTGTGACTTCTCACATTCAAACTTAAGGAGGACATTTTGACCTTAATAAGAGCAGCAGTAACAAGAATGGTGAACTCTGTGCTAACTTTGATTCAAGACATAATTTGAGAGTGAACCCAGGAGCTTCGTTAAGGCCCATTTCTCTGTTCTTTTCAAGAGAGGCAGAGATCATTCTGGCTCAGCCCTGAAATTCTCCAATGAATAACTACTCAGACCTCCTATTCTCTACCTAGAGGCATGGAAACTGACTTATTTTTTTAATCTCTTAGTTACAGGCATCAAAAAGATGGTAGCCTGTCTGGACACTGTGATGCCATAAGGAAATGTGCTGTCCCTCAAGATACCCCAGGGTATGTTTTGTCTCCTAAGTGGCAGGGTGGTATGGGAGGACTCTTAACATGATAAAGGGATTTATCACTACAGGGATAGGCTTGCAAAGCTGGTCGTTATTATCCAAGTGCAAGGCATAGTTGAAGTCCTTATTTTTTTACAGCTAATAATTTTAGAGCTAACAAGAGCTTTACAGTAAAGAAATAAGTCAGCATCCAAAATGTCAATGATAAATGAAGAGATAATAATAGAAAATAGGAGATGCTAATAATTAAAAAAAAAAAAAAAAAAGCAACACCTGAAGCAAATGCACGAACTAAACCCAAAATAATAAGCAATAACTCAAAATCCAGGTTAAAAAACAAAAAACAAAAAAACCCACCCAACCCATTGGGAAGCAAACTCATTATGTTCAGGCCAGTGGGATCACAGTTGTCAATTCTAAAGAGGGACAATAAAAATAAAATTCTCTGAGAATTAAAGTCTGAGTCAACTGCTCTGCAGCCAATCAACTGACTTTCTCCAGCATGTGCACAGTTCCAGCTGTGCCTTCTGTGGGTGTGCTACTGTCATTTCTCACAATGTCATGAGATACATGTGCCAATCACAGCTCACCAAAACCCCATTATCATTCTCCAGTTCTTTTCAAGAGAGGTGGAGACCATTTTGGCTCAGCCTTTGTCTTAGCAGGGTTTCTATCATACCCAAAGCAAGTTTGGAAGGAAAGGGTTTATTTGGCTTGCACTTCCAGATTATAGTCCATTATTAGAGAAAGTCAGGAAAGGAACTCAACCAGGGCTGGAATCTGGAGCAGGAGATGATGCAGAGACTATGGAGGGGTGGGAGGTGCTCCTTACTGGCTTCTTCCTATGGCTTGCTCATCTTGCTTTCTTGTAGAACCCAGGACTACCAGATCAGGGATGTTACACCCACAATGGCCTGGGCTCTCCCACATTGATCACTAATTGAGAAAATGCTCAATAGCTGAAATCATGGAGGCATTTTCTCAACTGAGGCTCCTTCCACTCTGATGCCTCTAACTGGTGTCAAGCTGACACACAAAATGATCCTATACAGGCTTTCAGAGCACTAGGCACAGCACGATGGGGGGGGGGGGGGGGACTCAGCTGCTTCCACTGGCACAGGGGCTGAGGAAACTGGTTTCACTGCACTGAACATCTCCCAGATGTCCTAATGACTCATTCTGCCTCCAGACAGGCACACATCCAAATGTTTCTTAACTTTTCAAACAATGCTGCTAAGAGGACAAAGGGTGCAAACATCAGAGAGCACAGGGCATATCACATATAAAAAGCCTTTTACTCCTTTTTGGGGGTGGGGGAAGGTAAGGGTTTATTCAGTTTATGTTTCATTTTCTTTTTAAAATTGGATAATTTATTTACATTTCAGATGTTATCCCCTTTCCCCATTTCCCCCCTGCTTAGAAATCCCCTATCCCATCCCCCTCCTCCTCCTTCTATGAGGATGTGACCCACCCACCCACCCACTCCTACACTGTGCCCTGGAATTCCCATATACTGGGGTACCAGCCTTCATGGGACCAAGGACCTCCTCTCTGACCTTTTCCCCTACAAAACCATCCTCCCCTACATATACAGCTGGGGCCACAGTTCTTTCTCCTACATCCTGTTCATTCTGTCTTATGGATCTTCATCCAAAGTATAAGGCCTGATCTGCCTCTCTGCCCTGCACAGAAACAAAGCTGTCTAAACTGCAGGAAGATTGTAGAATTGTCCTTTGGGAGATTTCCTGAAAAGCTTTCACCTGGTCTTCCTGTGTATGTTTTTGGGGATAGAGAGTTGGAAAACTCCTGACTCTCCTAGGGCTTCATTTTGGTTTAGTCCCTACCACTGACAAGGCCTAATCAACTGGTTCTGCCTGTATTCCTCTTTGTAGGACTTGTTGTCTATCTGCCTAGTCTTGGACCTTGTCCTTCCTTCTTTGATCTCAAGTCTGTAACTCTGAACTCAGACCCAGGATGTGTCTCCAGCTTCCCTGCAGCTTCTGTCTCTTCTTTTGTCACTGTGGTCTCATTTGGATTTCTGTTATCCTGTTTCTGAAACCTCAAGGCTTCTGTGTCCTCTTATGCACTTAGAGTGATTGCAAAACCTATGGGTAGGTAGCAAGCAAGGAAGCAGAAAGATAGAAAGGAAAGAAAGAGAAGGAGAGAGAAAGAGAGAGAGAGAAGAGAGAGAGAGAGAGAGGAGAGAGAAGAAGAGAAGAAAGAAGAAAAGATGAAAGAAGATGATAGATTTACTGTGTAATATGTGATTGAGTACTAACATTCTTAATTAAAATTGTATGATTAGCCAATGCTGCTCACCTCAGCAGAGGTTAACAAGTAGGAATTTCTGATCATTTTCTGCCTTTGACACCTCCATACCTTGTGAATATGTCATTCAGTAATTTCTGATATTGTGGAAAGACACAAATGCTGTTTTCTGTTCAGGACAAGGTGTGCTCAGAACACACACTCTCTTTAGGAGGTGTGTAACCTCCTAGGAGCACCTTCCACACACAAGAGCTGAGCCTTGGTAGACAGCTGCCTGCTACCCTCTGTCTTCAATGGTCTTTCAGAGGGGCCAAGGATTTGAGCTAATCTCTAAGACAGCATCACATCTAGACATCATTACATCTCAGACTGAGCTTACCCCAGCATTGATCCATTCACACAGACTCAGCCCTTATGATTGATCTAAATATCTCAGTTAAATCTAGCTTTTTTATTTATTAATTTCTATTTTTTCAGATTTTTTCATTTAGTCACAATATTTTGTATTTGCTGTATGTAATACCTTACCTATTGTACTGTATTTATCTAATTTTTGGAATATAGTAATACAGTACACAAAAGTAATAATTTTTTAATGAAAATTAGTTTCAGATCTTCATTGTTCATACTATGAAAAATATTGTTTTTAAAATATTGACCAATATTCACAAGCCTTATCCAATCATTAGCTGTTTCATAAACATCTCTGATACATCTAGAAGAATGTCAACATACATTAGTTGCCATCTGAGGAGAACACTTTTTCTTTCCAAGGTACATGCATTCTCTTCTCTTCCTACCTTGCTATCTACCTAAATCTTCTAATGGAGATTGAGTATGAGTGGAGAAAAAGATGTTTGCCTGTTCTCAGTCTTTGGGAGAAAGCATCTAGTTTCTCTTGTTAAATATGATATTGCTTTAGATATTTGTGATGTTGTGAATGTCTAGTCCTAGCTTATTGAGATTTTTGCAACAAATCGACATTCAGATTTTTTCAGTTGTTTTTCTGCACCAACTTTTAAAAAATTTTTTATTGCATATTTATTATTTACAATACAGATATTTCCCCCTTTCCCCTTGCTAAGACCCCTTAGCCCATTCCCCCTCCTCCTTTATGCTTTTATACCATTTTAATTAATGCATGTGTTAAGGTCAGTTATAGATTGAGGGTTTAGCAATACAATAGATGCAAATAGTCAAGGAACAAGCAGGACAATAAACACAAATAGTCAAAGAAAAAGCAAAACACTAAACCCAATTACATGAACACTCCCATTATCACTGTTTCTAAGGGCTTATCAGGATGAACAAAATATCTGAGCCAACTTCCTGTCCTAGCCCAAGGTCATTTTCATGTCTGAATACTACTTCCTTGTTGTAGCAAAAATTTAGATTCCTGTCTGAAATTACTTCTTTGCTCTAGCCTAAGATCTGCACCAATTCTTACAATCAAATTCTTTTTAAAAATCCATCAATATAGTTGACTAAATGGATTGACTTTGGATTTGCTTTGTTTTACTTAATCTTTTCAAGACTTGTTGATTTTTATTTTTGTGTGTGCTCTGAATTACAAATTTGTACTACATGCAATACTTGGTGGACTATGGGAACAAAATAGGCCATCATCTACCCTGGAATTGCAGTTACAGATGATTGTGAGCAACCACATGGGTGCTAGGACTGAAGCCAGGTCTTTGCAGGGGCCATAAGTGCTCTTAACTCTGAACTATTTGCCAGTTCATTATTTTATTCATATTTATGCATATACTGGTGTGTGCGTGTGTGCCTGTTGAGTGTGTGTGTGTGTCTGTGTGTGTGTGTCTGTGTGTGTGTCTGTGTGTGTGTGTATGTGTGTATGTGTGTATGTAGTGCTCATGGAACTCAGGGCAGGAAATCAGATGCCTTGGAGCTAGAGTGGCTGGATATAGATGCTGGGAACCATATGTGGTGGTTTGAATAGGTATAGCCCCATAGACTCATGTGTTCGAATGCTTGGCCCATGAGGAGTGGCACTATTAGAAGGTGTGGCCTTGTTGGAGTAGGTGTGGCCTGTTTGAATAACTGTGTCACTTGGAGGTGGGCTTTGAGGTCTCCTATGATCAAGGTCTGCTCAGTGTGGCAGACAGTCTCCTCTTGGCTGCCTTCCATTCAAGATGTAGAACTCTGGTTCTTCTAGCGCATGTCCACCTCCATGCTGCCATGCTTCCCACAATGATGATAATGGGCTTAAACCTCTGAAACTCTAAGCCAGCCAAATTAAATCTTTATAAGAGTTGCATTGGTCATGGCATCTCTTCACAGCAATAAAACTCTAAGACATATGCTCCTGCCCTCTGAAATGGAAGCTCATGTGCTTTATTGTGAAGCCATGCCTTTTGAACAGGAAGATTTGTTATAAACTGATGAAAGAAACTTACTCACCTACAACAAATCCATCCTGATCTTGATGAACAAGTTTGTATGTTGGATTTCATTTGCTCGTATTTTGTTGATGATACAAACAAGATCTGTGCTCATTCCATGGATTAGTTGTCATTTCATATTACTTATTTACCTAGTTTCTTATCAGGCCAATGCTAAAATAATGGCATGAATTAGAAAGCATTACCTAGCATATGCTTTTGAAAGGAGATAATAGAGAGTTGATGATATTTCCTCTTTAATGTATAGAAGATCTCACCAGTGAAATTGTCTCAAAAAGAACTTTTTCTTTTTTTTTTTTTTTTTAAAGACTATCAATTATTGTGTTGATGGGACATGGAGAGATGCCTCAATTGTGAAATCACTCTTTATGCAAGCATGGGGTATGAGTTCTGAATTCCAAGACCCAGATAAAGCCAGACACATGGTGCCACCTGTCTATAATGCCAGCTTTCTTATATCAGATTTGTAGATGGTGACAAGAGGTTTCCTGGATGCTTGAGGGCCACATAGTTTGTGTATATGGCACAAACAAAGTTAGTTATAATTATGAATAATTAATCAAAATAAAACCCTGGAGGAAAAGGCTAAGCAACTGATAATGCTTTATTGAAGCCATCCTTGAGGAGAGAAAATCATTGGGAGGGGGCAGAAACCAGGGATGGTAAGGGGACAAGATGCTTCAGGGCCAGTAGGAGAAGCCACTAACATGGCTCAGAGCCCTGAGTAACTCAGTATGCATTTAGAAATGGTTTGATCCCATTCTTCCTCAGTTTCACATGACTGACCTGATGGCCTGGGCTATGGTTCTCCAAGGTAGTCAAGTCTGAAGTCAAGGTGCTTCATTGTTGAGTGTTGGAAATCTTAAGAGATAGGAAGTTGGCTTTTCTGCCTTACTTCTGGGGGTGCCAGAGTGCTGCCTTCCAGCTGATTATGGGTGACACAACAAAGTCCATGATAGGAGTCCCAGTCTGTGCCTCCCAGGATGAGAAACAGCAAGCTGTGGGATGGATGTGGAATAGTCACAGGAGGCTAATAGCTTACTGGATCCACCGGTGAGGCCCCTGAACATCATAGCCAGGATATTCTCTGTCTGAGTCCTCACTACTCTTGTGTCAGATCTCAGCGTGTTTTCATCTTTGGGTATCTGTGGACAACCACTGGGCCTTTATGAGGCAATCTTGACCTGAGGGTTGACTTTGACAAAATTCTTCAGAGGGTTTATTGGCAGTGGAAGCTGAGGAAACTGCTCCCAGGAACTGCTGGGGTGTAAATCATGCCCTATGGTGGAGGTAGAAGGCATGACATGGAGGTAAGATTTGAGAGCACTTGCCTGTGGTTTTATGGAGCAATATTGAAGAGAATCCTGCCCTCCTGCAAGCCCAGATCTTTGGGATTCAATTGCTCTTTTCAGTGGCATCTAAAAGACCCTTGCTCCTCCTTGATTTGATACAAAGCTCTCAAGGGATTACTTGTCTAGTTTGGCCTGTTCTCTTGTTCAGGTCAGAAGCCTAGCTGCTGCCTGGTCACTCTTGTAGTGCCCAGTGGGCTTCACATCCGGAAGAACTTGGTGTGCAAACCTCATCAATGACTCATTGTCTTGGCCAGATAACCCAGGAGACACAGTGAAAAGTTTTAGATTAGCAGAGCCCAAAATCACCCACCTTCCATCTGCTCTTCGAGGAAAATTTGCTGGGAGTAAATCCTATTTATTTACTGTATTTCTTACAATTTTCATTCTTTTAAATTTTATTTGTGTATGCTTCATTGTGAAACTTTATATTTGTCAGGTCTCAGGCAGCTCATATAACCAGAACTGAGCTCAAGCTGGACTACAGAAGGATTTCCGGTGGACAGATAAAAAATGTCAGCATTCTGCAGGAACTTGTGAAGCAGATTTTCTGTCCCACAAGAGGAGTCTTTTCCCTTACCTCTGGCAGATCAGACATATGGCTCTGCAATTCATATATACCCATGGTGCCTGTCAGTATATCAAAACCCATGCTGGACTCCAGGCTCCCTTGGTATCTCAATGACCAGTTATAATTCCAAAGTCTACATCCAAGCATCCTCACCCTTTTCAGCTCTTCCTCAAAACTCCCTCCAGCTCAAAAGGTCCCCTACCTCAGTTACTTGTCCTTGTTACTGTTCACTCTCTAGCTGGCATCTCTATTGCTCTCTTGTCTATTCTTGCTTTCTCATCATGCTCTATTCTCTACCTCTTGCTATCTCTTTAACTCTACTCTCTTTCCCCACTGTGCTCTCTCCTGCTCTTCTGCTTCCTTAGCCCTGCCCATGCCCAGTCTGCTTTATACTCTGCCTGACTGGATTCTTCCAGATGCTTCTTGATATTTTCTCTCTCTTATTCACAATGCAAACTTCCTCTAATCCTGGATCAATCCTGTCACAGGTTATTTACCTCACACCCTTGAATACAATATTACCTTTAAATTTTTTTTTTGAATGTCTTGCCCATGGTAGTATGGAACTCAGGACTATACTGCCTCCCTCCTGCATGATGGCATGTACCATGATAAAATTCTCACCCTATCTGATAGACTTCATTAGACTGCATCACTGTTAAGAATGTATGTTTCCCTGGATAGGCACTGATGGCTAGGGGAGGGGATGGGCCCTCTATGGTACTTCCAATGTATAACAGATCCAGGGGACCTGCCTCTTACACCAGACAGTTACCTCCACTCAGCTCTCCATGGATACCATATGCCTGCCTCTTATCTTTCAGGTCTGCAAACAAGGGAGAGATTACTGCCAATAAACTGCAAGAGAAAGGCCTTATTGTAATGCTTATCTTTTCAGATACAATGGCTGATTCTCCATTCCTGAGATTTATTTGGAATTCTTTTATAATATTTTAAAGATCCAGTTGGTAATGAAAATGAATATTTCATGGCACACAGCTCAGAATAAGGTACCTCTACCCCATTATTATGAAAGAAAGATGATAGATTTACTGTGTAATATGTGATTGAGTACTAACATTCTTAATTAAAATTGTATGATTAGCCAATGCTGCTCACCTCAGCAGAGGTTAACAAGTAGGAATTTTATCATTTTCTGCCTTTGACACCTCCATACCTTGTGAATATGTCATTCAGTAATTTCTGATATTGTGGAAAGACACAAATGCTGTTTTCTGTTCAGGACAAGGTGTGCTCAGAACAATCACTCTCTTTAGGAGAGTGTAACCTCCTAGGATGCACCTTCCACACACAAGAGCTGAGCCTTGGTTAGACAGCTGCCTGCTACCTCTGTCTTCCAATGGTCTTTCAGAGGGGCCAAGGATTTGAGCTAATCTCCTAGACAGCATCACATCTAGACATCATTAAACATCTCAGACTGAGCTTACCCAGCATTGATCCATTCACACAGACTCAGCCCTTATGATTGATCTAAATATCTCAGTTAAATCTAGCTTTTTTATTTATTAATTTTCTATTTTTTCAGATTATTTTTTCATTTAAGTCACAATAATTTGTATTTGCTGTATGTAATACCTTACCTATTGTACCGTATTTATCTAATTTTTGAATATAGTAATACAGTACACAAAAGGTAATAATTTTTAAATGAAAATTAGTTTCAGATCTTCATTGTTCATACATATGACAAATATGAGTTTTTAAATATTGACCACATATTCCACAGCCTTATCCAATCAGTTTAGCTGTTTCATAAACATCTCTGATACATCTAGAAGAATGTCAACATACATTAGCTTGCCATCTGAGGAGAACACTTTTTCTTTCCAAGGTACATGCATTCTCTTCTCTTCCTACCTTGCTATCTACCTAAATCTTCTAATGGAGATTGAGTATGAGTGGAGAAAAAGATGTTTGCCTGTTCTCAGTCTTTGGGAGAAAGCATCTAGTTTCTCTTGTTAAATATGATATTGCTTTAGAATATTTGTGATGTTGTGAATGTCTAGTCCTAGCTTATTGAGACTTTTTGCAACAAATCGACATTCAGATTTTTTCAGTTGTTTTTCTGCACCAACTTTTAAAAAATTTTTATTGCATATTTTATTTATTTACAATACAGATAATTTCCCCCTTTCCCTTGCTAAGACCCTTAGCCCATCCCCCTCCTCCTTTATGCTTTTATACCATTTTTAATTATATGCATGTGTTAAGGTCAGTTATAGATTGAGGGTTTAGCAATACAATAGATGCAAATAGTCAAGAACAAGCAGGACAATAAAACAAATAGTCAAAGAAAAAGCAAAACACTAAACCCAATTACATGAACACTCCCATTATCACTGTTTCTAAGGGCTTATCAGGATGAACAAAATATCTGAGCCAACTTCCCTGTCCTAGCCCAAGGTCATTTTCATGTCTGAATACTACTTCCTTGTTGTAGCACAAAATTTAGATTCCTGTCTGAAATTACTTCTTTGCTCTAGCCTAAGATCTGCACCAATTCTTACAATCAAATTCTTTTTAAAAATCCCATCAATATAGTTGACTAAATGGATTGACTTTGGATTTGCTTTGTTTTACTTAATCTTTTCAAAGACTTGTTGATTTTTATTTTTGTGTGTGCTCTGAATTACAAATTTGTTACTACATGCAATACTTGGTGGACTATGGGAACAAAATAGGCCATCATCTACCCTGGAATTGCAGTTACAGATGATTGTGAGCAACCACATGGGTGCTGGACTGAAGCCAGGTCTTTGCAGGGGCCATAAGTGCTCTTAACTCTGAACTATTTGCCAGTTCATTATTTTATTCATATTTATGCATATATTGGTGTGTGCGGGGTGTGCCTGTGTGAGTGTGTGTGTGAGTGTCTGTGTTGTGTGTCTGTGTGTGTGTGTGTGTGTGTGTGATGTGTGTATGTGTGTTTAGTGCTCATGGAACTCAGGGCAGGGAATCAGATGCCTTGGAGCTAGAGTGGCTGGATATAGATGCTGGGAACCATATGTGGTGTTTGAATAGGTATAGCCCCATAGACTCATGTGTTTGAATGCTTGGCCCATGAGGAGTGGCACTATTAGAAGGTGTGGCCTTGTTGGAGTAGGTGTGGCCTTGTTTGAATAACTGTGTCACTTGGAGGTGGGCTTTGAGGTCTCCTATGATCAGGTCTGCTCAGTGTGGCAGACAGTCTCCTCTTGGCTGCCTTCCATTCAAGATGTAGAACTCTGGTTCTTCTAGCGGCATGTCCACCTCATGCTGCCATGCTTCCCACAATGATGATAATGGGCTTAAACCTCTGAAACTCTAAGCCAGCCAAATTAAATCTTTATAAGAGTTGCATTGGTCATGGCATCTCTTCACAGCAATAAAACTCTAAGACATATGCTCCTGCCCTCTGAAAAGGAAGCTCATGTGCTTTATTGTGAAGCCATGCCTTTTGAACAGGAAGGATTTGTTATAACTGATGAAAGAAACTTACTCACCTACAACAAATCCATCCTGATCTTGATGAACAAGTTGTATGTTGGATTTCATTTGCTCGTATTTTGTTGATGATACAAACAAGATCTGTGCTCATTCCATGGATTAGTTGTCATTTCATATTACTTATTTACCTAGTTTCTTATCAGGCCAATGCTAAAATAATGGCAATGAATTAGAAAGCATTACCTAGCATATGCTTTTGAAAGGAGATAATAGAGAGTTGATGATATTTCCTCTTTAATGTATAGAAGATCTCACCAGTGAAATTGTCTCAAAAAGAACTTTTCTTTTTTTTTTTTTTAAGACTATCAATTATTGTGTTGATGGGACATGGAGAGATGCCTCAATTGTGAAATCACTCTTTATGCAAGCATGGGTATGAGTTCTGAATTCCAAGACCCAGATAAAGCCAGACACATGGTGCCACCTGTCTATAATGCCAGCTTTCTTATATCAGATTTGTAGATGGTGACAAGAGGTTTCCTGGATGCTTGAGGGCCACATAGTTTGTGTATATGGCACAAACAAAGTTAGTTATAATTATGAATAATTAATCAAATAAAACCCTGGAGGAAAAGGCTAAGCAACTGATATGCTTTATTGAAGCCATCCTTGAGGAGAGAAAATCATTGGGAGGGGGCAGAAACCAGGGATGGTAAGGGGACAAGATGCTTCAGGGCCATTAGGAGAAGCCACTAACATGGCTCAGAGCCCTGAGTAACTCAGTATGCATTTAGAAATGGTTTGATCCCATTCTTCCTCAGTTTCACATGACTGACCTGATGGCCTGGGCTATGGTTCTCCAAGGTAGTCAAGTCTGAAGTCAAGGTGCTTCATTGTTGAGTGTTGGAAATCTTAAGAGATAGGAAGTTGGCTTTTCTGCCTTACTTCTGGGGGTGCCAGAGTGCTGCCTTCCAGCTGATTATGGGTGACACAACAAAGTCCATGATAGGAGTCCCAGTCTGTGCCTCCCAGATGAGAAACAGCAAGCTGTGGGATGGATGTGAATAGTTCTACACAGGAGGCTAATAGCTTACTGGATCCACCGGTGAGGCCCCTGAACATCATAGCCAGGATATTCTCTGTCTGAGTCCTCACTACTCTTGTGTCAGATCTCAGCGTGTTTTCATCTTTGGGTATCTGTGGACAACCACTGGGCCTTTATGAGGCAATCTTGACCTGAGGGTTGACTTTGACAAAATTCTTCAGAGGGTTTATTGGCAGTGGAAGCTGAGGAAACTGCTCCCAGGAACTGCTGGGGTGTGATCATGCCCTATGGTGGAGGTAGAAGGCATGACATGGAGGTAAGATTTGAGAGCACTTGCCTGTGGTTTTATGGAGCAATATTGAAGAGAATCCTGCCCTCCTGCAAGCCCAGATCTTTGGGATTCAATTGCTCTTTTCAGTGGCATCTAAAAGAACCCTTGCTCCTCCTTGATTTGCTACAAAGCTCTCAAGGGATTACTTGTCTAGTTTGGCCTGTTCTCTTGTTCAGGTCAGAAGCCTAGCTGCTGCCTGAGTCACTCTTGTAGTGCCCAGTGGGCTTCACATCCGGAAGAACTTGGTGTGCAAACCTCATAATGACTCATTGTCTTGGCCAGATAACCCAGGAGACACAGTGAAAAGTTTTAGATTAGCAGAGCCCAAAATCACCCACCTTCCATCTGCTCTTCGAGGAAAATTTGCTGGGAGTAAATCCTATTTATTTACTGTATTTCTTACAATTTTCATTCTTTTAAATTTTATTTGTGTATGCTTCATTGTGAAACTTTTATTTGTCAGGTCTCAGGCAGCTCATATAACCAGAACTGAGCTCAAGCTGGACTCAGAAGGATTTCGGTGGACAGATAAAAAATGTCAGCATTCTGCAGGAACTTGTGAAGCAGATTTTCTGTCCCACAAGAGGAGTCTTTTCCCTTACCTCTGGCAGATCAGACATATGGCTCTGCAATTCATATATACCCATGGTGCCTGTCAGTATATCAAAACCCATGCTGGACTCCAGGCTCCCTTGGTATCTCAATGACCAGTTATAATTTCCAAAGTCTACATCCAAGCATCCTCACCCTTTTCAGCTCTTCCTCAAAACTCCCTCCAGCTCAAAGGTCCCCTACCTCAGTTACTTGTCCTTGTTACTGTTCACTCTCTAGCTGGCATCTCTATTGCTCTCTTGTCTATTCTTGCTTTCTCATCATGCTCTATTCTCTACCTCTTGCTATCTCTTTAACTCTACTCTCTTTCCCCACTGTGCTCTCTCCTGCTCTTCTGCTTCCTTAGTCCTGCCCATGCCCAGTCTGCTTTATACTCTGCCTGACTGGATTCTTCCAGATGCTTCTTGATATTTTCTCTCTCTTATTCACAATGCAAACTTCCTCTAATCCTGGATCAATCCTGTCACAGGTTATTTACCTCACACCCTTGAATACAATATTACCTTTAATTTTTTTTTTTGAATGTCTTGCCCATGGTAGTATGGAACTCAGGACTATACTGCCTCCCTCCTGCATGATGGCATGTACCATGATAAAATTCTCACCCTATCTGATAGACTTCATTAGACTGCATCACTGTTAAGAATGTATGTTTCCCTGGATAGGCACTGATGGCTAGGGGAGGGGAATGGGCCCTCTATGGTACTTCCAATGTATAACAGATCCAGGGGACCTGCCTCTTACACCAGACAGTTACCTCCACTCAGCTCTCCATGGATACCATATGCCTGCCTCTTATCTTTCAGGTCTGCAAACAAGGGAGAGATTACTGCCAATAAACTGCAAGAGAAAGGCCTTATTGTAATGCTTATCTTTTCAGATACAATGGCTGATTCTCCATTCCTGAGATTTATTTGGAATTCTTTTATAATATTTTAAAGATCCAGTTGGTAATGAAAATGAATATTTCATGGCACACAGCTCAGAATAAGGTACCTCTACCCCATTATTAGTTCCTAGGGACTAGTTGTTGTGTCTGCTTTCTGGTCTTAAATTACCTTTGGGCATCACTCAGAAAATGTGCTCAAGAAATTGTTCCTTTCTATCTTGGTATCTGTCTGTTAGCCAACCATTCCCAAATGATCTAGATCCACATCTGTGTTCAGAGACAGAATATTGGTCACTTCAATAACTGTGGATTTTCTTTTTTAAATGTAGATGATCATGTCCTTCAGATCTTCTCTCTCTCTCTCTCTCTCTCTGTCTTCTCTGCTCTCTCTGTGTCTCCTCTTCTCTTCTGTCTCTCCTGGCCTCTCTCTTCTCTTCTGAACAGTAATTTATTGAGATACTACCTTCCTAGCCTCTACAATTTTGCTGTCACTTTCTCTGCTTGTTCCAAGAAGATAAATGGGGGCAAGGGGCACAGAGCACTGCTCTATGACACCTTGAGGATAGGCTGTTACGTCTTCTTCATACTTGAAGAACACACTCTGCAGATCTAGTGCCTCATACAGTTGCTTTCACCTGGACCACGTTTTCTGGGTCTTTCTGTCCATAATTCTGTAAGATTTGGTGCTGTTGAGAGTGACCCATATCAAACACTGAACCACCAATCAGCTGGATTGTTGTCCTGGATGTCAGTGTTGACATTTCTGGTCACACTGGAGTCTCCAAAGAAATCAAGGTAGTTGTCCTGGCCCTGAAAGAACTCGCCTGTCTCCAACAGGATCTTCAGGGTATTGGCATGTTCCTTCTACCCATCAATGCCATGTCCATGACAGCTGTTATAGGCAGGTAGAAAGAGCAGAAAGCTGTCTTGTCTTTGACAGTAGATT
Organism: Mastomys natalensis; assembly: GCA_021653895.1. Taxonomy (NCBI): domain Eukaryota; kingdom Metazoa; phylum Chordata; class Mammalia; order Rodentia; family Muridae; genus Mastomys; species Mastomys natalensis. The sequence continues at coordinate 113,646 of JAJTUV010001624.1, read as the reverse complement.
TCTACCTCCTTTCAGTGTATCTACCAAGATCCACATGGCCCTGGGGTGCTGTGATGAGGTCCAGAGTCTGCCTGATCTCAGTCTGATAGGAACTCTTCAGAAAGAGCTCAGCAGTTCAGGTAGTTGGACTGCTGCCTGCAGCAGAACTTTAGCAGGCAGTAGATAGAGGCTTCTGGAAGCAGAGCAACACTGATGGCATCCAAGCCTATGCCTGGCTTCTGATTCCAGCAGATCTGCCCTTTGTGAGATAGGAAAGTTGCATATCATCTGACTTGAAGAAGAAAAGCCTGGAGCAGTTCTACACACCAGCACAAAGTCAGGGCTCACTGAAGATTCTCAGCATCCTGTTTCCTTGGCTCCACCAGCTCCTCGATGGATTGTACCATGGTCAAACCTGGATTGTACTTGATACAAAGTTGAGGTTATAATCTCTTTCATTGGTATAGAATTTATTTGTACAAATTTAAAGTTTTCATTGATATGAGTTTCTTATTGATATAAAAGTGAGATTAATATTGTTACTCTCTTAGGATATTGTGCCTATATAACACATTTAGGAATACAAGGCTTAGACCTAGTCCTTCTTTAACTTTTTTAACTGATTTGAGATGGTTGGCCTTGAGTTAAGGGCCTGTAGGAGTTGCATGGCTCTGAGTTTATTGTTAAGATATTTTCTAGATTTTAATTAGAAATAGCAGAAAGGAGTTAATAGACAACAGTCCAGATTGCTTTACATAGATAGTTGGTTTTCAAAAACGTCAGAAGTCTACAAAAGTGGTGTCACTAGTATTTCTGTATTAACGTTCATTTTACTAGAGACCTGTCTGCTCCTGACAGCTTCCCTGTCTTGGATTAAAAGAAGAAATTGAGCATCCTTGGAGTTACTCCAGTTGTGGTGAGACAGCCACTAGGCAAGAATTGCCTCTTTTCATCCACAGACAAATACTGTCTAGAAAAAGGACACTACCTGCAGAAAAGTCGATGATTATATCTGCCAAGACAGAGTAATCAGCCTTTAAAAATTCTGCATTACTAGGTCTATCAGATGATCCTGGGCCAGAAGGCTGAAGACCAGATGCTCCAACGTTTTGAAGTAAGGAACTGTCCAGGTGTTCAGTTATATATCGGTCTATATAAATTGGCTAAGTTTTGGAAGCTATGCTTTGTGCTTCCCATATCTTCAGTTAATTCAGTCATTCTGGATTTCTGATGGGGTTGAAGACGTATAGTCTCACAGCCAACACAGGATATTTACTTTGAGAGGATAGTTTTCAGATGGCATTCATTTTAAATACAGGACATAAGCCAGGTTCAGAACTAAGCCTTTTAGTTAAGAGAGATAGCAGAGGTTCTATTTAGTTAACAAAAATGATGGACTAGATATTAGGTCTGTCTTGCACTTTAACAATTACAACATGGTAATATAGATATTGGTTTTCAAAAACGTCAGAAGTCTACAAAAGTGACAATATATCTGAGAGAAAAGAGTCTTTTAATTGGACAAAAGGGGGAAATGTTGTGGATAGCTCCAGTCTTGTATTTTTATCCTAGTTTCAACCCCTGAGAGGGGCTCCAGAGTAAGATTGAATCAATGTTGTGGATGCCTCACTTGTATTTTGATCCTAGTTCCCAGTGGATAGCCCCAGGCTTGTATTTTGATCCTAGTTCCACCTTTCTGGGAGGGCTGCAGAGGATGATTGAATCTGTACACAGATGTCATCTTGTAAACCTTCTGTCCAATTAAAACCTGTAAAATAAAGACTAGAGCCAGAGATTGGGCAGTAGAAGGGGAGGCAGAGAAAAAGGCTTACGGGAGGAAAGAGTGAGAGGAATTCAATATAAAAGAAGAAAGAAGTCGCCAGGAGAGGTAGAAGCAGGAGGAAGCAGAAGCAGAAGGAAGCTGGTGGTAGAAGGAAGCCGACCATAGAGGACAAGGACGCGGCCTGGATGAACCAAGTTATAACGGATCTCATAGCCAGGGATTAGAGTAGTGTAGTGGTAAATGTGCCCAATCCAGGATGCAATTATACCAATAGTTATTGAGTTGTGTCTTCCTTGACAGGTCTCATTCGGGCAGGAGACTTTACAGCAACAAATTTGGGTTTAAATAACTTCATCTACTACACCTATGGGCATTGTACTCTAGGACCTCCATGAGCTGGGTAATAGCATCCTGTGTCTCTGGGTATCCTAGTTCATCCTCAGCACTTTCACAATCTGGGAGAAGTGCTGGATGAAATCCTGCTTTTCTTGGTTATGAAATCCAATGTCTGGTCCCTTTCATTCTGAGAGAGGAGCTAAATACTTGTTCTTCAATGTAGATGCTCCCGGGAAGTGTTTCTCTTAATATGGTAGTGATGTGATCTAGAGATCCAAGACAGAGCCTCCATCAATCTCTTTCATTATCTGGTACAAATAGTATCCTTCAGATGGAATCCACACTATTTAGTTACACTATGTGGACCCAGAACATCGATTTCTTTTGTAATGGGCCTGTTTCACCTCAGCTTCTTCGTCAATGTGTTTTCCAGCAATTACTTTCTGACTCCCATTATCACTGTCATTGAACATCTTACTAAAAGCCTTTCTCAGTTTTTTCCAGCATGGTAAAGTATTCCTTGGAGTCTGCTTCAGTTTCTGTATGACTGGCACCACAGAGTTCAGAATAGCCACTTCCTGGCCACAGATAGTCCATCTGTGCACTCTTTGGTGTGTGATATCTATATCTATACCTATACCTATACCTTACCTTACCTACCTTACCTATACCTATACCTATACCTTTACCTATATATCTATCTGAAAGGAATGAGTCATAGACTAGACCACTTCTCACCCATGTTTATTGTACACTGGTTTTTGTTAACATTTCTTATTTTTATGTATATGAGTCATCAGGGCAGCCCTGCTTATACACTGAAGGCCTAAAATCAGCCATAGGCCTAAAATCAGCAATAGGCCTGACATACATGCTTACTAACACAAAGTCTTGGGTCTCTGTGGAAAAACTACTGAAACAGAGATGACTAAAGCTATTGTAAACAAGCAGCTTTGGTGGAAAATTGCCAGTCTGCAATATTCATAGACCTTATAGACAGGTAACCTTGGTGGATAGTACCAACTTAGAAAAGGACAAGTGAATCATAAACTGAGTCACAGTGATCTGTCCCCTGAACCTTCACCCAGCTGACACTCTGTTCTGGAAGATAATGTACTCCCCCAGAACACCTACGCTCCTGTGTCATCTCCTTCCTCACATCTTGCCTTTTTGTGTATAAACCCATGTGTAAAAAAGTAAAAATTATGGTTTGATCAGCCTATAGACAAGCCATGTTCCTTTGTGTTTGCCCATTTTGTTTTTCCCCATTCTCTCTTAGGTGATCTCCCTAGACCTGTTTAATGCCCTGCAGGACAGGACATTTTAGCACCCAATGTGGAGCTTGAAGAGGAGACGTTCTGCCCCTCAGCATTCATGGGCTCAAGGAGATAGCAGGAGAGAGAACACCAGCTCTTCAGAGAGGGAGGTAGTCCTATGAAGTTTTTCCAGGAGCATTGAGGGTGACTTCTCAGAGTGCATGGCACTCTGATTACAGAGCACTTATCAAAATGATATCAGAGGTGGGCCCTGGATTTCTCAGGGGCACCCACGAGGACACTCGCAAGGTCTGCCTGAGAAAGGCCTTGACTCAGGGCACCATGGTCTGTCCAACTGTGAGACGATCCTATACTGTGAGGATCAGAGCTGCAAGGCCTTGAAATAGGAGGCATTGGAAAGGGTATTTTTTAAGCAGTCACTTTTCATGACAGACTCAAGGAGTGAGTCAACTCAAGACACAAGGAATTGGGTTAAAAAAAGACATGGAACAGGTGTTTTCTAGGTAGTCACTATTCATGATGGACTCAAGGAGTGAGTCACTCAGGCCATGAGGAACTAGGATTAAGAAAAAAGGATCTTTAAAAATTCTTTGCTTTCATTAGTGTTGTTTTCCCAAGAGGGGACTATTGATTAAAAAAATGTTATACCTCCTAAGAAAGAGATATGAATTTAAACCTTGAAAATGAAAGAGAGAGGGGCAAAAAACGAAAACAGTTGCCCACTCTCCAGTGTGTTAACAAAGAAAAACAAAAAGCTTATTACAGAGCCCTCCTGTGAGCAAGATATGATTGAGGGACACCCTAGTCTCTCTGGCTCTCATTGAGGAAATTATCAGTCCTGCTTACCCTTTTTATTGTCTGTCATTGGTATACCAATTTGTCCATGTGTGTCATTTGTTTGTCTTTGTCTCATATGAATGATTGTTGTCTATGTTTCATATTTAAAAGAAAAACTGACTAAAACTGCTTACTTGATTTAGTTTAAAACTTGCTTGGGAGGCAGTCTCAATTTACAGAGCAAAAACTGATAATTTACCCTGCTCTGTGGCTAGGAAAAGAGCACTGGCAGAACAAACCTTGAGAAGAGTTAACTGTTTTCATAAGCGGCTCTTAGAAGGAGGCCAGCAGTTTTTTGGCTTCTGTAGTAAGGGAGTTGATAGTGGTTCTTCCCGGTTAGATAAGTGAAAGGGGCTTTTCTCTTATAATTATAGCTATAAAAGATAAGAAAATTTTGTTTAGATGTGCATTTAGCTTTATTCTTGATTGGTATTAAAAAATATAAGTATGCTCTATATGTCCTGGTTATATATTATTGGGTATGATTACAAATTTATAAGTTTGGTAACAAAAACTAGATTAAAACTGGTAATTCAGAGTTGGAGTCATTCAAAACCAGATGTATAAAAGAGATCTCAGTAAGAGTTTTATCTGGGATCAAACAAGGCCCTGATGAACATCCTCCTTTTGTTACACAATTGACTTATTAGTTGATCCCTCTAAAGGAGATTTAATACAAGACTTTGCTCTCATACAATGAGCTTTAAAATTTTAGACAGTGCTTGTTGTTCAGAAACATCCAAAGACAATATCTTTTCAATGTTTGAGACATCAGCTATATTCCTAAATAAAATGTGACACAGAAAATTCAAATAAGAAAAGATAGTTTACTTATTTTAAATTATTTCAAAAGTTTCTAGGAGATGCTAATTGGCTAAGATCTTATTTTAAGCTCTCCACAAAAGAATTTAAGCCTCTGTTCAATGTTCTCAAGAGAGATACAAACCCTAATTTCTTTCTACAATTGGCTGATAAAAGAAAAATAATTTTACAGAAAATAGAAAAAGCTGTTATTAACAGATATATAGATTAATTAGTTGTTGGCTGTTTTATAATAGTCCTTTGATAAAAGAGATTATTAATATAGATTTATATTTCTTTATTTCCAAAAGAAGTTTTAACATCCTGTTTTAAAACTGTTGCTGTGTTAATGCAAAATTATAGGTTAAGATCACAAAGGTATTTTAAGGAAGAACTTAATGAAATATTCCTTATTCTAAACAATAATATAATTGATTATTTTAAAAATTATTTACCTGTATATATTAGGCCTAATAAATTTATAATTACTCCATTCCTATTTGTTGACAGGGCTTTTATCTACTTATAACATCCCATTACATGTTGCTATTTCTTTTATACGTAATTTTTTTTTTTATTGAAATTTTATTAAAATTTTTACATTAGATGTCACTCCTTAAACCATTTCATTAGGATAACTATCCTCCTCTCTGCCTCCACGTTATTCCCCACCCACCCTACCCTGTACCTACTCCAGCCACTAGTTATGCACAATCAGCTTCAGTGGACTCAAGATCTCTTTTCAATTTAAATTAGTTCCTTTCTATATAACTGCTAATTTTCAAATTTTACAATACAGCTCAATTTAAAAACCATGTATCATTTAAGAGCTCATACTAGATTGCCTGGACCCAACAAAATTGCATAACAGATTTGTATATCAGGTAGATTACAGATCTTACAAAAACAACTGGCCATACAATTTTGCTCTTTATGTTGGGGTTGCTATATAATAAAGTTTGTCCATCGAGATTGCTGTGCCATTGTAGCTGATCTGCCTTTTGTGATTCCTGAGACTGGAAGCTGCAGTTTTTTGCACTTAGCACCTCATTCTAAAAACAGTCAAAGATTAAGTAAACAGTTATTGTTTTGTCTCAGGTAAAAACTGCTGGGCTCTGACTTATGCCTGCTAGTCTGAGGCCACTTTAAAAAGTTATTGTGGAGTTTATTATTAGGAGTAGGGGGTTTTCTATGAAAGCTATCTAAGAAAAAGGTACAAAGAAAACTTCTATTTTAGTTTGAGAAAGGGAAAAAGGCTCTATTTTATATACTCTTCTGCGTGGGAAAAGACAAAGAGTTCTGTTTTATCTCTCCATATACTTGCCCTCTTATCCTTTTGTCCTCAATATTCATATATTTTTTAAAATATATGATCACATGTTGCAAAGTTTGTTACAAGTTTATACCAAAAATTAAATTGAGATAAAAGTTTATAATGATGAATATTTATATGCATATTTGTTGGAAGTGATTGTGTGACTAAACATCCATTACCTGTCTGGCTCCACAGGTTCACTGAGGGTTTAAAACTAAAATGAGTTATCAGTGAAGATTTGTGTAAATAATTCAGACAATATTTTTCTGTCATAACACCTATCGGTAAATTGTTGGTTCCCTTTTAATGATCTTTGACAAATTGTTTTATAACATCCTAAAATGTCCTCTAAGTGGAAAAAAGGCTGGTTATTACATAAGAACAATTAACTGATGATAATTGAGAGACTGACAGAATTCTATTACTGTTTTGACTATTAGGAAAAGACTTAGTAACAGTCTCATTATAAAAGAGCTTAATAATCATAGATATAATTTTAAAAATTTTTATAAGATCATCATTAAGATTTAAAAAGTCATCTATTTGTCTAAACAACATCACCACAAGACAGTACATCTTCGTGAATCTATGTTCAATAATAATAGCTGGAGACAACAATTTGATATTTTTTAGACAGTGTGTAGGTCAAATCATAAAAATTTGTTTTTAGTGTCCTCAATTTTTCATAATGGTAGTAATACTTGAGGACTTATATCTAATCAATTATGATAAGTAGATGTTACTCATTTCTGATTTTAGAAAATTTATATGTGTGTGTGTGTGTGTGTGTTGTGTGTGTGTGTGATTTGATTTGACACTTTTCAGGCTTTCTAGTTGCAATTGCTTTAACAAGAAAAACAATTAAAAGTACAATTAGTTATTGCCTATATTATTTCTTTATGCTTGGTGTTACATATCAGATTAAGAGAAACAAAACTGACTGTTTCAGTTAGACATTTGAGATGTTTTGTTGACAATTTGGTATTACCCATGTTACTAAAATTCCTTATAATCCTCAAGGACAAGGTATTGTAAAACAGATATTGTGGAATTTTAAAATAGTGTCTTCATGACTCTCTGAGTGTGGGAGAAGCGGCTGCTGGAATTCTGCCTGGTTTTACTAAAAACTCTAAAAAAATGGCTTTTAAAAACAAAAGAGGGGAGCTACACCCTCAGAAGGAGTCTCCCAGAAATACTCTCCATCATGCCTTGTTGTTCTCATTCTCTAAATCTGGATGCTCATGGCAAACCTGCTGCTGACTGCCTTTGGCATGCTGAGACCAATAAAAACTATGCCACAGTTGTGTGGAAGGACCCTCTTAACCTTAAATGGAATGGCCTGGACCCAGTTCTCATATGGGCTGAGGATTGTATGCCTGTTTGATACCAAAGAAGGCAAGGTAAATGGCTGCAAAAAGATTAATGAAATAAATAGATACCGAAGCCAGGCCCAATTATAAAAAGATGCATAACAATTGACATCCAGGGAAGAGAAATCTCCCTGAGATTTCCCTTCTTTTCCTTTCCAGGTAAAAAATGAATCACCAGTGGTGTTTGCAGTTGGAAGATCTAATCCGGATGTGGCCTCCAAACTTACACTACTCAGACCTTTGATGGGCCAGTGACAAGGACATCAAACAGATTGACATCACTAATCTAGAAGAAATCCTTCTTTTGCTGTCTGAAGTTATCTCCAAAAAATGCAAAGGACTTTTATTGGACTTGATTTACTCTTTTACAATAGAAAAGACTGTGTACAGCTTTAGACTATGTACAGCCCTTAAAGAAGAATGTTGCTTTTACATAGATAAGACAGAGAGGGTTAAAGACAGCATGAAAAAAGTCAGAGAAAGCCTTGAAAAAAGACAGAAGAGAGAGAGAGAGAGAGAGAGAGAGAGAGAGAGAGAGAGAGAAGATGAAGCTGGTACAAAATTGTTTTCAACCTCTCCATGGTTGCCAACTCTATTTCCTTCCATTTTGAGACCATTAATTGGGTTATTTTTGCATATTTCTTTTGGTCCCTGGGCCTTAATAGGCTGACTAAATTTGTGAAACAACAGATAGATGATTTGATAGCAAAACCTATTCAAATACATTATCATAAGTTAGCTATGAAAGGACCACGAGACTCAAGATGAGGTTGTTATTTTATCTAAGGTGTTCCCAAAACACATCTCCACTCAACCTAAAAGAGGGGACTCCTGCCCCTAGATCAAGCAGAGAGGGGCTACTCAGAACCCCCTCTGACAGGCAATCTAAATTCTTGCTTAGGCTGCGAGGCTAAGCACTGCAAGGGAATATAAAATTTGAAATATCTTTCTGGGTTCCCTGAGGGACAAGCCTGACTGCATAGGGGTTGATGTCAAAAGTATCCCCTCTCTAGGAAAAAGACATCAGGATGGGTATGGCTCTCACTCCCACTGAACAACGACAGGAGGACTGGAGCCATTGACAAGGTCCCCTTTAATTACTGGAGGTCAGGCCTCTATCCCACCTTTGCAAGATTAGAATCGCAAGATCCTTCTATACTTAGAGAGAGGGGAAATGTCATGGGCATCCCTGCTTATACACTGAAGGCCTAAAATAAGCCATAGGTCTAAAATCACAATAAGCCTGACATACATGCCTGCTAACACAAAGCCTTGGGTCTCTGTGGAAAAACACTGAAACACATGACTAGAAGCTATTGTAAACAAGCAGCTTCGGTGGAAAATTGTCAGGTAGTCATAGACCTTGTAGATAGATAACCTTGGTGGATAGTACCAACTTAGATAAGGACAAGTGAATCATAGGCGGAGTCATAGTGATCTGTCCCCTGAACCTTCACCTAGCTGACACTCTGTTCTGGAAGATATCTGTAACCCCCCTGAACACCTACTCTCCTGTGTCATCTCCTTTCCCATATCCTGCCTTTTTGTGTATATAACCTGTGTGGAAAAAAGTAAAAATTATAGTTTGATCAGCCTATAGACAAGCCATGTTCCTTTGCATTCACCCATTTTGATTTCCCCCCATTCTCTCTTAGGTCATCTCCCCGGACCCTGTTTAATGCCCTGCTGGACAGGACAATGAGTATTTTACTTGCGCATATATATGTGTACCAGTGTATGCCTAGTACCAACTGAGTCTGAAGAGGGTTTTGGATTCCCTCAAATAGAGTTAAACATGGTTCTGACCCTCCATGTGGGTTCTGGGTATCTGACTCCTTTTCAAGAGGAACAAGTGCTCTTAATTGCTGAGCCATCTCTTCAGCCCTTATTGTTGCACTGTTAATTACAGCCAAGATAAGCAATCTTCCTGGGTGCCATCACACATAAATAAAGCAAATACAATGCACACACATGCATGTACACACACACACATGCATAGGCACATGCACACAATCCACACCCAAGTGCTGTCTCACAACAAAGAGGAATCCCTTGACTTGCAGGAAGTTAGGTAAAACTGAAGGTCATGGTGGAGAGTGCATTGCCTCCTTCCTTGAAATAACAAGCATTAGATTAATTGATTATGATAATTAATAATTATATAATTTCTAATCCACCATGGTGCACTGCACTGGGCCATAACATATGTTCACACTGACATACAGTGTCTGGAAGAGTTAGGGTCTGAAGGACATTACACTGAAGGTCCCACCTCTTTGAACCAGTTGCCAAAGGGCTATGACATGGGATGATTGACTGGTTGCTACCATGGTCAAACTTTTATTGTCACATATGGCAGACCACTGATTTTTTGTGTTCTGTCTCTCAGTGAGAATTGTAAGGTGTGCTTGGTATTTGTCTTTTTTTCTGATACATAGTTGGCTCAGTATTTATCCCCTTTTGAGCTTGTGGCATAGATATGAGCCATCAGCATGGGTGTGGGGAGACAAACATGGGTTCTCTATTGGAGGAGATACAGAAAATCTTTTCTTAAGGGAGAAACAGGAGCACAAGGATCTCTTTTCAAATCTTCCTAAGACAGTGTGAGTTCCTCAACCTGTGGGTTGTGACACCCTTGGGAGGTCATTGATACTTCATAGGGGTCACTTAAGTCCATTAGAAAATAGATATTTACATTATAATTCATAACAATAACAACATTAGAGTTATGAAGTAGCAACAAAAATAAGTTTACAGTTGGGGAGTCCTCACAACATGAGGAACTGTATTGAAAAGCCACAGCATTAGGAAGATTGACAACTCTGTCCTAAGATGTTCATAGAAGGACAAATCTTCAATTCTTTTGGAAATTTTCTGAAATGTCTTCATGTGAAGAGAGACATGGGAGATAGTTCTGCTCTCTGAGATGCCAGCAGAGCACAAAAGGGTAAGACTTCAACATCAGAAGTCAGTATGATGCTTCCCTAAGGAGGTCATCTTCCGAGTCTGCAGACAATATGGGACAGTTGAATGTAAATGACTCCCTTAGATATATATGATTTGATACCTTGATCCCCAGTTGGTAAAGCTATTTGGGAAGGAATAGAAGGTATTGCCTACTTGGAGGAGGTGTGTTAGTGAGGGATGGGTCAATTATCAAGATTCAAAAGCCAAGTTATTCCAAGTGAAGTCTCTCTCTCTCTCTCTCTCTCCTCTCTCTCTCTCTCTCTCTCTCTCTCTGCCCCCACACAATACATACTTCAGGATCAGAGATGAGATCTCAGCACTTCTTTAGACTCATACATGTCTGCTTTTTGCCATGTTCTCTTCAATGATGGTTGGAAACACTAATTTTCTTGACTGGGTGCCTCAAAATTTTATGTTCTCCCTTAAAACTTATCTTGATCATGATATTTTGACCTGGCCACAGATTATAAATTACAACAGAGGGAATGGGCCTCATCAGTAAGTTGATAGGGGAAGCAAAATGATCCAGGTCATCACAGAACCCAGATTCAAATCCTTATTATGATGAGCTATTGTTCCATGATTGTTATGAGGGCTGGCTGGAGCAGACTGCCACATCTACTTGGTCATGGCTATAGGTGTAAGATGTGGCCAAGGATGTAAAATGATGAGCTGTCACAAATGTCCATATTTCCATTTACCACAGCCAGTTGTCTTCAGAGAAAACTCAAATATGTTGGTGTTGCACTAAGTCCAGGCTTCAGAGACTCATCTTCCTCCACTAGTAGATACTCAGTAGACTGAAACTGAATGAGCTTAGTAATTCCCTAGATTTTAATCCTGAATTTCTTGTCAGCTGGGCAGCCTTTGCTGACTCAGAGAGCTGCTCCCTACCTGAAAGTTAGTAAGGTGAACATAGCAGACTCCTAATCTGCAAGGCTCCACATCATAGCACTTGCTGGTATCCACAACTACCAGAGATAGCATGTCAGTCAATGTGGGAACCAGGACTGAGTGAATGAGGATGATTATAGGAAGGGCAGAAAGAAGATGCAAGAGACAGTTATGAGATGGCAACTGGTTAATACCATGCCAGCAAGAAAGTGTATTTTCTCAGTGTCTTTTAAAGGGAAGGCACATAATGCATGACTAATTGCAAGAAAATAAATAATGGTTACAATTACTTACATGTGGATTTATGGTTCACAGTATCTATGTTTGACTAAGACCATTTCCTCAGGCTAGGAAGTCTCTCAAGGAAACATGTGTATGTGGAGGAACTTAGCAGGATATAATGAATGCATGTCTTAATTAAAAACAAAGACAGATGTCTGCAAACTCATTCATGATTATTTATATGTAAGAAGTTAGCCAAAGCTAACTCCCAAGTGCTCTCCATATATCCTCCTCTTTTATCTATGCAAGTAAAAGCTTTTACACCTATTGGTGCAGAAAGACTATGCTTGTCTTAGGCAACCCCTCAGAGCGTATGGACCTTACCTGTCATTTCTACAAGAATTCTATCATTCATGCCCTGTCTTAGGTTGATCCATGTGTGAGAGAATCTTACCTGTCATTTTGATCTATAAGAGGCATTTTATCAGTCATGGAAAAGAAAGTTGTGTATGTCTTAGGTTGTCATCTGAAAACACAGCTCCTACCCATCTCTGGCCCATGGATAAACTTGTATTCGTGGCCTGACTTCAGTTTAAGAGGTTTTCAAGAAGATCTTACCTGTCATCGACTACCAACTTCTACTCATGACGATTTTAGAGCTGGAATGTAACTCTGCTTTGACATGTATAAAAGCTCTGATGATTCCTCTCAAAGGAACATGTAATAGACATGCCATTAAATGAATTATAAAGCCAAGCCCTGCTATGCCCAATAAGAGAAATGTAAATGAGGACATGAAGGAATAATGGCCTGTAACTTTTTAAGAATATCATTTGCAATGTTAGCAGTGTCAAAAGACAGAGGCTTTGCATTTTTTAAATTTACAACATCCATATTCAGAGGTAACAAATCCAAAGAAATATTAGTGTTATACCAACTACTCTGAGGGTGTCTTTATTCTGGCCTAGTTATGCTGACTCTCAATATACATTTTTTTTGAGTTATACAAATCCAGAGATATGGAGCATGACACTCCAAATGGCTTCTGACTTACATTCTTTGTACCTAATCTCTCATGATTTGAATTATACCATGTAATGTTTCAATTCCTTGTTCTAGCTATATATACAAATCCTCTTGTATTGGTTACATTTTCAGCAAGATGATTAACAAAACTAGCTGTTTGTATCTATTTCACTAAAGCCAATGCAGAAGTAGCATCACTGGCTATAAGTGTTATGAGAACAACAACACTGGTAATGATCAGCCTTTCAATATATTTACTACTTGCCAGAACTTGATCTAATTCTTCTAAAACTGTGAGCCTTTTTTATAACACCAGGGTTCAGATTAATTTATAGGAATCATAATAAAAGCTAGTTGATATACTACCATTGCAAACTGACCATCATACAGTGCAGAAACACAATTAGACAAAAGACAATTAAAATAAGAAATATTGAACTCACTATCAGAGCCTACATGAAAGGTAACATTTTCCTGATGGCCAGCAAAAAGAATGGAAACAGGCAACCTAGAGAGGTAGGAGGTTGGGGATAGAATCCAGAATGCACCAAAGACCTGGGATATGAGAGATTCTCAGGACTCAAAAGAAGGGACTTTAGATAAAAGGCCTGAGAGTAGGGAGAGGGAACTTATAGAGTCTATCTCCAGCAAACAGCAGGAAGAAGTGAGGGAGAGTGCAACCATCCTACACTCCAAACTTGGACCCATATTTTGTTCCTGTCTGAAAGACCTGCAGGGATGGAAATGGAGAACAGCCTGAGGAAAAGAAGGTCTAACAACAGGCCCACAGTGGATCCAGCTCAAGGGGAGGTCCTAAAGCCTGATACTATTACTGCGGCTAGAGAGTGCTCAAAAATGTGACCTATCATAACTGCCCTCTGGAAAACCAAGCAAGCAGCTGAAAGAGTCTGATGCAGATATTTGCACCCAACCAATGGACAGAAGCTGCTGACTCCTGTGGTTGAATTAGAGAAAGGCTGGAAGAAGCTGAGGAGGAGGGCAACCCTGTAGGAGAACCAAAAGTCTCAATTAACCTAGACCCCTGAGATCTTTCAAACAATGGACCACCAACTAGGCAGCATACTCCAGCAGATATAAGGCCCCCAACACATATACAGCAGAGGACTGCCAGGTCTGGGTACAATCAAAGAAGATGCACCTAACCCTGAAGAACTGGAGGCCCCAGGGAGGTTAGAGGTCTGGTTGTATGGGGGGTAGGTAGTAGGGACATCCTCATGGAGACATGGGTTGGCGAGGAGGTATGGGATTCTAACACTTGGAGGGTGGACACGGAGTGGTGAAAAAACTCTGGAATGTAGAAAAATAAATAATTAATAATAATAATATAAAACTAGGTAGGGTAACGCAGTATGTTACATTTATCTTAACCCACAAACCAGTGCCATTTTAATCCACACAAATATAATATCATACAAGGCAGCTGTCTCTGAAATGTCCTGAACCAGCCCTCCAAATGCCCACTGTCATTTTCTTTTCTCCAATACTGGATTGATTTACAGACCAAGCCATGATTGAGTCAGAATAACTGGAAAATTAAAGGATAGAAGAGAGTTATTATAACAAATTTTCCATTTGATTGATTTTTCAAAGGCAGGTTCCACATCTATGTCTTTTCTGTCCTGCAATGTCTGAACTTTGAGGCAATGCAGCTTGTCCAGTCCAAGATATAGGAATTCCCATCTTAATGCTTGGCACTACAGTCAGAGATATTCTTCTTCTAAGTCTTAGAGTGCACAGAAACATATGCAGCATTGGTCCTATTTCTAGTAAAACAAATAGTAGGTCCTGACTCACAGCAGTATAATTTACTAATTTGAAATATATTTTACTCTCACACAAGGAAATCCTAACAGCCAAGTATTATTAGAGGTCACAAGTATTTCTGGCCTTGATCATAACAAAGGATGTAGCAAAGATGGGTCAGGAAAGTATGTGCAATTAGTTTGCTGTTGCCATCATCATGGCACTCAGCAAAATCAAGGTCAGCATGATTCTTTGTCCCAGTATCAGCATGTCTCACCAATCACTCCCTTACCCTTTTTTGAGCTCCCTTATCTTTTATGAGCTCCACTTATGTGTATTTTCCTAAGTCTTTTACATTGATGTCCTTCACTGTACCCCCTCCCCCCATAGTTGAGCCTCACTCTGGATGCCAATCTGCAGGAGCCAGCCAGTCAGTCAATGTGGGAACACAAAGTGGAGTCATCGAGTAGAAGAGGAGTCTTTGGATGTGTCACCATATGAGATAGATGTTATATACACCCAAAGATTCCCTGGGGTCAGAATTCCAAGGCAAGCTAATATCTAGTGTGTTTATAAATCACGTGATCTGTACCTAGAGAAGCCCTTGCTACATTTTTCTTATTTACCTCCTGTCCCTTGTCCTCAGATGCCATGAATGTGGACAAGGAAGGCCTATTCAATTCCCCATTAAGGGAAGGAGGGAGAGTCAGAGAATATGCAAGGTCTTTGTTTGAATGAACCTTTTGAAGATGCCCTATTATCCCACAGATGTAACAACTACTTTTCTGGTAGAAAATATCTTTAAAAAAAAAAAAACTGGCCAGGACATCATTAAGACTATTTGTTCCTCCAGTTACATTGGCACGTAGCTCAAGAAACACAAATCATTCACAATGGTGATGATGAATCACCTGGAATGTCTTTCTCTGAATGCTGGTGTGTTGGAAGCCGACTCCTAGCAGAAAGCAGCTATCGTCTTTGCAGCCATCTCGAGCCACATAACCTGACAAGAGACTTGTTTTCAACAGCCCACACCAGCTGAGAACACTCTAATAAACATCTTGTTTTTCTCATGTATCTTGTTTTGCTGTTTAGTGCCCCCAGCTGCAAGGCACACATGGTCTCCATGCTGCTAGACACAGATATCCACGCTGCAAGGCACATGGCATAGTACCTTCAGCTGTGCTTGTCCATGAGGGCAAGGCATGTGGTAAAGGTATATATACCCAGAATTTCCTTTCAATAAAAAAGAGACTTGACCAGACTCTGTCTTGTCTCCATTCTTCGCATCTCTTGCCCCTCCATCCCCACTCTCTCTCTCTTGCTAGACCTAGACCCTCAGAACGGGTTGTTACATTGGTGGCAAATTTGTATCACAGAGATCCATGCATAGAAATTACATCTCAAATTTCTCCACCACATAGGTGGGGAATGATACTACTACAAGATGCTAGGAAAAAATAAAGCAAAAAACCCAAAAGCAGGACTATGAGACAAGTTTATGACTATCAGTTTCTATATGATGAAAATCATAGATATCTCAAGTATCCTAATGATGCATCTCGTATTCAGAGATTAAAAACAACAGGAATAACGAACCCAAACCCCAAAGCAGTTATGCAAAGCATAAGATAGATCAGAGCTGGAAATAAGCAGATACATATAAGATGAAACAAAGATCAAAGAATCAAAGACCTGGAAATTTGGTAGGACAAACAATCTGACAAACCCTTGGCATTAATCACTCAGAAGACACAAATTATTGAAATGAGAGAGACAGAAGAGAAAAGTTAGAATCCATTGACACCCTAAACGCTATGAGGCAAACTTGTACTCTAGAGTGTTGACAATCCTGAAAGAAAGATATTTCTCACTTCACAAAACAGACACCAAAATTGCTAGGAGGTATCAAATATGAACCACCTGCTGCCTTCCCAGTGCTAATCCTTGGGCATGATGACAAATTCAGGATGTTAAAAAACATATGAAGATATAAATATAGGGACAATATGGAAAGAGATGATATAATCTTCCCTAACCTAGAGAGCCTAGGCCAACAGATTGATGGATCTTACCCATTGGGTTTATAGTGCCATGAAGAATGCCCAATCTGTGTCACTAAATGAATAAGGAAAGATCACTCTAAACAATGTAGAAAACCAGTATTACTCTGGTGTCTTAGCCATTATAGCACATAAGCATGCATGCTTGCACACACACACATACACATACACACTCAGACATGAAAGTGCCAATATCTTTGAATATTCACATGTACATCTGTTATGAGATTACATTGTAGTACAGATAAATTTCAACACATGATAGAGATGGTGTTTCATGTTCATATTTGGTTCAGTATGGAATCCTAGCATAATTCCACACACAAAATGGACAACAGCAAGCATATAAGGAAGGTCAAGGGAAGAGGCCCATGTTCAGTCATGAAAAATAAAATTTTATGTTTTTCTGAAATGTAAGTGGACTTAGGATTGCTTGTCTGCAACATGCCAGTTCCAGAGATAAGGTGAGTCTAACTAAAGCCAGGAATGTGTAACCTTAACAAACAGGAGAGGCTTTCAAGCCCAAGCCAGGGCCTGCTGCAATGCAACAGACCGGATAATGATCCAAGTTCACTATGTAAAAGTATAAAAGTATCATAGGGAAATTCTTTACAGATAAGGTTTTTTAAATAAGAAAATTAAACTAAAGGAAAACACAGGAGATACAAAGTGTTGAAAAAGGAACAATTATAAAATTTACCACACAAGCAGAAATCAATGCTTCAAGCAAGAATTGAGTGTGTGATTCAAAAGAAAAAAAAATCAGAACACAAAAACCAAACCAACGAAGAGGAAACCTGCCCATATCAAGGTCCAAGAATTTAGAAAAAACAGAGTTTATCAAGACCAATGCTAGGGTCCAGCTGGCATGTTTTTGTTTTTTCAAGGAGAGGTCATGGCTTAGATCAGATACTCAGCGGGTACAGTACAGGTGCACAAATAAAACCTGCATCAACTTCGGAGTCCTTATAACGCTCTACAGGTGGCCTCACAGATCGCCTGTGAATGTGATTCCTTATTGTCTACTTCTTATTCACACTAATGAAGCATTTAAAGTCAGAAGAATAAATTGACAAATATCAAAGAATTGTGCTTTCATTTTCTTATTTAAGGATAGATTTATGGGTCTAGAAAACAAGAAACTCAAGGAAAACCACAGATTAATCCAGAAACCAATTGAGATATAAATCAAAACCGCAAACCAGGATACAAACTGACTCTTTGGATGTCAAATCAGATCAACAATGTCTGTTTTCAAGAGATCAATAATATCAAAGTCTACAAGGACCAATGTCTGAGTCCAACCTCTCTGCAGCTAACAAAACAACAGATTTTCTCTAGTGTGAGGACAAGATCCATCTTTCCATTCCCCTTTCCAGCATTCAATGGGTAGGGACCTAGACTACCTCACAATGGTGCCAATGAGGTCATTGCAAGAAATGAGCCAATCATCATCTCTAAGAAGAAGTAACATACAGTACACAGGTATTATTTTGACTCACGCTCTCAGAGAACAGGGAAGGCATGGATGGAGACCTGGAAAGATGGGTGTGTACTAGCTGCTTAAATGAGATTGGCATGTCACATTGCCTCTAATGACCCAATTCCTCCTGCTGGGTTCCAAAGTCCTGATGTTTATTAACTTCTCCAAACACACTCCTTCAAGAGACAAGCAATTCAGAGACAGGAGGTAGTGTGACCCCTCACATTCAAACCTTAAAGAGGACATTTTGACCTTAAAAAGAGCAGCAGTAACAAGCTCTGTGCTCACTTGGATTCCAGATGTTGTAGTTCAAAAGTAAACCCATGGGCTTCTTTAAGGCCCTTTTCTTTAGTTCTTTTCAAGAGAGGCAAAGAACATTTTGGCTCAGCCCTGAAATTCTCCAATGACTAACTACTGAAAACCTCCTATTCTCTACCTAGAGGCATGAGACCTACTTCCTTTTCTTAACCTCTTAGTTACAGGCATCAAAATGATGGTAGCATGTGTGTGACATAGTGATGCCATAAGGAATTGTGCTGTTCCTCAAGATCCCCCAAGGTATATTTTGTGTCCTGAGTGGCAGGGTGGTAGGGAAGGACTCTCAACATGATAGGGGGATTTATCACTACACAGAAAAGGTTGGGGGCTGGGGGAAGTATCAACCTGGAGGTTATGATCCAAGTGCAAGGCATAACTGAAGTCCTTATTTTTTACAGCTAATATTTTTGACAGCTAATAAGAACTTTACAGTAAAGAAAGAAGACAACATCCAAAATGTCAAAGATCAATGAAAAGACAATAGAAAATAGGTGATGCTAATAATTAAAAAAAAACACAAAAGCAAATGCACAAACTAAATCCAAAACAATAAACAGTAACTCAAAATCCAGGTACAAAAAAAACAAAAAAAAACCCCCAAATTATTGGGAACCAAACTCATTATGTTCAGGTCCGTGGGAATTACAGTTGTTCAATTCTAAAGAAGGACAATAAAAAATCAGAACTCCCTGATAACCAAAGTCTAGTCCAACTGCTCTGAAGCCAATCAACTTCCTTTCTGCAGCATGCGCACCGTTCCAGCTGTGCCTTCTGTGGGTGGCCACTATCATTTCTCACAATGGCAGATTGTGAGGTCATGGGATACATGTGCCAATCGCAGCTCATCAAAACCCCATTATCATTCTCTAGTTCTTTTCAAGAGAGGTGGAGACCATTTTGGCTCAGCCTTTGTCTTAGCAGGGTTTCTATCATGACCCAAAACAAGTTTGGAAGGAAAGGGTTTATTTGACTTACACTTCCAGATTATAGTCCATTATTAGAGGTAGTCAGGTTATGAACTCAACCAGGGCTGGAATCTGGAGGCAGGAGCTGATGCAGAGGCCATGGATAAGTGGGAGGTGCTCCTTACTGGCTTGCTTCCCATGGCTTGCTCATCCTTCTTTCTTGTAGACGCCATTACTATGAGGTCAGGGATGGCACACCCTCAATGGCTTAGGCTCTCCCACACTGATCACTAATTGAAAAAAATTCCCAATAGCTGTATCTCATTGAGGCATATTCTCAATTGAGGTGCCTTCCTCTCTGATACCTCTAACTTGGGTCAAGCTGACACACAAAACCATACTGTACAGGCTTTCAGAGCACTAGATACAGCATGATGGTGGGCTCAACTGCTTCCACTTGCATCAGGGTCTGAAGCAACTGGTTTCACTGCACTGACAGTCTCCTAGATTTCCTAATGACCCATTCTGCCTCCAGCCAGGCTCACATCAAAGGTTTCTTAACTTTTCAAGTGATGCTGCCTAAGAAGACAAACCATTAGATAGCACAGGAAATATCACATGTTGAGAAGCTTTTTACTCTTAATAATAATGATTAAAATGAAAGATAATGATAGACTCAGGAAGCATTGTGATTCCTCATTATGGACACTGGCTTTTTTACTACTTGAGAAGTTAGGAAGAGTTCTTCAATGGCTTTGTGACTTGGCTTTTACAGACTCATCATCTCTCTCAGGTGTTCAATTCCTTTGCTAAACTGGACAGATAGGTTTTAAAAAGTGCTTCCTCACTTACATGGAGATGCTCTGCTGTAAGATGCTCTGCTTCCAAGGCACCCCAGGACACGTGAGGAACATCAAGGGGCCTCAAGGAAGAAGCTTCATACCAACTACCCTATAAGACCCTCATCTAACTTCTGATGAGAAAATCTAGATCTCAAAAGACAGTGGTTGATGGGTTTAGTATTATTGAGAAATTCATCATTCCAGAATAAATACGCACAAAAATGTTTTATCTCTATGGCCATGAAAGGTGGAGCCATGGTGTCCTTTCCCTTTCCTCTGAGGCCCCTTGATGTTCCTCACGTGTCCTGGGGTGCCTTGGAAGCAAGCATCTTACAGCAGAGCATCTCCAGTAAGTGAGGAAGCACTTTTTAAAACCTATCTGTCCAGTTTAGCAAAGGAATTGAACACCTGAGAGAGATGATGAGTCTGTAAAAGCCAAGTCACAAAGCCATTAAAAAACTGCTTTGTTTTGGGGTTATTACTAAACTGTGGAAATAAATTTCTTATTTTATTGGCAATTGTAAAGTCAAGACCAACCTACCCAGAGATGGAGGGTGGGAGGAGGGCTCCTTATTCTGTTACCATTTTTGTCCTCCACTAAGGTTAGTTCTTTGTTCTACATTCTGTTCATTCTGTCATATGGGTTTTCATCCAAAGCATCAGGCCTGATCTGCCTCTCTGCCCTGCACAGAAACAAAGCTGTCTAAACTGCAGGAAGATTGTAGAATTGTTCCCTGGGAGATTTCCTGCAAAGCTTTCACCTGGTCTTCCAGTGTATGTTTTGGGGATGAAGAGATGGAGAACTCCTGACTCTCCTAGGGCTTCATTTTGGTTTAGTCCCTGTCATTGACATGGCCTAATCAACTGGTGTCTGCCTGTATTCCTCTTTGTAGGACCTGCTATCTGTCTGTGTTGTCCTGGACCTTGTACTTTCCTCTTTGATCTCAAGTCTGTAGCTCTGATCTCAGACCAAGGATGTGTCTTCAGCTTCCCTGCAGCTTCTGTCTCTTCTGTTGTCACTGCAGACTCATTTGCATTTCTGTTATCCTGCTTCTGAAACCTCAAGGCTTCTGTGTTCTCTTATGCACTTAAACTGATTGTAAAAACTTATGGATAGCTAGCAAGCAAGGAAGCAGAAATGATACAAAGAATGATAGAAAGTTAGATAGAAAGGAAGAAAAAGAATGGAATAAAGATGATAGATTTACTGTGTAATATGTGATTGAGTATTAATATTCCTAATTAAAATGGTATGATTAACCACTGCTCCTCACCTCAGTAGAGGTTAAAAAGGAAAGTAGTAATGTCTGACCATTTCCTGCCTCTGACATCTCCACACCTTGTGAATTTGTTATTCAGTAATTTCTGATATTGTGGAAAGAACAAATGCTCTTTTCTGTTCAGGACAAAGTGTGCTCAGAACACACCCTCTCTTTAGGAGAGTGTAACTGCCTAGGAGTACCTTCCACACACAAGAGCTGAGCCTTGGTAGACAGCTGCCTGCTATCCTCTGTCTTCCAATGGTCTTTCAGAGGGGCCCAGGATTTGAGCTAATCGCTTAAGACAGCATCACATCTAGACATCATTACATCTAAGACTGAACTTTCCCCAGCATTGATCCATCCACACAGACTCAGCCCTTATGATTGATCTAAATATCTCAGTTAAATCTAGCTTTTTTATTTATTAACTTTCTATTTATTCAGACTTTTCTTCACTTCAGTCACAATAATTTTGTATTTGCTCTACATAATACCTTACCTAATGTACCATATATAACTAATTTTTGGAATATAGTAATATAATCCACAAAAATAAATAAGTTTTTAATAAAAATTAGTTTCATGTCTTCATTGTTTATATATATGAACAAATATGGGTTTTAAAATATTGGCCATATGTTCCACAATCTTAGCCAACTGCTTAGCTGTTCCATAAACATCTCTGATACATCTAGGAGACTGTCAACATACATGAGCTTGCCATCTGAGAAGAACGCTTTTCCTTCCCAAGGTACATGCATTCTCTTCTTTTCCTACCTTGCTACCTACCTAAGTCTTCTAACGGGAGATTGAGTATGAATGGAGAAAAAGATGTTTGTCTGTTCTCAGTCTTTGGGAGAAAGCACCTAATTTCTCTCATTAAATATGATGTTGCTTTAGTATATGCGTGATGTTGAGAGTTTTTGCAATAAATTGACATTCATGTTTTTCTATTTTTTTTCTGCACCAATTATTATAATCAACTTCTTTTTAAAATTTCCATCAATATAGTTGACTTAAATGGATTGACTTTGGTTTTTTTTTTTTTTTTTTTTTTTTTTTTTTGGTTTTTTGAGACAGGGTTTCTCTGTGTAGCCCTGGCTGTCCTGGAACTCACTCTGTAGACCAGGCTGGCCTCGAACTCACAAATTCGCCTACCTCTGCCTCCTAAGTGCTGGGATTAAAGGTGTGTGCCACCACTGCCTGGCTACTTTATCTTTTCAAAGACTTGTTGATTTTTATTTTTGTGTGTACTCTGAATTACAAATTTGTACTACATGCATACTTGGTGGCCTTTGAAAACAAAAGAGGCCATCAGCGACCCTGGAATTGGAGTTACAGATGACTGTGAGCAACCACATGGGTGCTGGAATTGGACACAGGTTTTACAAGGGCCATAAGTGCTCTTAACTCTGAGCCATTTGCCAGTCCCATATTTTATTCATATTTATGCATATCTTGGTGTGTATGTGTGTCTTTGTGTCTGTGTGTCTGTGTGTGTCTGTGTGTCTATATGTCTGTGTGTGTGCGTGGTGTGTGTGTGTGTGTGTGTGTGTGTGTGTGTATGTAGTGCTCATGGAACTCAGGAGAGGGCATCAGATCACCTGGAGCTAGAGTGGCTGTATATAGATGCTGGGAACCATATTGTGGTAGTTTGAATAGGTATGGCCCCCATAGACTCATGTGTTTGAATGCTTGGCCCATGGGGAGTGGTAATATTAGAAAATTTGGCCTTGTTGGAGTAGGTGTGGCCTTTTTGGAGTAAGTGTGTCACTTGGAGGTGGGCTTTGATGTCTCCTATGCTCAAGTACTGCTCAGTGTGGCAGACAGTCTCCATTTGCCTGCCTTCAGTTCAAGATGTAGAACTCCTGGCTCCTCTAGCAGCGTGTCTTCCTGCATGCTACCATTCTTCCCACAATGATGATAATGGACTTAAACCTCTGAAGCTCTAAGCCAGCCCAAATTAAATCTTTATAAGAGTTGCATTGGTCATGGTGTTCCTTCATGGCAATAAAACTCTAAGACATATGCTCCTGCCCTCTGAAAAGGCAGCTCATGCCCTTTACTGCCAAGCCATGTCTGTTGTTCAAGAGGATTTGTTATAAACTGATGAAAGAAACTTACCTTCAACAAATCCATCCTGATCTTGATGAACAAGCTGTATGTTGGCTTTCATTTGCTTGCATTTTGTTTATGATACATGCAAGATCTGTTTCCATTTCATAGATTAGTTTTCCTTCCATATTACTTATTTACCTAATTTTCATATCATGGTGATGCTAAAATAATGGCATGAATTAGAAAGCGTTACCTATGCATATGTTTTCTAAAAGAGATAATAGAGAGTTGATGTTATTTCCTCTTTAATACATGGAAGATCTCACCAGTGAAATTGTCTCAAAAAGACATTTTTTCCTTTTTCTTTTTAAAAGACTATTAATTATTGTGTTGATGGGACATGGAGAGATGCCTCAGTTGTAAAATCACTCTTATGCAAGCATGGGACATGAGTTCTGAATTCCAAGACCCAGATAAAGCCAGACACATGGTGCCACCTGTCTATAATCCCAGCTTTCTTACATCAAATTAGGAGATGGAGACAAGATGTTCCTGGGTACTTGAGGGCCAAGTAGTCTGTGTATATGGCACAAACAAATTTAGTTTTAATTATGAGTAATTAATCAAAATAAAACCCTGGATGAAGAAGATTAGCTACTGAGATTGCATTTTTGAAGCAATCCTTAACAAGAGAAAAAGGATGGGAGGGGGCAGAAATCTGGGATATTAAGGATACAAGATGCTGCAGTAGAAGGAGCCACTAGCATGGCTCAGAGTCCTGAGGAACTCAGGATGCATTTACAAATGGTTTGTTCCCATCCTTCTTCAGTTTCACATGACTGATCTGATGGCCTGGGCTGTGGTTCTCCAAGGAAGTCAGTCTGAGGTCAAGGTGCTTCGTTGTTGAGTGTTGGAAGTCTTGGGAGAGATAGGATGTTGTTGGGCTGCACTTCTGCCTTTCTCTGGGGTGTCTGAGTGGCACCTGCCAGCTGCTTAGGGGAGACACAACACAGTCCATGATAGGGTCACAGTCTGTGCCTCCCAGGATGAGAAACAGAAGCTGTGGGATGGATGCTGCAGTTCTCAGTCACAGGAAGTTAATAGCTTACTGGATCCTCAAGTGAGGCCTCTGATCACCTTAGCCAGGATATTTCCTGAGTCCTCACTACTGTTGTGTCAGATCTCAGTGCATTTCCATCTTTGGGTATATGTAGACAACCACTGTGGCTTCATAAGTTACTCTTGATCTGAGGAGTGACTTTGACAAAAATCTTCAGAGGGTTTGGTGGCATCAGGAGCTGAGGTCACTGCTCCAGGGAGCCGGCGGGAGTGAGCTTGCCCTCTGGTGGAAGTTGAAGGCATGACATGGAGGTAGGATTTGAGAGCACTTGCCTATGGTTTTATGGGGCAATACTGAAGAGAAGCTGCCCTCCTGCCAGTCCAGATCTTTGGGATTCAATTGCTCTTTTCAGTGGCACCTAAAAGACCCCTGCTCAGCCCTGATTTGCTAAGAAGCTCTCAAGGGATTGCTTGTCTGGATTGGCCCCTTCTCTGCTCTCTTGTTCAGGTCAGAAACCTCACTGATGCCTGGTCACTCCTGTAGTGCTAGTGGGCTCCACAGATAGAAGAACTTGCTGTGCAAAGTTCATGAATGACTCATTGCCTTGGCCACATAACCCAGGAGACCCAGTGTAACCTTTCCATTAGCAGAGCCTGAAATCACCCACCTTCAATCTGCTCCTCGAGGAACCTATTTATTTAATTGTATATATTATTTACTTACATGTTTATATACTTGTATATCTTACTTATTTACTTGTATATTTTAATAATTTTCATTCTTTTAAACTTTATTAGTGTATGCTTTTACTGTGAAACTTTATACTTGTCAGGTCTCAGGCAGCTCATATAACTAGAACTGAGCTCAAGCTGGACTGCAGAACTTCTCTTCTTCCCCACCTTGCTCTTTCCTGCTCTACTGCTTCCATAGCCCTGTCCATGCCCGGTCTGATTTGCATTCTGTCTGACTGAATTCTTCCAGATACCTCTGGATATTTTCTCTCTCTTAGTCACAATATAAACCTTCCTTTAATGATGGATCAAACATGTCACAGTTTCTTTACCTCACCCTCTTGAATACAATATTCTCTTTACAAATTTTTGAGACAGTCTTGCTCATGAAGCCCATGGTAGTGTGGAACTCATGAATATACTGCCTCCCTCCTGCATGGTGGCACTACATGCCTGCACCATGACACAATTCCCACCCTATCTGATAGACTTCATTTGACCATGTCAGAGGTAGGGATGTATGTTTTCCTGGACAGGCACCGATGGCTAGGGTAGGGAGATGGGCCATCTATGGTACCTCCATGGTATAGGAGATCCAGGGGTATGCCTCTTACACCAGACAGTTAGCTCTTCTCAGATCTCCATGGATGCTGTATGCCTGCCTCTTCTTCTTCACTTATAATGGAGAGAAATTACTGCCAATAAACCTCAAGAGAAAGGCCTTATTGGGATGTTTTTATTTTCTTTTTCAGATCTAATGGCTCACACCTCCATTCCATTCTTGAGGTTTCTTTAGAATTCTTTTACAAGATTTTAAAGGTCCAGTTGGTAATGAAAATAAAATTTCATGGCACACATCTCAGAATAAGACACCCTATCCCATTGCTAGTTCTGTAGGGACTAGTTGTTGTGTCTGCTTTCTCGTCTTAAGGACCTTTGGGCATCACCCAGAAAAATGTGCCCAAGAAACCTTTCCTTTCTGTCTAGGTATCTGTCAACTAGTCAGCCATTCCCAAATTATCCAGATCCACGTCTGTGTTCAGATAACAGAACACTGGTCACTTTAATAACTGTGGATTTTCTTTTGCAAAAGGTCCTTCAGATATTTCTCTCTCTCTCTCTCTCTCTCTCTCTCTCTTCTCTCTCTCTCTCTCTCTCTCTTTCTCTCTCTCTCTCTCTCTCTCTCTTTCTCTCTCTCTCCTTTTCTCTCCCTCCCTCTCTGAACAATAACTTATTGAGATCCCTCCTTCCCAGTCTCTAAAATTTTGAGGTCACTTTCTCTGCTTATAGATCTTGTTTGCTAGTTCCAAGAAGATAATGAAGGCAGGGGCACAGAGCACTACTCTATGACACTCTTGAGGCGGCTGTTACTGTCTTCCTCATACTTGAAGAACACACTCTGCAGATCCAGTGCCTCATACATTGCTTTCACCTGGGCCACTTTTTCTGGGTCTTTGTCCATAATTCTCTGGCGCTGCTGAGGAGTGACTCATAGCAAACCTGAACCACCAGCAAGCTGGATTGTTGTCCTGGATGTCAGTGCTGACCTTTCTGGTCACACTGGAGTCTCCAAAGAATCAAGGTAGTTGTCCTGGCCTTGAAAGAATTCGCCTGTCTCCAACAGATCTTCGGGTATTGGCATGTTCCTTCTACCCATCAACGCCATGTCCATGACAGCTGTGATAGGCAGGTAGAAAGAGCAGGAAGCTGTCTTGTCTTTGACAGTAGATTTCTACCTCCTTTCAGTGTATCTACCAAGATCCACATGGCCCTGGGGTGCTGTGATGAGGTCCAGAGTCTGCCTGATCTCAGTCTGATAGGAGCTCTGCAGAAGAGCTCAGCACTTTCAGGTAGTTGGACTGCTGCCTGCAGCAGAACTTTAGCAGGCAGTAGATAGAGGCTTCTGGAAGCAGAGCAACACTGATGGCATCCAAGCCTATGCCTGGCTTCTGATACCAGCAATCTGCCCTTTGTGAGATAGGAAAGTGTGCATGATACATCTGACTCAAAGAAGAAGCCTGGAGCAGTTCTACACACCATCCACAGTCAGGGCTCACTGAAGATTCTCAGCATCCTGTTTCCTTGGCTCCACCAGCTCCTGGATGGATTGTATCATGGTCAAACCTGGATTGTACTTGCCTCCTATGGGTATTGTACTCTAGGACCTCCGTGAGCTGGGTTATAGCATCCTGTGTCTCTGGGTATCCTAGCTCATCCTCAGCACCTTGTCAATCTGGGAGAAGTGCTGGATGAAATCCTGCTTTTCTTGGTTATGAACATCCAATGTCTGGTCCCTTTCATTCTGAGAGAGGAGCTAAATACTCTGTTGTTCAATGTAGATGCTCCTGGGAGGTGTTTCTCTTAATATGGTAGTGATTGATCTAGAGATCCAGGACAGAGCCTCCATCAATCTCTTTCATTATCTGGTACAAACAGTATCCTTAAGAGGAATCCACACTATTTGGCTACACTATGTGGACCCAAAACAGTGATTTCTTTTGCAATGACTCGGTTTCATCTCTAGCTTCTTTCAGTCAATGTTTTTCCAGCAATTACTTTCTGACTCCCATTATCACTGTCTTTGAACATCTTACTAAAAGCCTTTCTCAGTTTTTTCCAGCATGGTAAAGTATTCCTTGGAGTCTGTTTCAGGTTCTGTATGACTGACACCACAGAGTTCAGAATAGCCACTTCCTGGCCACAGATGGTCTAGCTGTGCCCCTATGCCACACCCCCTCCAGAAGAGTCTGTGTGACTGGGCGAAATCTTGACACACTCACCAGAGGTGACAACTTCAAAGAAGTCAGTCTCCTGGAGCTGTTGGCTGTCCTCTTAGAAGGATATGTTCTTCATGTGGTGTGGCTGTCATGCTTGGAACACCTTTTCTTGCTATCTCATTTCTACCCTGTGTACTTTTGCTCAGGGCACTTCCTGCCCTACTATCCTCCCATGGACAAAGAAAGGTCACAGAAAGTGCAACAGAGATAACCACTGGCACTATTCTGGACTTAGCCTTCCCATGGGAAAATGTCACCATTAATCCTACTGAATAGGGACTTTTGACTGAACTACAGCAGTAAGAATTGTTTTACCAGAACTCCCTGTAAAGATATACAGCCCACAAGAGTGGAGATGGTTAGACAGGAAATTATTCCAGTTACTGACTCTTAAAGATTTCCTTTAAAAGACCCTGAAAACTCTAAAAAGAAAGGGCTTTATGGCATTCCTAAGAGATTCGTGGATGGCAGATGGCAATGCCTTATAGCAGGGATATGGTGGTTTCCTCCTGTAATCTGGATGGGGCTACAGTGTGCTCCCCTGATCCCTTGCCACATTCAGGAGTTTATGATGAATTTGGAAATTGATGGGTCAATCACAATAGAGAAAAGGTATCATATTATTCACTCCCATTTATGGAGAATTTGGCACTATCAGGACCAAAGCCCCTAAGTTAGTGTTAGAATTTTTTAAATATATTAGAGGAAATTAGGAAGAAGCCTAGTGATTAAAAGATATTAACATAAAAGATTACACTAATAAATGAGAAGACCCCAGACATACATAAGAAGCCCTTATATGATGAATCTAATTTGGCAGCTCACAAAGCAACAAGAAAAAGGTTACTATATAATCTCAGATAGCTAACTGCTGACCACAAGTCCCACTGGGTGGCTTGCCAACTTGGCCACTGTCTCACATTAGAGATAACATCAACTTCACACATGCCTTGCAAATGAATAGTTTACTGATTTCTTAGAGTTGGGTTCAATTTATGAGTATGTAATAAGAACATTGTAAAAATGTTCCTGAGAACCTTTATCCTTTCTGTCCCTGTGTATTTGCAACATTGCTTTTTTCTTTGCTTTATGATTATAAAAGTCTAGTGCTTGAATAGTAAAATCGCACTCAGATCCAAGACAACCTTGCGTCTGTGTCTGTCATTCGCCGACTCCTTGCCCACCTGAAACCAGTCCCCCTGGGTTGCCTCAGTGGTCTATGGCATATATATATATGAATGGAATGAGGTTATCATGCCAGACTGTTGGGAGCCAGCTCCAAGCAGAAAGCAGCTATCATCTTTGTAGCCATCTCAGGCCATATACCCTGACAAAAGACTTGTTTTTCAACAGCCTACAACAGCTGAGCACACGCTGATAAACATTTTGTTTTTCTCACATGTCCTGTTTTGTTGTATAATGCCCACAGCTGCAAGGCACGTGGCAAAATGCCTTCAGCTGTGTTATCCTGCTTGTCCACAGCTGCAAGGAACGTGGTTAAGCATTTTCAGCTGTGTTCCCTGCTTGTGCCTATAAATATCATGGATTTCCTTTTAATAAAGTGGACTTGATCAGAGTCTCTGTCTTGTCTCCATTCTTCAAGTCTTTTGCCCCTCCATCCCCACTCTCTCTCCTGCTAAACCCTGTGACTGACTCACATGGGCTGGGTCACCAGACCACTTCACATCCACATTTATTGTACACTGATTTTTTGTTTAAGATTTATATATTTTCATGTATATGAGTGTTTTCCTGCACATATATGTGTACCATGTGTATGCCTGGTGCAAACAGAGGCCAGAAAAGGGTGTTGGATTCCCTCAAATTTGAGTTAAAGGTGGTTCTGAACCTCCATGTATGTGCTGGAAACTGAATCTGACTCAAGAGAACAAGTGCTCTTAAGTGATGAACCATCTCTCAGTCCATATTGTTGCACTGCTAATAACAGCCAAGATAAACAATCTGCCTGGGTGCAATCACACATAAATAAGAAATATACAAAACACAACACACACACACACACACAACAGACAGAGCAAGACACGAGAGAGAGAGAGAGAGAGAGAGAGAGAAAGAGAGAGCATACTCATAGGCACAGGCACAAGCAAATGCACAAGACGCAGACACAGACTAAGATGCACACATATCTAATTATGGGTCTTTTGTCTTTAAAAAATGGTGTCCTTCTGAGCTGTGGCACCAAGAGACTTTGAAGCCTGAGTCTGCTCTTGGTCACTTGTTAATAAAAAGATTCACATATTTTTAATTGGCTTTATTAGCATGGTTGTCAATAACTATCTTCTGAGCAGAACAGGAGCAAACATAGTGAACACACATTAATAACAAACAACAGCACACAGAATATGAGACATGCATCCAGCATATGCCATCTGTCTCTCATAATAGTATTTATGCTTTAAAAATCCCACTAATCTGCACCTAGCCTAATTTGAAGTCTCCCATCCTAATTCAACTTCAAAATAAGATGCACCCACCTAGGGATCCATCCCATCTGCAGAACCAAACCCCCACACTATTGCTGATGTCAAGAAGTGCTTGCTGACAGGAGCCTGATATGGCTGTTCCCTGAGAGGTTCTACCAGCACCTGACTAATACAGATGCAGATGCTCACAGTGAACCATTGGACTGAGCCCAGGGACCCCAATGGAAGAACTCTGGAAGGAATGAAGGAGCTGAAGGGGATTGAAACCCCATATGAAGATCAATATCAACTAACTGGACCACTCAGAGCTCTGCAGGGACTAAACCAAAGAGTGTACATGGAGGGATCCAAGGCTCCAGATACATATGTAGCAGAGAATGGCCTTATCTGACATCAGAGACAGGGGAGAGTGGCTTGGTTCTCCAGCATAGTGGGATGCTTGAGGGGTGAGGTGGGAGTCGGTGAGTAGGTGGAGGAGCACTCTCATAGAGGCAAAGGGGAGAGGACCAGGGCCATAGGACAGGGGTGACCGAGAAGGGGAATATCATTTGAAATGTAAATGAATAAAATGATCAATAAATATAATAAAAAGATATGCAAATACTCTGGAAACATATTTTCCATCCTATTTCCTTACCTCATCAAGCCATAATCTTTGCCTTTTAATTTTTTGAGAGACAGTCTTGGTATGAACCCAGGCTCACTTGGCACTTGCAAAGTAGCCTCGTTCATTTTTTAATTTGTGACTCTCCTGTCTTATCCCCAGACATGTTCTGAATGCAAGCCTGAATCACCATTTGTTGCTTGCGGTATAGTCTTGTTTCACTAATACACCCATCATGATTTTCTTATGGAGGTAAGGTTGCCACCGTGTTATGCCTCATGTTTGAAGCACTGTTTTATTGAAGAACTTGTAAATTGTTCCCTGGGTTCACAATGCATGCTCTTGTCTTTAAATGTCATTTCTGCTCATTGAAAATGTGAGGTATAGAGAAAAACACTAACTGAACAGGGAGCAAATTTGGATTAAGGGAAGAAATAATCACAGCTAGAGACTCTCCAGAACTATGCATTTATTTATCAAGCTTGTTCAATATTTGTATTACAGAGACAAACTCAAATCACAATCTTGAAGGATCCTGGGTCTGGAATTCCAGTAATTCCTTGTCCACAGATAGGAGTCTCAAACATTTTGATTTTCTGTGTATGGGAAGAGAAGAAAACAGCACATGTGGTGAGTTTAATCTAACTGGATACAGACAGCAGGATTCTCTGCAGGAAAACAAACTGGCCTGGGTGGAGAATGAGATCCTTCAGATTTTCTACCATAAGCACTTTGTTAAGAGACTTAGAGGAGTCTTCGTAGGTTAGTACACCAATCCAAAGGAGCACATTTCTGCATTTTTCACTCAGCAACAATTGTCTGAGCTCATCTCACAAAAGTTCAGATAGTTTTGAGGGGAAGGAGGTGAGAGGAAGGCTCGTGGTAGGAATGCTAGGTGCTCACCTGAGCTGCAGGGGTTGCTGTATTCAGCAAAAGCCACTTCATCTGAAAGACATGGGAGTCAAACTTGAGAATGGGAGTTTTTGAGAGAGGATTTTGTGGAGTGTAGGTGATGTGTTAGGACTGACCACTTTCCTCAATCCAGACCTGGATGACTACTGAAAAGTCATCTCTCTGGGAACATCAGACAAACCAAAGGAGGAATTTTCTCCCCTTGAAGCCACTGGTTGACACTTTTATCCTGGGCCAGCAAGATGGCTCAGTGGGGAAAAGTGCTTGCAGCGATGCCTGATAACCTCAGTGAGTTATCTTTCCAGGTGACCAATCAGACGATTCTCATGGCAGAAGCAGAGAACCATTTCCCCAAATAGCCTGCTGACCTCCACAGGCTCTGTGATGTGCCAGCCTCTCACACACTAAAGAAACAAATGTATAACAACACTGGAATCTTTTACCCTGTACAGAAAAAATCAAAGTGTGCTTGTCCTACAGTGTTTGAGCAGAATACTACCACGATCCTTGTAGACATAATTCTTTCAGATTCCGTCCTATGTTTCTTCTTTCCCTTCACTATTTCATGAATTATTCTAGTCTGAAACATTTCGTACATCTCTTCACTTGACAGAAAAATCCCCATTTAATTCCCCTGATCTGGCTTTGCTTTCTTTGGTTATTGCTCAGCACACAGGCTACAATTCTCTCTCATCTTTTATTCCTTCTGTAATTATTTGTACAACTCTTCATCTTCCCATGGCTGTGATCATAAGATTTGTGTGTCTTTCATCCTGTAGTCCATACATTGTAAAATGTTTGGTCCCTTGGGTCATTTGGATGTTTGATCCCACATGATTGCTTGGACAACCAGGAGCAAGGTATGAGTGACTGAATAAACTGAGATTTTATAAATGGTTGTCTGGCCTACATAATGGGTCAGTATCTGAAAAACAATTGTTTTTAATAGTGGGTATGATGGCATATGCCTGTAATATCAGCATCTGAGAGGATGAATCAGGAGGACTGAGAATTTGGGCCAGCCTGTTTTACATAGTGAGAAACTGTAAAAACAGAAACAAAAACCAAAAAAACCCAAAACAAAAAAACCAACAAGTTTCTTTATGGCCCACTACCATATTTTGCTCACCTGTCTCATAGTAGTCATAGACTTTCACAATGGCAGCTGCAGGTTCCTTACTGGGATGTCTTGTTGAATGATGAAGGAGAAGGCCAGCGTCTCATTGGTCACCTGGGAAAGAGAAAAAATGATCCAGACTCAGGAAAGGGGTCAGTGTTTTTCTTCAGCATGACTCAGTTATGCATTGGATAGCATTTAACCCCACAGTCACTGTCTTCAGTAACTGCTCGCCTATGTGAGCCCTGATATGGTGAAATGGATTTTAGACTGGGGACTTAAGAACTGAAGTAGAGGCTTCTGAGAGTATATTAAAGTTTTTCAGTCTATTAAACCATTCCGAAAATCCATATTCCTCCTTAATGTATGTTATTTGACTTTGTCCACTGTGAGAGTTAAATCCTTTGACTTGCTGACTTGGGACTCTATGCTAAGTCCCAGAAAATCCAGCAATGAGGAAAGAAAATTTAAAATTTTGTTTTATTATTTTATTATTATTATTATGTGTTTGTGTTTCTCTCTCTCTCTCTCTCTCTTTCTCTCTCTCTCTCTCTCTCTCTCTCTCTCTCTCCTCTCTCGTCTGTGTACTCATGGAGCCAGAAGAGAGAATTAGATCTCCTGGAACTGGAGTTACAGTTTTGAGTTGGTATTGCTCCTGAAACTCAATTCTGATCTTCTGCAAGAGCAGTAAGTGCCCTTAACTGCTGAGTCAGGAATCCAGGGCAGAGAAAAAGAACTCAAAATATCATGTAGCATGAGGGAACGTGCCTCTAATTCTAAAAGCTTCCTCAGAATTGCTTCTCTTCTGCTATATGATTCCCACATGGAAAGACTGTCACCTTGGCATGTAGAGGAAGGCAGGAAGGACCCTCACCTGACCTACATAGATCATGCAAGGACTGTCCCCTCAGCATGTCAAGGAGACAGGAAGTAACTTACCTGATCCAGATATAATAAGACATTGTTGTTGCTCACTTCCGTTCTGCTCACGTGCTCTAATTTTTCAAGCTGAAAATGAGAGAAAACCTCATGTTACTGAAAAAGCAAAGGCCTTGGTGGTGAGAGAGGTAAATGAACTGTGGGACTCAGGTGATAAAAAGGGATGTTATTGAATTCACTTAAAGAATGGCAAGAGCCTTTCCAATAAGAATGAGCATATATTTAGAAAATTGTGAATGCAATTCTACTAAGGCCTGACTAAATATGATTTCATGTAGTAATAGGTATTTTTAACTTTTGGTTGAACATAAAATAGTCACCCATTTAGCAGTACTTACCCTATATTCTCTCAGTTCTACTATCAACCTTACCTTGATAATTTTCAAAGGTCTTAAAACACCTAAAACTACACCTACAATTTTGGCATTTAATATGTTCCCCTGAGTCATTATTGACCAGGTTCATTACACTTTAAAAGTTACTCTTAGCTAGATTGTGGACTTAGCGAACTCAGATACCTTTCTTGTGTTTCTTGTGCTGGCTGCTATCACAATCCATACCTATATCAATAAGTTTTTTATCCACTTCAAGTGTATTATATGAATGCTAACATTGCTCTGACATGGGTTGACATAATTATGATGGTGTTGGTAGGTCCTAGTCTGAGGATACAGAGAATCCAAACATCTTGTCTCTGCTTACCTTTTTCACTGTTGGTTTCAATGGGATGAAACCAGATACCATCTTCACATCAGCAATTACCATGTTGGATGCTGGACAGTTCCCCGTGTATCTACAGACCAAAGAAGGAGACAGAAGGAGTCATTTTTATAATTTGGATCTTGCCTCCTTTGAGGTCCAGCATAATTCCTGATATAGCCTCTGTGATTTTTCCATACCTTAAAATTATATGGCCTTTATTGTGACTATAAATAGACTGCATAACAAAATTTTCTGGAGAGTGCAATAAAATGGCTGGATCTGCCAGGCATGCTGGTGAGATAATGGTCTGCTTAGCTGGTAAGAGACCTAATATCAAAAACAAGTATGTATGGAACCTGAGGGCTGATGACTGACATTGTCCTTTGTCATACACACACGTGCTGGCACACACACACACACATACACATACACACATACACACAGACACACACACACACACACACACACACACACACACACACACACTTATTTATGATGATAAGTCACACTATGGATTGAATGTATTCTTTCCATCCAATAGCCCTTCAGTTTCTGCAATTGGACTCGTTGCAGGTTATATTTTGTATTAAGTTTTTGATGAGTGTCAGAAGAACTGAATGTCTTTTTCTTCAAAAAAATATGGAATTTTAAAAGACCAGGAAGGCTATTCTTTGTTGGTGAAGAAGAATAACCCATGTTAAGGTCTCATGAGAAAGAATAATGTATTATTTTATTATGATAGAGGGCAAGAAACAAACCCTAAAAGTAGACTTATTAGAAATCATAATTCTACAATTCTTCATTGTTCATTTAGCTGAAGTTCAGTATTTTTATTTATTTTTTTTACAGACAAAGGAAAAATGTTAATGAAGACACCCATTTTAGATATTTTCAAACCTGTTCCATAAAGAGTTCTAGGAAGACAGCCCTATGGTAGCTGAGAGACAGAGTCAGATGCTCATACAAAGACAGAGACACATGCATATCGCATACCTGATTTCTAGTGAGATCTGGAAGCTGTTGTGGCCTTTGGGATTATTACAAGTTAGAGGTGTTGTCTGTACCCGTAGAGCAAATGCAGCCTGCTGCTTTCCACGTGCATGTTGTATCTCAGCGCAGTCTGATAAGTAATGAACAGAAGTACTTCACTCCATTGCAATGAGTCCTTGGGTCAATTTTTCCAATTTGATCACAATGTGTGCTGGTAGGCAAAGCCAGACTTTCCATTTTGGGAAGGAGGCTCACAGTTGCATACCCACACCTTCCCAGCATCTTACCTGAGCATACACACATCCTTCACCCAACACACTGATGGTATATTCCCCAGGAATGTCTGGTAATGGGACATGCTGCAGTAACAGGCGATTACTGTTCTCTACTTGGAACTTTTGGGAAAATGATCCTGAAGACTGGATGGTCACCAAAGCATTTTTCAGGGTTCTGGAAAAAGTAACTGCTCCATATTTGGACAGAGCATCGAGAGCCACCACAGTGTCCTGACAGAAATGAATAAAATCTTTCAGGATAACATCCATTTGGAAGGTTTTGAGCTCTTACCAAAGTTCATTCTAGCTGTGACAAACTGTCAGGAGATTTTGTCTTTAATTATTTGAGCTCTAGACTTAATTTCAGGCTTTAATATAAAATATATTTGAGAGTCAAAAACATTCACATGCTTTTTCCTCCTTAGAGTATCCTAGCATATGCAAATCAACCCCTACAGCCAGCAGAAAATATAAATACAAATTTAGATTTTCCTCCCAGCATTTGTTGGTTTTCTTCCAATTGTCCAAGTTCCCATGGTTACACCCTCTGTCTTCCCACAAAATCACACCCCTGCTCTCCTCAACAAACGTGCTTTTTCCCTTGCTGAGCCATCAAGACATACAAACAGCATGGCCAAGTGCCTGTCCTGATTCAGTCTTATTAAATAGAAAAAAATCTATGATCTAGTGAGGTATCTCCACTTCCTTGCTCCTCAGTGGCATGCTCTGTGCAAGTGTACTTCATGCTCCCGGAAGGATCTCTGTCACATGATCCTTCCTTATCCAGGGAGCTCCAGATGCTATCCTGACAACAGAGTCCAACAAGAGAGCAGATGCATGTATCGAGGGTTTTACGATCACAACACTTACTGTCAATTGAAAGGAGAGAGGGAAAGAACTGAGTTTCAAAGCAGGGTGGCTAGTATCATGGAAGGTTTTTTTTTTGTACACTGTATTTCTCCTTTAGAGAACCTACTGTCTCACTATACTTGTCTGGAGATTAATTCTGCCCTCTATGCCCAGAATAAATTATACTTATTATGGTAGATGTATATTTTTTGGAGGTAGGGGATATTATCTCATGAGAGTTATACTGTCTAGATGATAAACTGAATAGTTTACAGTCCTGGCTGTTCCCAAGTATCAAGAGGTAAAGCAGAGCAGCAGTACCTCTGGCTATCTTGGAGAAAACCTGAGGGTAACCAACTTTCCATAAGATTAAGGAGGGTCTATCAGGAGAAGGGAAACAGAAGTATCTAAGGTGAGTAGGTCAATAGACTTCTCAGTTTGGTCTTAGGTTTCCATATGCGTTCTAGAGTGTTGAGACTATGTCTAGGATTCTAGATACTCCAGAATTTTTGACATTGTTTTGTATTAAGGATTGGATCTGGGTTAGAAGTTCTAGGCAACGTAAACCTGTTTCACTAACTGTGGTCTGAAGAGAACTCCTTGTGGCTGGGCACAGGAACTAGGACAATTTATTATGGAATACAGGAGCCCTCACTTCCTACAGACACAAAATATCCACAAGTAACATGTCCTTGTTCTTCTCTCTGCTTCCCCTTTTTATGGTCCCTGCATCTCTTGTTAAATCCCTAGTCCATGGGACTTTGAAGGAAAACCACCGACCTGTGTGGAGGAGAAGCCTCCATGGAATTCTGCTGCTTTGTGAGCCACTTGATGGTGCTCCTTGACAAAGTCAGGTCCTCAGGGTTGGGGCTGGTTGGGCAGTGAGGCGAGCCAGGACACATAGGAACTCATCTCTACCTCAGCAGAGGCAGCCTGGGGTATGTACAATGTGTCCTCGAATTTCCTGGGTTTCTGAGGTCTTTCCCAATGGATGGAGTTGTCTTATGGTAAAAACAGAAAAATAATGAAAAGTCTGAGTGGTCAATGACTGCATTTCCACATGCAGAAAGAAGGAACTATAAAAGGTTTTAGGAGGTTTCAAAAAATTTCACTCACAATACATCCACATTTACTAATCCACAGTAAAAATATTCAGTTGGTGTTATGGGTCATGATTGAAATGTGTAAGTTATTAACTAAATTATATCCTCAATGGTTCTGAAGAGCTGGTGAGGAAACAGTATCAGACATGATTCTTTTACTCAACTCCTTCACACAACAAAATGTCACTTGTTCAGCTTTCAAACCAAATGACTACTAAAGTTTCCAGTGGGGTCAGAGTTGCCACTGAAATAGCAAAACCTCGCTGCATCTTTCGTCTTTGTGTTCTTCATATCTTTGCTGCTCCTGGTAAGTTTACAGGTAGCAGAGAAAGCTGGGCTTTAACTACATTCACCTTGTAACCGAGTTAACCTGCATGTGTTCTACTGTGATATTGTATTTGTTGATTTTGGTCACACTATCAGAAAATACCAAACAGAAGGCTTTTGTATAGAAGTTCATTTTTAATGGGGACAGCCCAAGGAGAAACTTCAGTGTGCCATAGAGATGGACTGACATGTAATGCTATATCGATACTCCATATGCTCCCCTATTTTCCTTCACTGGAGCTGGATGGAGACAGACATAAGAACACACACTCCTACCTTCTTTTATAGCTTCTTTATCAAGTGATTTCAGGATTTCATTTTTTTTATCCTGGTTCCCTGCCAGGGCAAAAGCATAGGCCATCAATGCCTTAGTGTACACAAAGCTGCCATTTCCTCCTTGCTCTATGGTCTTCCAGGATGACTCCAGGCAGCTCAGGGCTTTGGAGACAACAGGATGCTGTTGGCAGAACAAGGAAAACTGAAGTATGTAAAAAAGGTCAAAGCAGATCCCGGGACAAATATGGAGGCTATAGTGTTTCTGCTTTTCAAATCAATCCTCCCTCTCATCCCTTCCCTCAGTTCTCCTTCCCCACTCTTTCTCCATCTGTCCTTCACTTTACCCTCCTTCCCTCTCCCTTTTTTCCTCTCCCTTTCTGTCTTCCTTTCTCTTTCCATACCTTAATTCCTCTACCCTTCCAACATCTCCTCTTGTTCTACTCTCCTCCCTCCCTTCCTACTCCCCATTCTTTCTCCCACTCTCTCCTTCCCTCTTCCTTGCCTTCCTTTGTCCCCCTTTCTCTCCATCCCTTGCTCTTGCTTCCCTCTTTTTCTTCCTATCCCCTCCATTCCCCTCTTTTCTTCTTTCCCTTCCTCCCTTCTTTCTTTACTATCTTCTTCCTGCCATTATCTTTCTACATCCCACTCTCTGTATATTTTGGTACCATTCCTTTTATAAACTACCTTCTATTTAAGATACAGACTAACAGGGACAGTATCAGAGGCTGTGTTTTCAGGTTGATCTTTGTAACAAATCCAGGATTTCATGAGCAAGCGGATGACTCATTAATGGATCAACAAATGCAAAGCATTGTGAAAAACAAGAAAACTGCCACTTGGCTTTAAAGAGCTTAAAAAGCCACAGGTTTATACCACTTTTGGATATTAAAAAAGCAACGTGGCACCTACCGTGGTGGAAGTGAACTTTCCAGAAGGGCCATGGTTATGTAGGCAGAGAGGGTCATTTCATCATCTACTCCCCCCTGCAAACAAGGAGTGAGATCAGCAGAATATACATCGAGAATCCATCAACACTGCCTTCCCCCTCATGGCCAATCCATGTATTCAGTGGAGTTCCCATTCATATCCCCATATGAAAAAGTACATTCCCAACCTAGAGACTTATTCCTCCCCATGGTAAATAGTATGACCTGACTTTAAGGTGTTATTGGGTCACCATGCTTATAAGCAGTTCAGAAAAATCACCTTCATGGCATTGTTTAGCAGAGACCCGGAGCTTTGGAAGCAGCCATTGTCCTTCTGCTGCTGGGAAGCCAGGTGAAGGCCTGGGTGATGTGTGACTCATCAATGAAGATGAAGGCTCGAGCTTGGGCAAAAGACTTGAGCACAAAGGCTGTGAGCCTAGTGGGAGAGAGAGGGAGAGTGAGGGATGAAGCTTTAGTTCTGAGGCAGCTCCTCCACACATGGGTTTCCAGGGACCCAGTTCACACCCGTGAGCAATCAATCTAAGCATTTCTAAGAAGAGCAGTTGGACAGTAACTCTGGCTGCTCCAAAGAAGTCTTCCATTCCTTGGTCCACTTGGATGGGCACTCACTAGGTGTGGTTTCATGTGCTTCCTGCTTTGCTTTCTCATTGCTTCTATCCTGGTGTTTATGTGACACACCTGCATCCTTATCCTAGGTATTCCCCACTTCCTGTGATTTCCTTTTGTAGATAAGAATAATCTCCTTTCCAAAAACCCCAGCTATATGTTTTCTGCCTCAAAAAACTAGGTCCCTCTTCTTGGTTTATCTCTGGTTTATGCCAGTCTCCTTTTCTCTGTACCTGTTGGTCATTTGTGTGTCTTTATCTCAATAACCCACTGTCTTTTTGTTTTTAAGTTAGTGAATAATTTTTTTTAAGATTTTTTTTTAAATTTATTTTATGTATGTGAGCACACTGCTGGTGTCTTCAGACAAACCAGAAGGGGGCATTGAGCCCATTATAAATGGTTGGGAGCTACCCTGTGATTGCTGGGAATTAAACTCATGACCCTTAGTAACGCAGTCAGTGCTCTTAACTACTGAGCCATTTCTACAGCCATCAGTAATACATTATTATGCAATGCAAGTTCACACGAAGAATGGTAACAGGTTTTCAAGTCTCAGTTATGAGCATCTTTGGATGTTCAGGCAAGTGTAGCCAGACATTTACTGATGAATGATCTTGGAGAGCAGTGAAAAAGCCAGTTTACCAACACCAGTAAAGCACATGGTACAGAGTCAAAGCAGATGAGCCTCAGGGGATCTTACTTCTGTAATCTGACTTGCGTTACCTCCAACATGTCCCTCTCAGGTCCAAGTATCTGCTAGACTCCCATGAAATAAGATGCATGTATAGCTGCTGTGAAGAACAAGAGTTGAACAAGGCCTGGCACACAGTGGACCATTCTTACCAAGTGTTTCCTTGACTCTGGCCATATTGATCCCCGAAGGCACTGTAGGAGCCATCCTTGTGTTTGTAGTTCAGCTCCCTCTGATAACCTGAAGTACAAGGCTTTGGGTTTGTTCTGAAGACACTGATACATCAGAGAATAGCAGGTAGTAAATCTGAAGTCAGAGAGACCCTCATGTACCCTGGCTTATAGGACTGACGAGAACATTGCTCAGGTCTCTCCTCCAATGCTAAGCCCATTTCTAGATATTTCTAGAGAGAATATTTACAAGAACAAGGTGTAGTTTCTGAGCCTTACTGACCAGCTCTGAGGAAGCCAAGGGCCTTGACTTGATCTTC
This sequence comes from Mastomys natalensis, assembly GCA_021653895.1. Taxonomy (NCBI): domain Eukaryota; kingdom Metazoa; phylum Chordata; class Mammalia; order Rodentia; family Muridae; genus Mastomys; species Mastomys natalensis. Next base: position 72,304 of record JAJTUV010001624.1, on the reverse strand, counting down.
GGAGTCAGCTGTTGGGTTTCATTCAGATATTTCAGTACGTAGATGTTGGGAACAAAAAGGACCATGTTCTGCTCCCCACAGCCATAGGGCATCTGGAGAAGATTTTGTGTGTTTTTTATAGCTGAACTCAAGATATCACCTGGAAGGGAGAGACATGACATCAGAATAGCCATTTTCTTCAAGAACAAAATACCATCTTTAATAAAATCACTTCTCAGTGATGTGAAGTAATTTTATGGGTGATGTGTGCTGGGACCCAGTGAGTGTAGTGGTATATTTCCTTCTATATTAAACTTGGTATTTTGGGAGGAGCTAATGTGGGAGTAGTAAGGAGAACGAAGAGGAGGAGCTAGGAAAAAGGAGAAGAGAGAGAGGGGAAAATGGTACCGGATGTATGTGTGTCTCCATCAGTCTAAGGTAGTTGTAACATCTGTATTAAGTATCAGGTAACACCTCTAATTGTGTTGACTTCTTGTTATTTGAGCATTACCAAATATATAAAGCTATTATATAATCTTTCAACATTAGAGTGCCATTTCTTCTGGGTAATGCTTGGATGGCTGGATGATCTGGGCTCAGCCCAGCCTCATGGAGACAGTGTGGAAGATTGGCAGAGCCATCTCCCATCCTGACATCTAATGGGTTCCAGGGCCAGTTATTCTGGCTGGCCGTTTCTAGCTGTGGCATGCCAGTGGCCTCTGGCCTCTTCCAGCTGTGGAGCGCTTGGCTTCAGGTCATGGAGCATGGTGGGTTGAGCTAGGCAGACATGCTGCCACATAGTCTGTCCCCACAGCCCCATTTATTAAATATTACCAGTAATATTTAGTGGGTATTGAGGATGTTAAAAAGATCAAGTGTAGTAGTTCGGATACTACATTTGGAATCATGGTGGGGACAGGGAAGGGTTAGTGACTATTTTTCCAAGTTTCCCAGGGATGAATTGACTCACCCATCACAGAGAAATGGGCTCTGGCTGAATCTTTCACTACTGTTGGTGGGAGCACCAGGGACAATTTTTCTGACACCTCAGCATCTTAATAAGCAAAACAAACAGGTAGATGATCATCTCTGTTTTCTGCACATCTAAAGTGCCCTAAGATCAGTGGCTTCAGGCTGTGTCTTAAACTTTGAGTTCTTGCCTCCCTAAAAAAAATGATCTTGAGGTAAGTATCACAAATCTACATTTCCTAGTACCACAGGCTTATCAATCTCCATCGCCTTCCCTTTCATCACCCATTGCTTTGAACCAAATCATCTATCCAAAATGGAATGTCTGAGCCTCTGGAATATGTATTCCTCTACTTCTATCAATGCGCTAATTAGTTATTTAATAAACACATGAAACTGTCATATTGACTGAATTTTGGTTTAGGAAAACCCTGAGAGTGTATGTGTGTGTGTGTGTGTGTGTGTGTGTGTGTGTGTGTGTGTGTGTGTCTGTGTCTGTGTGTGTGTGTACTTTGACATAAGTTAGTGTTTTCTGGGAATGGAGAACATCGATTGAGAAAATGCCTCCCTAACACTTTCGCTGTAAGCCAATCTTGAAGCTTTTCTTTTTCAATAATAGTTGTGGCAGGACCTGGCCCAGTGTACACCATCTGTGGTGTATAAGAAAGCAAATTGAGCAAGGTGAGAGCAAGCTAGGAAGCTGCACCACACCACAGCTTCTGCTTCAGTTCCTGCTTCCAGACTCCTGCCCTGACTTCACTTAATGATGGACTGTGGTTGTGTAACTGATCAACTCTCCAAGTTATGGTGTTTTATCACAAGGATGAAACCCAAAAACAAAGCAATGTGTGACTAAACATCCCATATGTCAGAATAAGGGAATGGAAAATCTTGTGCCAGCTTTTGTTCTTCCTGGTTCCTGAGTTGTGTGGGAGGCTCTTCTGATCTCTTCCGTGCAGCTGTCATGGATGCTTTCCCATGGCAGAGATGGTGGGTAGATTACATTGTAATCAGTAACTATGAGGGGAAGCAGAGCTGACCGGTGGGAAGAATATGGCTTTTGTTATCCTATCTTTGGCTTTTTTAAAAAAATTATCTCCAGTGGCCCACCCCACCCATTCCTGCTTTTTCTTCCATGGAAAACATTCATATAATAATGGATTTTGCATTAAATTAAAATTACTATTCTAGTTTCTTTATTCTTTTGATAAATGTGTTTTGAGTAGACACTACAAGCACTTGCTAACAGAGGTGCTGGCAATGCAGTCATTATTGTAAGCAGACAGTCCCTGACCTTATGCTTGTCCCTCATAGAGGACAGTGAGCTTCCTCCTGTGTGATACGTTGCTGTATTTCCATGCAATAGTTAGCTTCGGTGAGGAGCAGGAATAAAAGAGCAAGGCATAAAAAGAAGGATTAGAGAAAAGTGTTACGCTAAGTACATACCATGATTTAGCTTGGCTTATATATGCAATTTTCAGCCATATAAATCTTTTTTATTTATGATCTAACACAAAAAATATGGTACTTTCCAAACTATTGTTTATATTCTCACCCCCTCTTTATCTCAATTGTGACTTCACTCATTTTTTTCTATAATGTTCTAAGTATTGAGATTGAGGAAGAGGCTTCTGTATTCTAAAAATAAAAATGGCTATAGTGAACCATGAATTCCCAGGTGAACAACACTCTTTAGAGCTGCATCAGGTAAATGATGATCTTAATTTATGAGACTTGGTTTTGTTAGTGTTTTAGGGGTTATAAGGTATACAGTATTCTGATTTTCTTATAGGAATATTGCAAGGTCTCTAAGTAGTCACCTTAAGTCACTCTCTCATTGCTGTTTTGAAAGGTTCTCACCTGATGGCAGAGCAGTGAGCTGAAGGTATGCTCTTTCTTGATTCCTTCAGGCTTGGACAAAAAGATAAGAAATTCAGACATAAGAAATCAAAAATCAAGTGTGCAAACACAGAATTGCTGGAGGGAGTTTTTTGTTTTGTTTTATTTTGTTTTTTGAGAGACAGCTTTACTTGTGAGTCCATGGGCTGGAATGGCTTCAGCATGTGAGGATTTGGGCATGCTAGCTCAAAAAGAAACCCATAGGGAAAGATAATGAAGAAAAAGGGTAGGGCATAATCGGAAGAATGAGATATAGCTTTGTGAAGATAAACTGTCTTAGACTATCTTCCCTGCCCCCAAAGCTTCAATTTAAAGACTAGGAAGGGAAAAGAGAACAGAAAACATATGAGTTTAAAGCATGGGCTTGCGAGGTATGATCTATCTCAAAGTTGTGTGTTATATCTTTTATTTTCATCTAAATACAGTCAACATTGCTCCATTTTCTGGACTCAGCACACGCCAACTGAGGAGGGTTACTCACCTCAACTATCAGGACTTTGACTACTGTGTCCTTTCTCCCAGTTTCAGGAACTGTGGCCACCTCAGAACCACAGAGCTCTGGGGATGTTGTGCTTCAGCAGAAACAGAGAAATTCACATTCCCTGAAACAAAGGGTCCAGAGAGCTGAGCTCAGATCGGCCAGGAACCTGGCATCCACCAAGCCGCAAGATCTACAAGGTATCCTCAGTTTTAGGAGTGGTTCAAGAACGTGTCTTATATTTAAGAAAGTGGTAAGCACACGCCAGCTGAAGCAATGACTGTGAGCTTCCTCTTGGGGACCCAATGAGAAGAAAGTGAATGAAGAAACTTCCTACACTTACCGTTTCTGGGTAGAGCCTCCTTACAAAATTTTCACTCACCTAAAGTTTTGGGAGTTACCAACCAGGATGAGGTGTGCCTCCCATTGGCACCAAGGCAGTAAGAATCTTGGTTTTTTTCTACTGGGACAGCTGTGAAATCAGGAGAGGCTTCCAGCTGCACTCCCATCTGTAGCCCCACAGAGAGAAAGAAAGACAAAATAAATAAATGAAAAAAAAAGATGGGGTCATGGAAGGACAATATGTTATGCATGGGAATAGGTAGGCAAAAGAATCTGAAGAGGATTTGTGTTAGAAAGAGAACAGGATGGGATGTGTTTGAAAACAGGCCTAAAATTCATTTAAGTTGACACAGAAGGCTTGCATAGGTTTCATCTGCACATACATGTCCAGAACTTTATTTAGCTATCACATATGTATTATCTACACAAGCCATTAAGGAGATAATTACATATGTGTCTACTTATATTTGTTTTATTTTAATGGTAGAAGTACATTTACTCTATTAAATTTTTAACTAGTATTTTGAAGTATACCCCTTCCTCTAACAAAAGCAAAATCCATTGTAAAACAATATGCCATTTTATCCTGACAACAATCTCCTATATCTATGTGGACCATGTCCTTTGATTGTATATAGAGGCTACATGGAATATCCTATTTCTGTCAGTACAGTTTTGTGCTGTTTAAATACTGGCAACATCACCTAATTTTATGCAGTGTCCATATTGTCAAACAACTCTTTGCTCTATATATGTAACTAGAGTCTGGGAATTGTTTAAGCATTTGGAAGCACTTGCTGAGCGATCCAATACAATCTCTTCCCCACTTTCTTTCTTCTTTTCCTTTAAGTCTTACCTATAATTTACACACACTAATTGCCCTCTTCCCCTCTGGTCATGCTTAATTCAGAAAGGTGTTCACCCGAATGCTTGTAGGGAGGTAGTTCATCACAGTGGCCTTGAGCATGAAGGCTTCTCCATGGATCACAGAATAGGGCATTGTCAGCTCCACAAAGAAGGGCTGGAAGGCTTGGAGAGATGCCACCGAGGAGAGACCAAGGCCACTGTCATTGGACAGGCAGAGGGCTCCAGCCTTCCATTCAGTGATGGTGTCAGGGACTGTCACTTCCACTTCAGCCACTCCAGAGGAGCTAGGACAGTAGGTTTGTAAAATACAGATAGTGACACACGAATTTGTTATCTCTGATATGGTAGCTCTGGGTGTGAAAGACACTATCCCTTTGAGTCCTTCAAAGAAGTGATAGGAAGGGAACAGAGTAAATGGGACCCCAGATGCAAATAAAAGGTCTTTCTTGATCTTGTTTTACCAACTCAAGTCTTAGCCCTCCCCCAAATCTCAAAGTTCATAGGTTAGTGGAAATTTGAACAAAGATTTAAAGTTTTCTCTGAATTCCCACCTTCAAAATATCACGCAACAGTTTTATGACTTACATTATCTACTCCATGTAGCAGTCCCATAGTCTGCTTCATTTAAGACTGCCTCACCTACTACTCAATATGGTGATCCTGAATAGTTTTAACTATCAGGAAGGTGCAAAATAGTTTTTATGGGCATTTTCTAGGAGCACTAGAAATATGTGTATTTTACTTGATGGGTTGATATGCTATGGCTTTCTAAATGACCAATTTCCTTTGTTTATGATAAATATTAAGAAATACAAGAAAAAGAAGAAAAATTTTATACCCAGCCCAAGTTATACAAATGGAAATCACTTACTTTACTGTGACTAAATCCCAGACCCATGTTTCAGGAAAATATTTTCGAATGGTCTCAGTAAGTGGATCTTTAGGTGATGGACCTTTAAGTGGTGGCTCTTCAGGTGGTAGATCTTTATTTGCTGCCATGCTGAGAGGTTCATCATATTCCATCTCAGGTACTATGAAATTACATGGAAGAAATGGAAATGTGCTTGAATACAATGGGACATAATGGTCAATGTAATATAGCTTAATTTTCAGTTTCTTCTTAACTCTTAAACACTATTATGGTTAAACTGGAAATAATGGATTGAATCACTCATTTTGGAGCAGACTGCATAACATTTTTGTCAAAGGTAAAATCTCCCCTAAAATAGTTGAAGTTGCAAGGAACCATGATGCATATTTTCTTGGGTTGGATATTGGATAGTTAGTGAATGCTTACGGACATAATGTGCCCCCTAGGAAGAATGAAGATCCACAATACGATTCTCAATAATAGATCTTGTGGCTACAATGAGAATCAGTCCAGCCAAGAGCTGAATGATGTCTACATTATCAGCAAAGATATTCTTGCAATGTTTTTTTTTTCTTAAGCTCTGTAGGTTTAACCCAGTATTTTTTAGAGGTTTTCAATTTGTATTAAAACTGAAAGAGGTATGAGTACAAACTCTTGGGTTAGAAATAGAAAGTTTATTACCCAAGAATCATATCATTGGCTTAGATTTGTACTGGCATGAAAGGTAGGATTTAAAGCTGGCGATGGAGTGTTTGTACTCTGCTTTTTTTTTTCAAGAACAAGCACATATGCAGATTTAGTTAGGGTTTCACCTAAGTGTTTCCCAACTGACTTCTAAGCATAGAAAATCTCTCCCAGTTTGTTAATTCATAGACACACACAGAGATTCTTTTCTGTAGGTCCTTTCCTGTGATAGCCACAACCTGTAACCTAATCCCGGTTTTCTATTTACCTTCTAGAGCTAAGTGTTTTCTAGTGTTTTAAGTTCTTCACTCATTACCTTACAGCTACAGGGACAGTTGCCCAATTATTCCATTGTCTAGAGTAGTCACACTGCCTCAGGTCCTGTTGCTTTTAGAAATTTGTGAAGATTTTTCAATTTCTTTTCAAATCAATATGAGGGAAAATTAATACAGTCCAGTCAGAATAATGTTTTAGTTTATGCTAACACAGATATAAAAATAAATTTTAGTATTTAGAATATAAATAATGATAAAGGTAGGGTTTCATGATTTCAAGCTATATTATAAAGGTATAGTAATAAACCAGCATGGTAAAGGTACAAATATAAACATGTAGATCAATGCAACAAAAATACAAGACCCAAACATACTCATGTAATCACAGGCATGGGGTCGTTGACATAGAAGCAGAGACAAACACCAGAGGAAAGACAGCATCTTCAACAAATGTTGCTGGGAAAACTGGATGCTCACACATAAAAGAATGAAAGTAGACCTATAACTTTGACCCTGCCCAAAAATCAACTCCAAATGCATCAACGACCTCAACATGAAAACTGAAACTGCTAGGGGAAGAACAATAGGAAGCAACCCTACAAAATACATGTGTAGGCAAGGACTCTTATTGAGACCCATTCACTTAGAAATCAAGGTAAATACTTGACAATGGAGACCTCACAAAACTGAAATGCTTTTTGCACAACTAGGGAACAATCGGTTGTGAGAAGTGAAAGCTCAGAGAGTGGGAGAAAATCATTGTTAGCTCTGTATCTGATAGAGGATAGATACCCCGACTATATAAAATACTCAAAAACCAAAGAGTTGAGAAAACAAACAGCCCAACTTAAAACATGGGCTGTGGATCTTAACAGTGGTTTCAAAAGAAATTTTAAAAGGTTAAGACATATCTTCTAATATTGTTTGTTATGCTAGCAATTAGGGAAATGCAAATTAAAACAACTCAGATTTCATCTCATCCCAGTCAGGATGGCTAAGTTCAACAAAACAACTGACAACAAGGTCTGGAGAAGATACAGGGAAAGGGAGCCCTCATTCACTGTTGGTGGGGATTCAAAAAGTGCAGTCACTCTGAAAGGGACTCAGATGAGAGGAAGAGGGAAAGATTAAATGGTTCATTGGTTAATATATGAGTGTGCAGCACCCTTTGACATAAGTGCATTTTTTTCTTCCTGTCCTCACCTTTATTTGCAATGCCTAGATTTTCTGTCTCTTTCCTCTCTAATGCTTAGGGAACTCTCTTCACCTCTCATGACACATCTACAGAAGTTCTTCCACTTCACACAGTGATCCTGTATCACAATAACTATTGCATTTTGTCTTATTTTAACATTGAAGGAAGGACCTCCAGCCTTTAACTTCCTTGTAGTACCTGCATACATCTGGGCATATTTTGCTCTGGTAAGCTTGGGTTCTTTTTCTCTTATTTGGATTCTATACATGCAGTACAATTTTATTTTACCAGCTTTGATAAATAATTCACATTTATTTCATTTGGGAAATACTGATTTGTTATTTTACCTCCCATTAGAACCATGCCATAGCCATAACAAAATGTACGATATTTGATCTTCAAGTTGGTGAATGCCGTTAAACCCATGTCCTAGAAAGAAAAGAATTAATCAAGTGAAATACCTCAAAATTCTGAAAAAAGGGGGTATAAAAATTGCAGTAAATATTTCACATATAGTTTTAAATGTTCAAGTAGAATTCCTACTCAAATTCTGTGTCTCAAACTCATTAGGGAGTATAGTGAAAAACAGAATTCATAGTGAGGCATATGTGTTGGCCTTCTTTCTGATGCAGTGCTGTTATTTTTAGAAGTCACAGCCATGCATGGTGCCACACACACCTTTAATCCTAGGATTTGAGAGACAGAGGCAGACAGTTCTCTGTGAGTTTGAGGCCGCCTGGTCTACAGAGTGAGAGCCAGGTCAACCAGAACCACATAATGAGATCCTGTCTGAAAAACCGTTATTATACTATTACTACTACTACTAAGCAGTTTGTCCCCACTCTGTGACAGTTTCTGCAATAGAGAGATAAAATATTCTAGACTGGCCACTTTCCAAGATGTAGATTTACATGTAAGGTGGGTGTTCTGCCAGTGACTCATATCCTTGGTCTAAGCCTGAAATTCTTTACTAATGTAGTATTTCATTATACCTAAATAATTCACAGAGCAGGATGCCGATAGGTAATAGGGCATACCTCCACATATCTGTAGACATCCATCTCTTCTCTGTGTCGTACTGAGTCTAGGTGCTCATTAGTTTCCCAGGGTCCATACCACACACAATCATCTTCTTCTTCAGACAGGTCAGAACTTGGGATGAATTTTTTGTGCTGCATACCAGGCAGATTGTATATCTGTAAGAGACAGTAGATGAGGAAGGCATGTGGGAGCACTCTCCGAGTTAGCTTTGTCTGACATTGTGGTTCCTGAGTTGGATTCTGGAAGATACACACAGATAAAAAAAATAATAATCCCTGTGACCACTACAAATACCTGAATGAACAAGAATAGCTGTCCTCATCAAAAGTACAGGCACCCAGGGCATGAAGGGTGCAGATTGGGGGAAGCAAGGGAACTCCACCCTCCATTTTAAATAACCCTTGTGTTTTTAAACAAATTGCCTGTATTTTTCAGCTAAAAACAAGTAATCTCTTGTTTAATAGATTTGGGGAAATTAAAAATCAAAATGAAAAACATTTTAGCAGGATACTTTCCAAAGCATTTTCTGTATGTGCATGATAACATCTCATAATTAATATTGGTTTAATTTATGTGTTATTTTAGGACTGGTAAATTTCCAGCATTATCTAGACTAAAGATTTCTGTTTTTAAGTTTACAGATCTACCGTACATTCTAAAACAGTCTATTAGCCAGTGTCAATAATAATTTTAACACTATTAGAGTGATCATATAATTATTCCTAATATGCCCTGTTTTTACTTCAATAAAAAGAAGAGTTTTACTGTCATTTTCTTGGGCAAAACACTTGTAAATAGTATATGGTTTCATTTGTGATTCTGAGAATTTTCAAACAATTGAGTACCTTGCATTTTAAAATTTAAAATTTTAAATCATTCTATCCTTTTTCTTATTTGGGGAACTCTTGAGATGTGCAAGATTCTATTTGTATAAATGGTTTCCTTTGGCTCCCAAATGCAGTGTGACTCTGAAAAGCTCCATCATGAGCATCTGAAGGGGACAAGCCACTCCTGGGACAGCACATGTTTAGTAAGAACAAAGAAGGTTTGCAACTCACAGAGCACCTTATTTCCTTCTTTGTCTTCAGTTTATTCGCTAAAGTTTCTGATCTGTTCTTGGGGATTTTATAATGAAGAACTCCCTTAGAGACGCTGTCAGCATTAAATGCAGTATTTTTATATTCAAGAGACCTAGTGACTTAACAATCACTGTTTCATCAGAACCGGGGTCACTTCCGGTCTCTGCTGACCTTTTTTGGACAGAGGCTGCAGCGGACTCACCCAGGAAGGGGAGAGCTCAGCCTCAGGTTTCAGGAGCAGCACGCTTTGGTCCACAGCTCTCAGGCCACAGAGGGACTGAGGAGAAGCTGTGACCCGCAGATGGGTTTGTGAGCCAGGAAGACTTTGAGATGAGCTGAAGCTCAGGTCCACCTGAGAGAAGGAAAATCAACCTTAGCTGGGGTTTCCTGCTTCTCCAGCCCTGAAACCTGCAAGACTGAGTCACCCTGGAACTCTGCATGCACATCTCTTTTTCCAGATTATGAATATTGTCAGAAGCACAACTGAGGTTCATTGCTTCTCTTTCTCCCCTGAGATTGATATAGGAAGAGAGGAAATGTGTCAGTCAAACTCCGAAGCAGTAAACGACAATTTCAGCTCCCTAAAATTCTTGCAAATAGCTCATTTTTGGTGTGTGTGCACATGTATGTGACTGTGTTGTCATGTACATGTGTGTGGAGGTGTATGTACCCAGGCACCCAGCAGAGGCCAGAGCAGGGTGTGGGTGCCCTGCTCTGACTCTCTACCTTATTCTCTTGAGAATGGCCCTCATAATCCTTGAGCTAAACTGGCAGCAGGCAAGTCCCAGCAATTCTCCTGCCTCTAGCCCCGACAAAACAGGGGTTATAGGACCCTCTGGTTGTGATGGCTTTTATAAGCATGCTAGAATCAGAATTCAGTGCAGCAAGTGCTATTACCTACTGAGCCATCTCTGCAGCCCTGAAGTTACACTCCCTCCCTGTCTCCCCATCTTCACTTCTTTTCCCTCTCCGCCTATCTCCCCAACTCCCCTCTCTTCCACTCTCTCCATCTCTGTCTCTGTCTCTTTCTCTCTGTATTTCTCTTTCCCTTCTTCCCTCCCTCACTCCCTCTCTCCCACTCTCTCTGTGTCTCTGTCTGTCTCTAACTTCGTCCCTCCCTACCTACCTCTTTCACTTCTCCCCTCTGTCTGGTGAGGTTTTTTTGAGACAATGTTTCTTTGTGTAGCCCTGGCTGTCCTGGAACTCACTCTGTAGACCAAGCTGGCCTTGAATTCAGAGATCTGCCTGCCTCCTGAGTGCTGGGATTAAAGGCTCACACTATAAGCACCCAACAAAATTAATCACTTTAAAGTATTTTTCACAATGAATTTTATACCTGGGGTGGAAAAATCAGTATTCTAATTCGAAATATGTCTACATCTGCCTCTCTGACTACCAGATCATCTACCATTCACCTTCATCTCATAATGCTTCCTATTTCATTTTTGCCAGTGAAGCAAACTGCCATACACTGGGTTATATTGAAAGAGGCCAATGAAAGCAGATCAGAGGTGTGGTTAACTACTCTAAAGTAAGAAAAGCATAACCAACAGACATAGTTTCAACTGCCTAATGCTAACAGGTACTGAAGATCTATGATACAGCCTACATTCATTATGCTGTGTCATAAAATTTAAGGGTCTTATGTGCTTATCACACATATAGAAAAATCATAAGGAAAAATGAGAGAAAATACATATACTAGCAATTGATAGGCCTGAATCCTATGAGTGGTCTCACATAAGACTCTGTGACATTAAGGGTCTTTCAGATAGCTCAGTGGGTAAAGGTGCCTGCTGACAAGCCTGTTGGGCTGAGCTTGACCACTCAGACTCATAAGGAAGGACAACACAGACTTCTAAAACTTGTTCTCTTTCTTCCAAGTGTGTACATTCACATGCACATGTGCACACACAGATAAATACAATAAAAATGTAAGTCATACAACTTTAAATTAGTTATAAAGGATTAAGTTTTCCTCTCTTGCTCTCCACTTCCTTGCTTCCTCTCTCTTAAACTGCCGATCATCTGTGCAGCTTGTGAATTGAAATCTGGCATTCTGGTACTGTCCACATCTTTGCCACTGAGGCACAGACACCAGTGAGTAGGTTTAACATATTTGTCTGAATTCTGTGTCTTTAAGACTCCCCCCACCTTTAAATAGAAATTTTAGGTAATAAATCTCTCACTTTGTTGCGAAGACACTTTTCAACTTTAAAGTTTGCAGAATCTGCAATCACTTCTCCATCAGGCAAGATGGTGTAGATGAGCATTTTAGCCACGGGGACCATGCTGAACTCCACAGGGATCTCCAAGGCAAAGCTGCCTTTTACTGCAGGTGGAGGGAATAGGAAGAGATGGTCAAGGGTCAGACTACTGACAGGAAATTCCAAATAACTGAGCACAGGGATTTGGAGGACTGTCCATATGTGGAAGACAGTCTTCTGTCCTGTGGTTGGTTGTTTGCATGCTAATGATCTCAGGAGGATATCATAAGATGTCTTCCACCAAGATGTTCACTGTCAAAAGATATCTTGATTGTTAGTAGCTAGTAATATGTTAACCTCTTATTCTTTTATACCTTAGCATCCCAAACAGCATGTTAGATATTCCTGTTATAATAAGGGATGAGACAACCCTGGCTGATGTCTCATTTATTATTCAGATAAAAGGAAGACTATTGCAGAGGAAAGCCTGGTACTCAGGAAGCAGAAAATAAATAATCGTCTCAGAGGACCAAGCCACATTTGGCAATAATAAGCATATCTTTGGTATTAAACTTTTTTGCAATGCAATGTTCATAGTATTTTCATCTCTTTATAGAAATTTATGCATTTTTGATGTCTCTCTTATTGTTTTCACAAGATGGGTGCTATGATTCCTATTTAGTGTTTGTTGAAGAACTAATTGCATATTTTATAAAATTGCTAAATAGTTTTTATAATTGATCAATGTCAAGGAAACTCCTTTTCAGTAAAGTTATTGACCATTCACTGTTTATCTATCATTTCTAGAAATTACTTGAAAGATACCTGTGACTATATGGAGCAAGCAGGTTTACATCAAAAACTTGCTATTAGCCAGTGCCAATAATTTTTAGTAACATAATTATTCCTAATAAGTCCTGTTTTTAATTCGATATAAAGAAGAGTTTTACTGTCACTACCTTGGATGAGACTCCTGTAAATACAGTATGGTTTCAGTTATGCTCTATGTAGTCGATATGGCCATGGAGAGACATGAATAATAAGAGGCAAATTATAGAACCTGTGTTTGCATGTGGTACGTGCCCTTTGGGAAGGAAAGGATGGCAGAACAGAGCATCAAGATTATCGGATTCAGTGGTAACTTGGGATCTTAATAGGAGTAGGTGCAAGAGGCCCCATTAAGGCAGTGACAAGTGCGTCACATTTTGTTAGAACTGAGCAAATATCACCAGGAGATGACAGGGTGACATCACTCGCAAAGTCACAGCAGCTATGGTTCCCTGTCCAAGACCTTATCAACTGCCAGCCAGTCATATTCCAGCACATAAGGGAGGGTTTGTGAAGACCACTCTTAGCCGAGGAGCTATTGACAGTTGATGGCTGCTGAGGGGAGGAAGAGTCAGATCTTTTCAGTGATGAAGTGCCTAGTAGATTGTCCATGTTTCATGGGTTGGCCCAATACCTCATCATGTATGAGTAGCACTAACTGAACTCAGTATGTAAAAATAATAAAAAAATAAATAAAATAAAATAAATAAAATAAATAAAATAAAATAAATAAAATAGGGACGGGGCCTGGTGTGGTATGCATGGAGGAATCAGGGGGTGGGATTAGTGCAGAGAAGTATGATTAAAATACCTTGTATTAATATATGTAAGTTTCAAAGAATAAATAAACTGTCTTTAAAAGTAAAAATAAAGAAAAGGAGAGATAGTTCAGAAGTTAAGATCACTTGATGCTCCTCTAGAAGACCCAGGTTTGATTCCCAGCACCCACACCAGGGTACTCAGAACTCTGTAATTCTGGATCCAGGATATTAGGAAATCTGATGCCTCTGGCATGTGGTTACCTACATGCACCTCACACACAATTTAAAAATAATAAGAGTAAATAAAATACATGAAAATCGGTGTAGCTAATGCTGGAACCCTCCAGATTGTTTTTGGACAGACACTAAGGTAACTCATTTGCCTTGGGGACAGTCTGTATGTGAATGCACAGGTTCCTCGTGTAGATCGTATCTTGGAGTACTGTGTGTGTTCAGGAGGTACATATTCAAATAGACATTTCACCATGTTGAATGGTACTCAGTTTGGGACCCTGAGACTTTTTCCTGAAGGTCATGAGTGAGGGCATACATCGGACAGCAGAGCCATGAGTTCCTACTATGGAGAGTGTCTATGGAGACACACAAGCATGATGGCACTGTTGGCTGCTCAGTGGTAAGATTCCCTTGGTGAGTATGTTGACTCTCAGATGGAGAAATGTTACTGTGTGGGACACACTTACATTCTCCTGGCTCCATGTGATGAGTGTGGTTTCCAGTCTGGATGATGCTGCCCTGGGCCATGACCTAAAATGGAAAGCATTTTCAAGCTTACTCTATGTTTTACAAGGCTTTCTCTAAGTGTACTAAAGACATAGAAGAATCTATTGTATTCCAGGCAGAAATCCCCAGCCTAGAACCCAGTCTGTCAGGAGAGACATGGTCAAGAGAGGAGGTCTTTGTTTTTTCTTTCTCCATTGTGGAGCCAGAACTCACCAGGTAGTGGAAAAGGAGCTCTCTCAGCACTCCCAAGTCCTTCCCCTTCAGAATAAAATGTGCCTGAACTGTGTGAATCTGGTTGCAGGGCAGGATGCTGCTGGTCTCTGTGTCAAGGTAGATGTAGCTCCTGCTGAGGGAGTGAACAGCATAGGCCACATGCTCGGCCTCTGCATGTCTTTCTTCCATGCAAAGGGAATGGAAACATGAATTTTCCTCCTTGTGGTAGACCTGGAGAAACAACAAAGTACTGTGCTGTAGATTGCCTAACAGGCAGAATCTCCCTTCTATGATCAATTAGCATATTTTCCCATGTCATTTAATGTTTGAATATTATGTACAGTTTTTAAAAATGGAGGGGAATTTTATTAAATGGATTGATGTCTAACATCAGAATTTTTAGAATTGAGGCAAATATTTACACCAGGGAAAAGAGAAAAGGGAAGTGTATTATTTTTATGAGACAAAGAAAGCATTTATTGTGCTTCTAATATATAACGAAAGATTTTTACATACATGAATTTTAGTGTATTTTGACTGTGAAAAGTAATGAGTTGATTGAAACATTTTCATATATTTATGTAATGTACTCTGAGTTTATCATTCATCCTAGTACCCAATCCTATGTTTCCCTCCGGCTCCCTTCCTTCTTAATAGACCCCCTCTGCTTTCATTCCTGTTCTTTCCCTAGATTCCATATATGGGGGACATATGGGGGATAATTTCTCCTAGTCTTATACTTTTTTCTTAAATTGGCAATTTCTAAATTCATTCATTTCTCTATAGACAAGATGACTCTATCATAAATATCTGAGTAAAAGTCCAATGTGCAAATACGTACAATATTCTCTGTCCACTCATGTAATGTTGGGCTTTTCCACCTATGTCCAAGTTCACAAAATGTCTCTGATATTGAATTATTATGAATAATTGTCTAGTCCAAAAACTGTGGCTCCTTCAGTTAGCTCCTAATTCAATTATCCTTTTTATCCTTTTCTGTGCTTATTTCTCCTCAGTTCGAGGCAAATTTCCCATGCCTGACTTTTTCCCAGAAATTCTCTCTGTACTAGACCTTCCACCTCCTTTTGTCCTGATTAAGCTAATAGGCTAACAGCATTTTATTGACAGGTGATGCTTCCATACATTGTCCAAGAGATTCTCTGTAAACAGTCATCCATCGATAGGCATTAAAGTTGGCTCCATAGCCCAACTGTGTTGAGAACTGCTGAGATAGCCATGGGATGTAGATGTCTCTAGCATATGTTAACTTTCATTCATATGGGCATGTATATGGCCATGGCATACCTGTAGTGTATACTGGCTTCCCTTTGGGTTTTTGTAGAAGCTCTGAGCTTAATGGTCATACTAATTTATTTTCACAGCAGCTGTACCTATAAATTCATTTGTTCCCATAACCTTGCCAACATTTACTTTCCTGATAGCCATTTTGATGGATGAGATGAACTTTCAGCATAATGTTAGCCTGCATTTTATTGAGAGCCAAATGTGCTGAGCATCTTTGCATGTGTTTTTGACCATTTGTCATTGATGTTTTAAAAATAGACTATTTGTTGGATCTACTGAGATGACCATGTGATTTTAACTCTTGATTCTATTTATATGCTGTTTTACAGTTGTCAGCTTACAAATGTGAAACCATCCATGTATTGTTAGTATGAAATCAGTTTGATCATGATACACAATTTGCTTAATGTGTGATTTGACATGGAGGAATTTCAATGTAGACTTTCCTTTAATGCTCATTGGGTAAATTAGTCTGAAGATTTCTTGTCACTGTGTCCTCATCTAGTTTTGGTCTCAGGGTTATTCTAGATTCATAGAACAGCTTTGGAGGCATTTCTTCTTTTGAATCTTTATACAACAATATTTCTTTTTTGAAGTTTGTTTCTATTCAGCAGTGAGTTCTTCCCAGTCTCAGATCTTATTGTGCTGGGTCCCTTTAATTATTTCTTCAAGCCTATTTCCCATTGCTGATCTGTTTGGGTTTTCTATATCCTTCTGGTTCACTTTTAGTAGAATATAAATATTCAGAAATTCATTTGTTTCTTCTGGAATTTTTAATTTATTGGAATGAAAGTTTTCAGATTATTCTTTAAGAACCCCATGGATTTCATAATATGTGCTGTAATAGTTATCTCTAATTTGTTAACTTGGGTTTTAACTCTCTTTGGGTTTTGATGAGGGCTAATCATCTTCTCTTATCTTTATGACTTCAGAATCATCATTGGTTCCCCTGGACCTTTTTACTGTTCCCTTTGGTCCCCATCATTACTCTCAGTCATATTTAATTATTTCCTTCCTTTCATCAATTTTTGTATTTGTTCTGTTCTAGTTGTGTTAACAATAAGAGGTATTAAAAGGTACATTATTTATTTGATAGTTATCTGATTATTTAGTAGAGAATTTCATTCCTTGTAGACTGTACAAATTCTTTTTCTTTTTCTCAGACTTCCTTTTCTGTTATGTTAGTAATAAAGTTTATCTCTATTTATACACATAACTGTTAACTTACATTGTATTTTCCATTTTCTATTCATTAGAATTGGGAGTATAGTGACTGTTTTTCATTGTTTTTAAATTATATACATACTTATTATTATAATACTTAATGTGTGGTAAAGAAAAATTTTTAAATCATGGCCACAACCTTTAAGGCACCTGCAACCCAGTCAAGAGACAAAGTGTCTCTGTGTGATGTTGGTATCACACAGAGGTAATGAATTTGAGGATACACAACACCTATCCTTGACTAAATAGATAAAAATGGACTTTTAATCATTTTTTACTTGAAAGTCCTACCTTGAGATAGTTAAAACATAAATAAAGTAAAGAGACTATGAAAAAATGTTGTTAAAAATGTGTTCACAATGTATATTCATACTTTTATTAATGATCAGAAACTTTTTGTGTTTTTCCCTAAAATAAGAGAGTTTGGCATTGAATATTTTTTCATTAAGTAGCCCTTGTTGAGTTCAGGCTGTTGCAAAGCCTCACCTTGAGTCTTATGCCTCCTCATTTCTGACTTACTTTGATATTGAGGGAATAGCTTGAGATGCCCTGGTGTCTATGGAGAACTTTGCCAGTCCATGCTGATCAGTGGTAGTAGCATTGGTATAGCCAGTTTCTAGTGCTTTGACGAAGACTTGCTCACTTGGGATAGGAGCTCCTTTGATATCCACTAGGCGGACCTAAATTGAACAAGAAATTATAGTCTAGGCATGGAAATAGACACAGAACATAAGAGAAAACCCTGTTTCGTATTATATAAAGATTCCAAAGATGCACCAACTAATTCAGCAAGCAAAAAATGGTTTTCAAAAATCTATACCAGCAGAACTAGCTGTGCTGTGAAAGTATAAGACTGAAGGTATCATGTTTTTTAATTGGATATTTTGTTTATTTACATTTCAGATATTATCCCCTTTCCCATCACCCCTTTAAGCCCCCTATCCCATCCACCCTCACTCCTGCTTCTATGAGTTTGTACCCACACACACCCACTCCCACCTTTCCTCACTCACATTCCCCCAAACTGGGGCATCCAGTCTTCATGAGTACCAGGGCCTCCTCTCCCACCAATGCCTGACAAGGCATCCTCTACTACATATATGTCTGGAGCCATGGGTGTTCCCAGGCTGACTATTTAGACCCTGGGTGCTTTGGTTGGTTGATATTGTCACTCTCCCCATATCATAGCCTTGACTTCATAACAGATGTTTTATAGATGCTTTCTACTTTCCTATTATTCATTTGAAACCATCAACAAATCGAATGGATAAACTACAAGAAATAGATGCTCTGACACAATCACAAGAACAACTTGTGAGGATGCAGAGGCTAATGGAGAGCATGGATCTGTTATGGATATGTAGCACATGTTGCTTCACCATTGAAACACAGTGACACTTTGGGGTTTAAGGCACAGTAGTTATCAATAAAAACTGTGCTGCATATGGTTTAGTTTTGGAGCCTCTTGATAACCTTTCTAAGTCTTCAGTTTAGTTCTGGGAATTGTATTGATGTACAAACTCCACCACTAAGCTACACTTCTTGTGTTGCAACCGATGATGTCAGACACGATTAACATTGAGCAGAATGGCCTGAGTTAAGGAAATACCTGACAGCTTAACCATCTATGAACCAAAAAGCACCTTACTTTCACAAAGAATGGAATCCCATGTCTGAAGTTGAATCTGCTTTCAGAAATGTGAGCTTGCTTGTGGTTCTTTCAATTTCAGTTGTTCTGGATCCACTGTACTCTAATCCTGTAGAAGGAATTAGTGACAATATTGAAAGTCCAAGCCGGTTAGAGAGTTCTTGCTTTCTAAATCCTTTGAGCCATCATCTTGATGTGAAAAGAGATCAATTTTAACAGCTTCAACTTCTATATTCTTAGGTTACTCACATACCTGTCCCTTCTTCTGTGACAGTTGCATTCACACGGAGGAGCTGGACTCTGTGATGGCTTCTGTTTAAATGGAGCTCGGTGATGTTCACTTCTTGTGTACTGCAGCCATTGTTATCTAGCTGATATGTGAGATAAGCAAGGTAACATGGCACATTGCTCAGATTGATGGTCTACTCAAACTCACACATGAATACTTCTGTCAGAAAAATAAGTGCTTAGTGCATGGTGTTCTGGTTATAAGCTGGGACACAGCTCAAAACCTAGGCTGTTGTGTGCCATGATCATGACCAGTCACAATGCTGACTTGGCTTAGTCATCTTCAAAAATAGTGATTATTTATTAAATATTAAGTGATATCTACTAAAGATTATTATTAAGTAAACTCTCAATTATAATGTATGGAACACTTAACTTGCATGCTACTAGGATTTAAAAATTACTTCCTATTATTAAAATAGCAACCACAGACATGGATGTAGCTCAATTCTACATTTTACCAGAAGGCATGAAAATGTTGGCTTGATACTTAGTGCCAGTAAGTAAAGTGAAATCCATTTCCAGAGTGAAATGTTGCTTAGAAGCTGCCACTGTGTGGTTCTGTGAACAAGAAAAGTCTTCATAAGAATTGACATTATTCTGAAGTGTGAAAGATAAGAGTCACCAGAATCATTATTTTGTTCTTAATTAAATATTGTTGCTTCACAGCTTACTTCCCCTCCCTGTTTTCATTATTACAATTATAGTTGGCATAGTAGTGTACCTTATTTCAATAAATCGCATTGCTCTAACAACTTCTGTTTTCTGCTGTTATGTCATTTGTCTGGATCCATTTCTCTTTCTGGGCTGCCTCATCTATCCAGCCTCATAGAAGATGTGCCTAGTCTTACTTCAACTTTATATGCCAAAGCTGGTTAATATCCTTAGGAGGCCTTCCCTTTTCAGAGAGGCAAGGATGAGAGGAACATGGGTGGGGTGAGAGGAGGTGAGGAAGGACTGGGAGGAGAGGAGTGAGGGGAAGCTGTGGACAGGATATAAAGTAAATAAATAAATTAAAAAAAAAAAAAGAAATACAGGAAACATGACCAAGCAGGGAAGCAAGGCATGTAGAAAAGTGTATAGCTCACTAACTGAATCCTAGGATACACAAATTGTCATAATGTTGGACAAATAATCCAGTAGTCTAGTTTTGGAAATGACTAGTGACCTCAAAGAGAATTTAAACAAGCAGATGAAGATATGAATGCTATGAAGTCAGAACAGGACTGAGAAATCAGCAACAGATGTGATGGTTAATAAAAGATAAATAGTATATGAACCAACCACCACTTCTAATAAAGTCATAGGAATAAACACATAATTATCAACAAAAACTCTATAAATGATTTTAACTCTTTAATTAAGAGGCACAGGGTAGGTCTCTTGCAGCAGCATTTCAAGTAGGAGCACCTGGAGCACCAGCTCAGAACAAGACTTGAGTTGTAAGAAAATGGCAGGCAAGCCAGCTGTGTGGGAAATCGCTGCCTTCAATAATGCCAATCTGAAGAAAACTGAGACAAATGAGAAGAACACCCTGCCAAAAGAGACCATTGAATAGGAAAAGAGGAGTGAAATTTCCTAGCAGCCATAGAGGATTTTCCCACTCTACTCTGTCATCTCTGAGATATCCCTCATGATGTAGAAGAAGGGTGACCTGTAAGATGGATTGATAGAAGACAAATGATGCACTGTGAACCCACCTGGCACTCGGTTTGCCCTTTGATATTATAGAAAATTATTTGTGTGATTGATGAAAATAATACACACCTCATAGAAAAAAAAAAAAAAAAAAGGACAAAGGCTAGCTAATTAGACTAAAAAGAACGCATGTGAACACAAACACACACACACACACACACACACACATGCATGCATCAAAAAATCAAAGGCTAGGAAGGGGTAAGAAATCTAATAGGAGAAACACATGAGGAGAAACACGAATATCAATACTCATATATGATAAAATACACCAGTTCAAATGTAGTTACAAGAAATAAAATTGTCACTACCTATTAGTGAAAGGAATAAACCAAAAAATGAATACTGAGTAAGCATGTCAATGCATCACATTTCATAAAAGAAACACTACTAAGCAAAGGATAGATATATCCAAGTATAATAATGATGAGTGACTTTACTACTACACATTCCTTATTGATCATCTGGCCAAAAATTAATAATTCTTAGGGCATTGTACAGAAATTTCAACTGAGTTTAAATATTCCATCTGGAAAGATGCTTACTTAGACCCAGGACATATACAAGGCATATAAAACTCAGGACATTAAAAACTCACAAGGCTCAAGAAGTTCTAAAATTGACAAAATTGTAAACATGCTAAAAAAATTCATGGCCAACAACCCAGATTTACAGAGAATACTAAAAACAATGCTTCCTACTGAAGAGAGGATAAAGCAAAGCTAACAGGCTACAGAAAGAAAACAAATGAAATTATAATTCCTGAAACATAAAATAAGATTAAACACAGATAGTACCAAAAGTAAAATGACAGCAATCAACAAACACCTTTCAATGATAACTTTAGATATTGATAGCCTCAATTCTCCAATCAAAAGACATTGAATAGTTGAATGGGTTTAGAATGAAAGTCAGTCATTTTGTTTTTTCAAGAAACTCATTTTATCCTAAAGGTAGATACCTCACAGTGAAGGGATCTGATAAGTATTCAAAGCAAATGACCAGAAAGCAAGCAGGCATTATTATCATATATCTGACCAAACTGATTTGAAGCAAAAATTAATTAGATGAGATAAGGAAGGACACATTATTCTTGTAAAGAGAATAATTAACTGAGAAGTCACTACAATTATAAACACATATAAACCAAGCTCTAGCACACACACTGTCATAAAAAGCATAGCACTTGATTTCACGACACTAGATGAAACCCAACTCAGTGGTTATAGTTGATTTCTGCACCCTAACTTCTCCAATAGAACATTTGAACAAAAATAAACACAGAATCATCAGAAGTAAATGATGTTAGGTCCAATTTATCATTTGGACATAACAGGTATTTATAGAACATTCCACTGAAACACCAAAGAATATTTATTCTTTGAAGTGTGAATGGAAGTTTCTCTAAAATAGATGACATAGTGAGACACAAACCAAATCTGAACAAATACAGAAAACTGAAATAACCCAGTGCACCCTATCTGACCACAATGCAATAAAGCTTCAAACAACAGCCAAGGGATTTACAGAAATTACATGAATTCATGAAAATCAACAACACACTACCATATAATGAATGAATCAATAACTCAAGAGAGAGAAAAGAACTAAAATCCTGGAATTAAATGAAAATAAAAACATGACACAAAAGGCTCTGGAAGATATTCAACATGAGAGAAACTTAACCCGTTTTGAGTGCCGCTGAAAATAAAGAAATGACATAATACAAATAAATGACTCGATGAAATAAATCAAGGATTCGGGAAAAAAAACAGAAAGATCAATCCAAACTCTGTATTAGCAGAGAGGAAGAGATAATAAAAACCAGAGCAGAAGCTAATGGAGCAGAAATAAAGAATAAAAAAAAAATCAATGATTCTAAGAGATGGTCATTTAAGAAAATAAGATCAAGACCAATCTTTGGCACAATTAACCAAAAGAAGGAAAGAAAATGACCCAAATTAATAGAATCAGGAACGTTCAGGGTAACATTATGCAGACATTAAAGAAATTTAGCATATTGTAGGGGAATACTTCAAAAACCTGTACCTACTTAATTTCTAAACTTAAAACAAGTGGACAGTTTTCTACATTCATCCAAAACACAAATATTAAACTAAGATGAAATGGATAAATTCCACAGTCACATAGACTCTATAAAGAGAAACATACTACTGCCATTACAATTAAACAATATAGTTCCTTACTGTATCCAAAGATTTTATCTGTCGGAACGTGGAAGGGTTGCCACTGGCCTGGAACCCTGAGATTGCAGGTGTTTGGCCACACCCCCAAAACCCGGCCTGCTCCATTTACACAGGTAAGGGGCATGACTAAAAGCCCTGCCTTGAGATTGCATATTAATGAGTAGGGGGGACATAGCTAATTAATTTTCCCTAGCCACCCCCCTTTTCACTCCTAAATATAAGGGAGCTTCTTTGGGCTTTTGGCGGGAAGCGCACATCATCTAGATCAAACTTTCTCATCAATAAAGCCACTTCTTAGAAACTCAGTCCACATGTCTTCTCAGCCTACTTCCATCATCTGCAACTCCAGACCTTTTCATCTATGTGGAAACCGCACCGCAAGAAAAGCCCCGGCCGAGACTCTATCACCGTTGGCCTGCCTCCATTGCCGCATCGGCCGGCAGGCCACAGCCACAGGACTCTATCGCAGCCGCACAGGCCCAGGCCTCTTCCACCGCAGCTCAGGACCAACCTGGGGCCCAGGGCCACCCGCCCGCACGTGATCCCACATTTACCCTTATCCTTATCGAATCATGTGGCTCTCATCTCATCAAAGAATCTTATTTTTCAAGAGACAGAGACCTTTATAGAGATCCACAACATATGAAAATGCAGAGAACTACGCTATGATTGCCCAACTCCAATAATACATCTCCAACATAACCCCTACATCTAAGTATCGGGAAAATCATGGAAAAGGGGTCAGAAGGAATGTAAAAGACTAGAATACTTTGCAAAAATAGTGTCTTTCTGACACAACAGAGACAAGACACCCATAAAATCCCAACAACGTGTTTGCCTGAACAAGACTTAAATAATGGTAAAGCAAGTCATCCTGCTAATGTGGTGGAAAGGGGAAATTTCACAAAGCCTCACTCCTAGATCAAGAGCTACAGGGAACCAATAGCTGCTGAGAATGCCTGAGATAAATATAAAAGTCTGTGGGAGTCAGGAGTCACTTGGCCCTACAGATAACATACATGCCACACAGGCTGTTTAAAAGACAAATGACATCTCCCATAAGATGGGCTTTATTGCTGAGAAACTGCTCAAGATAGAAGTCTAGATTCTGTCTGGAATAGATTCAGCTGTGGCCTTGTCTCCTCTTTGAGGAGACAAGCTTGTATGTTTAACATTCGCGTTTTCTCTAATGCATCTGTGAGCACAAGAGCCTCATGTCCTACACATCTCATACGTTGTGGGTGAGACTACAACCTGGTACAACCACTACCCACATCAGTATAGAAGCTCCTTAGAAAATGGAAAGTTGAGGTGCCATATGCTCAGCTGTCAGGAATCTATACATGGAATCTATATCACCACACCAAAACATGTTCCCAGGCATGATTTTTCATTTATGTGAGTCACAGACAAGTGAGTCTACAAGCTGGTAAATTGATAATCAAAACAAAATAGGAGAATGTTATGGGGACAGAGATTATCACCTTTTACAAAATTATCAGACTCCAACACACAACACTACGTTTTTCTGTCATATGGGAGGTGGAACAAAACAGAAGGAAAAGAGAGCAAAACAGAAGTTTTCAATTTGGGAAGAGGAAGGGTCTGGTGGGAGGAGGAATGGAAAGAAAGAGGTACATAATGAACAAGGTAATCAAGTGCATGATACATGTGAATAAATAAATTGTAAAGAGCCTATTGTTTTGTACAACTTACTTACATTTTATATGTGCTAATTAAAATACACCTTCAAACAATAGTCTATAAGACACAAATGTAGTGGGGGTTACATAGGAAGAGGAGAAGGACAGATAAAAGTGAGGTCCTAAGGGAGCAGAGGTGAGAATGGGACAGGGGAATGTGGTTAAAATACATGACATTCATGTATGAAAATATCATAAACCTTCTATTTTATATAATCAATATATTCTCAAAATAAATTTGGAGTCAAGTAAGTTGTTGAAATATGCCTTTAATAGTAGTGGGTCCCAGGATTATCACCTTTGCCAGTGAGGGGCTTCTGGGATTGCACACATGCCTGGCTAGTGTTCCATCCCTGAGCTACAGCCCAAAGTTTCAGACATCCTCCTTCAATGTCTGGGTATGCGTTTCCTCTCATCTTTGCTGTCTGCCTTTCTGTTGGTTAACCTTGGGTATTTAAAACAGGCCTTTGGACAAATTCACTCACCTGGGAGTTGACTTCTTTGCATTCAGACTCAGTTTCAAAGCCAAAGTATTGATTTTCATGCCATATGCTTATCTTTACATCTCCCGGGACAGGTTTCCCATAGGTATATCTGTCACAAGATAAATTCAGAGACCAAGGGTCTTTCAAAAGCAGAGACCCACTGTCTTCTCACTGATTCTTTGCAGTTTCATACTGACAACAAACATGACCCATTAATATTACCTCCTGACAGTCTCTAACTGCATACTATAAGAATTTGCAATGTAAATTAATTAATTAATTAATTAATAATAAAAATTAGCCCTATTAAAAACCTATTGAAGCCATGGTTTTCTCCGTTTTGTGGTTCTGAAAAAGGTTAAGTAATCAAACCAGGATCCCCAGCTACGAAATGATGGGGCTGAGATGAAAGGGGAGCGTGGGCAAGGACTCAGAGCCATTCTAACAAACCTCCTTAATCCTTTGCCTTTGTTCTATCCTTTTTAGTGTTTGAACCAGTCCACTGTAAGGACAAGCAACTATGAGGTGAGGTTTTATTCAGGCACTTATTACACATTCCTTCTCTATGGTTCTAGACTTAAGTAGAAATTCTAGTTGTAGTACAATATCCTCATTTATCAGGCACAGAAATGCAAGCAGAAGACTGAGGTGTCTGAAGGTTAAACTTGAGTGGCAGTGGTTTGAGCTGGAGGCAGGCTGGGAGCTCTTTCTGTTAGCCCATAAGAAGGCAGTGAGATGCCTTGATTTAGTGCCTGTGTTCTCTTCACATGGGTCAGTGGATCATATGAGGTCCCTTCCGGTCTCCAAAGGCAGGACATTCTTACTGCCTCATACAATTGATTTTATCCATTGATATCAGCAGTGTATGCAGTGAATTGATGCAGAGCAATAAGGGACACAAACAATACCACAGGGGAAATACTGTAGTGGGGGAAGGACACAACCATAGCCTTTCTGTGTATTCTACAACTAGACATTATTCTAGGGATTTTCTGGGTCCAAGTCCAGTTTTTTTCTCTCTTTTTTCCCCATTTTCCCCCTCACACTCAGGAACCCCCTATCCCATCCCCACTCCTCCTGCTTCTATGAGGATGTGCCCCACCCACCCACTCCCACCTCCCCACCCTCAGATTCCCTGACACTGGGACATCCAGCCTTCATGGGATCAAGAGCCTATTCTCCCACCTATGCAGGACAAGGCCATCCTCCCCTACATATACAGCTGGAGCCATGGGGCCTTCCCTATGTGCTCCCAGGTTGGTGGTTTAGACCCTGGGAGCTCTGGTTGGTTTGTATTGTTGCTCTCCCCATGGGGCCTCAAACCCTATCAGCTCCTTCAATCTTTAAGGCTAAAAGGACAGAAGCAGGTAACTCACTTCGCACATGCAGTCACACTGAGTATTTCATCATGCACAGAGATGGCATTTGGGACTGTCACGTCGACATCAAATCTGGGAAGCACTATTGGGAGAGAGAGGAGACACTCAGGTGCAGAATGGTCATTTAGTTTTCTAATGATCAGTGTCTGCTCAGAAATAGTGATTTCACATTATTAAGGCATGTCCCCCCAATAAAGTTAGAAGGCTGAATGATATACATTACATCACTTCTCGCATATCACAGGGATATCTACTTAAATAGAAAAAACAAGCAACAAAACAAGTAATTTGCTTTTGGGAAATACCACAGCTTCTGGAAGTCCCATGTTGCTAGGTGGATAGCCTTAGATAGAGTCAGATGAAACCCAGCCTTATGTATTTGGAACTCAATTTGTTTAAAATAATTCATCTTATGAAACCGGAAACCTATGACACCCACTCTCTCTTTTTGGTCTTCCCAATCCATACCGTATTCCATCACAGTGAAGGAGTGCATTTCTTTCACTCCTGACTGTTTGTGCATCACTATCTTGTAGGAGCCCTGAATGGGCTCTGCTGCCAGGTTGAAGGACATTTGCTTAAGCCCATTCTCCGTCTTAATATCCCGCCACTGCATAATTCGGTTTGTTTTCGGATCCTGTGAGAGAGGTTGTACATTTTCTAAGTCAATAAAGCCTTAAGAACAGCAGCACACCTAGGATCACTGTATTGGTGATGAAAGCATTTAGGAGCTTGGTCATATTCTTTTTGGGAAGGAAGAAATAAAGGCGAACTTGGAAATAACAAACCAGTTAACAACATTCCATTATCAGGTTACTTTCATAAGATTGATTTCTCCCTGATTATGAAACATTGAAGTTTCTTACCTCAATGTAAGCCAGAGGAAACTGAAACACAAGGAAAACAATGTTAGTTTAGAACAGCAGGTCACAACCCCTTTGCCAAACCTGTTTCCAAAAATATTTACATTGTAATTCATAACTATCAAAATTATAAGTCATGAAGTAGCAACAAATATAACAGAAAAAATGTGGTTGGGGGTCACCACAGTATGAGGAACTGCATTAAAGGGCCACAGTATTAGGAAGGATAAGAACCAGATTTAGAAATTTTACACACACAGCAATAGATTTATAGAATAGGCCTATGATGGGAGTTTCAGCCAAACTGTGATGAACTTAATACCTAGTAACAAAGTCAATTGTAAGCCAATTCACCACCATAGAGAACTTTTAAGTATATTTTCTAGAACTATCTGAGTCATATGAATCACTCAATGGATAGGGACTCACAAAGGAACTTTGAGGGACATCATGTGCAGGATTTCTCTGATGTTCTGGGAGACCTTCCTGCCCTGAGTCTTTACAAAATGGAGATTACAAAATGTAGTGTCGAAATCAGAAACATTTTTAGTGTGAAGTGGAGTTACTAGTGTTAAATATATCCAATTAAAATATATAACTTGGTGCTGTCCCGGGCAAGCCATATACACCTACTGTACACCAGGCTGTTCCTTCTCATTCCTTGACTGATGAGCTACTAAGGGATCAGCTTGTGTAGTCAATACTCAGCCCCTGAGCACAGTTCAACAGAATAAATCAGGGCCTAACTCTGCCGAAGAAATATCAAGAAAGGGCTCAGTAGCTGCTCTTGCTTCAGGGGAGAGCTGCTCCTGACTAGGGCAAAGGCTGCATGTTCAGAGCTTTGGTGGGTGAAGTGTTTCTGATCAATCAGATGAAGTGTACACAGTAAAGACAGACAGTGACACAGTCATTTAAGGTTCTCTAGTAACCGAGCTGTCTCAAGAGGCAAGCTTACTTCAGGTGAACAGAGCTGAAAGAAGACACAGTCACTTCTAGCAGTGAATAAGGGAGCAAGCAATGGCAGTTGTAAGGGAATTTTAGTGATTATTGAACTCATTTCTGAAAGTGTAGGAAAAGAAGCCATGAAACAGATGATGAAAATGTGGTACAGGTGTTCAAAATGGAATCTTATTTAGCTGTAAAAAACAAAGTCACAAAACTTGCAGGCAAATGGAAAAAAAAATTTTTAAAGTTACAAAGATGAGGCAGGCTCAGAAACAGAACTGCTGTGTGCCCTTTCTCAAATGTGGCTCCTCACTTCAAATATTTAGTTATGTGTTTAATCTGGAGTACCCGTGGAAACAAGGAAACCAGGAGAGACCACCTGGGTGGGAAATTTCTCAAGGAGGAGAGATAGCATGATGTAGGTGACATAAAACCACAGTGTACTGGCGGGGGAGGCAGAAAGCTGGAACTGGGATGAGTGTGTGGGGTGGGAGAGCTGAGAGTAGAGGGTGGGAGAGGTGAGAAGGAGGGTGGGAGAGGTGAGAGGGAGGATGGAAGAGGTGAGGAGAGGGTGGAGAGGGGAGGGGAGGGTGGAGAGGTGAGAGGGGAGGGTAGGAAAGGTGAAAGGGGAGGGAGAGAGAGCAGAGAAGGGAGGGTTGGAATGTTAACCAACACTAAGGGTCTTTGAAAAAGCTACGTAGAAAACTTAATTAAAGGAGAGTAAGAAGGAAGACACCCTGCATGTCTAGATGATGTTGTATCTGAAGGTCAAAGGTCATAAAACAAAGCTCTCAGTACTAGGCATGAGATACTTCTTCAATCAGTTGTTTGTCAGTGAGACCCTAGAGACTCCCAAACAAGAAAGCATCTTGTCACTCTTCTTGATTGCCTGCAATAACTAGTTGATAATATTCTAGTGGAAGACACCACACACCTTAGGTAAAGAGTGTAGAGAAATGAAGCTTGTACTGTGGATTCTGCCCTTGCTGCCAAGCCTCCTCTGTTGCTGCAGGAGAGGAGACCTCAATGGTCTCATCCAGCTGAGAACCATATGATGTATAATATCGACCTGCTAGGTAAAATGTGCCCATGCAATAGTGGCACAACTTTTATGGTGGCAACCAATTGATCTCTGATTAATTGAATCTTATTCTGCAAGATGGAATTCATATCAGGTACTGAAAATCCAGTCAACAACCCATGCCTGAGGAAGTCTTAAGCCCAAGGGGTCAGAGGTCAGAGGTCAGGGGATGATGCTTTTTTTTAGCTAACTTGACATGGTGCCAAGTTGCCTTCTTAATAATTTGTTCTTATATCCATAGACAAATACTATATTCAGATTGAATAAGGAAAACTTCTCTGCAGTGCAACCTAGCTTCAGGTCACTAGGTACCATTAATTTTCTGTGTGCCTTATTCCCTGACCTTCTGGACTAATTGGTACCTAGGACAGATACATTCTCACGCTCACCTTCAAGTACTGAGGAGGAGAAGGAGGAGGAGGAGGAAGAAGAGGAGGAGGAGAAAGGTGCAAACTGCAGTTTGAATTTTATAAGACTAGGCTGAACCAAGAGAGTAAAAGAGAAGAAGTACTTGTTGGTTAACAGACTTTAAGAATATCACTTGAACCAGGCTGACATGGTGGCATATGCTTTAATACCAGCAACCTTGGAGCAGAGGCAGAGGCAAGGCAGAGGCAGAGGCAGAGGCAGAGGCAGAGGCAGCAGAGGCAGAGGCAGAGGCAGAGGCAGAGGCAGAGCAGAGCAGAGGGTGAATATCTATGAATTCTAGGCCAGCCAAAATTACATGGTGAAGCTATTCCTCAAAAAACAAAACAAACAAAACAAAACAATCGACACTGCAAAATAATCAAATTTGTGAATTAAAAAAAAAAAAAAAACTTTTCACAGAAAGCCTGGAGGCCTTAGGCTACATGGCCAGCAAAGAAAACTAAGTTAATAAAAACTGTGAGTGAAGAAGTAAAATTGTTACTAAAAGTCTCCCGTAGGGAGTCCCTCACTCAAGTCCCAAGAGAGCACGCACCCAAGAACTCACAAGAGACCATCTTGTTGCAAAACACAGGAGGCAGTGTAATATGGCAGAGCTCTGGCCGACTCCACCTCATGCAGGAGGTAGGGAAGTCAACCCTGAATCTCAAAAGCATAGAGTTTTTATAGGAAGGGATCGGGAGTGTGGGGAGTTTTGGCGCAGCTGCACATGATTGGTTATAAACATTTTTGAACATCAGCAATTTTGGTATACAGGCCCAAAGTAGGGCTAGACTGATCTCATAAGAACAGCCCTTTGTTTCTGTCCTCCCTGGAACCCATGGGCAAATGCTTATCTGAGTTAGTAGACCATCTGGTTAATTTTAGATTACGAGTCCATGAAGCCACCTGCAGCAGGACCTTGGGGAATGAAGCAAACAGATTAGACAGGACAAGGGGGGTTTCTTGGCTGCCCATCACACACTTACTCATCCACTCTTATCTAGCCCACATTTCTCCTAGGAATGTGTCCTTGTCTTGTAGCCAGCCTGTCCCTGAGACACTCAGTAGCTCTTTGTTCTTGAGGCCTAGGGCTGGCTTGCAATTTTAAGGCTTATGTCTCTATTCTTAGAGAGAGTCTCACTGCTCCTACCATTCTAGGCTAGTTGAAACCTCCTTTCATTACTATTAGACAGAGGGACAAAAAATTGCACCAGTTCCTGGTAGGTTGACTGATAGAAGAACCACAAATAGATAATAAAAATGGTGAAATTCTGACTCCCTCCTTATAGTCCTGATCTAAGACAAAAAGCTAAAGGCCTACCATAGCATTGTGCCTTCTAATAAGAGGGCATCTCTACAGTAGACCAGTCTGACACATTTAAGGCTAAGACTAGGACAAGTTCACCCTAAAGTCTCTGTCTTCCATCAAACTGATCAACCCTAAATTAAAGAAAGAAGATCTCTCAAAGATCCTAAAATCCCCAGTCTTAGACAGAGACACGATTTCCCATCTCCTTCTGCAGATGCTAGATGGCTCAGAGACTTAGTGTAGAACCAAACATGACTAACTGAGGGGGAAAATCAATGAAATGATTCCTAATGATATCCTGCTATACTTATAGGATCAGTGCCCAACCCAGTCTTCATCAGCGAGGCTTTTTCCAGCAGTTGATAAGAGCAGATGCAGAGACCCACAGCCAAACAATAGGCAGAGCTTGATTAACCCCAAAGAAGAGTAGGAGGAAGGATTGTAGGAGCCAGAGGGGTCATGACATCAGGAGAATGCAGCCCCAGTTCACAGAGTCAATAAAGAGTGACCCATAGGAGTTCACAGAGACTAAAGTGACAATCATGGAGCCTGCTGGGGTCTCTGCATGCATAATGTGCTTGTTGAGCTCAGCATGTTTGCAGGAGTCCTAGCAGTGGGAGTAGGTGTGTCTTTGACTCTTTTGCCTGCTCTTGGGACCCTTTCCCACTACTGGGTTGTCTTTGTATGAAGATTTGTGCCTAGGATTATTGTATCTTGTTTTGCTGTTTTCAGTTGGTATCACTGGGAGGGCTACCTTTTTCTGAAGTGAAATGGATCTGGAGGAAAGGAGAGGTTGTGAGGAGACTGGGAGGAGCAGGGGGAAGGAGGCTGTGGTCAGGGTGTTCTTATTAGAGAAGAAAAAATTGTAGGAAAAAAATGAAATATATATATACTTGATAAAATTATACAACAGATTATTGGCATAAACAGAATTTTTAGACTTTCCAATGAATAGGGTCAATTGTAACTTGTTTTTTGTAAAGAGCAAATTTAGTAAAAGTGGATTGACATTCTGTTTAATTTTAAGTGTTTCTTTCAGAATTCTGTACAGTATTTTCTGATGATATTCACCCCTTCCAGATCTACCTCCCTTCCCTGCATACCTGCATTAGTGCCCTCTCTTTTTTTCCATTCCTTTATTCAATTTGTGCTGCATATCTTTATATTCTTGGATATATGGACTTCTAGTGGAGTATGGTCAGCTTAGCAGGGTCTCTATTCTTAAAGAAATCTGACCGTTCTCACAGTAGGTCTCATAACAATAGCTCCTCAGCTAGGAGTGGGACTTAATGTCTGTTTCCCCCTCCATGCCAGGTTGGTTTTTTTGTTTGTTTGTTTGTTTGTTTGTTAGTTTGTTTTTATTGCATGTACTTGTGTATGCCAACACAACTGTTAGTTCATATGTACAGCTACCATGCTGTGCTTAGAGGATTGTTCCCTTGCATTTATTCTGCCTCTAACAGTATTCACCTCTGGCTCTTATAGTTTTTCCTTCCTTCATGACACCATAATCTCAGTGCCTTGGGAGGTGAGGGTGTGATTTAGATATCTAATTTAGGATTTCATATTCTACTGTCAAGACAATACAGATGGGAACCACATCCCTACTGCTTAGCTTTCATATAGCTGGAAGATATTATGTATAATATCAGAGGGGAAAGATTATGAACAATCTCACTCAGCAGTGAAGCCTGTAACTATGAGAACCACTGGCTGGGCAAGACATGCCCACTGGTTCAATACTAGCACAACTCTCAAGGAAGTAACCAATCACTGTCTGACTGGACTTAAGTTCCACTGTGCAAGTTGAAATCTACACACTTGAAATCATTGTAGAGCCAAGAACCTGGGTTTCATGTATCATAGGCCTCAGGAGAGAATCCACTATTATTAGGCTGCTAAAGGACACAGTATTAAGCCAACTGTTACTGATTTATCTTTATATTTACAGGTTAGGGGCTGGAGAGATGGCTCAGTGGTTAAGACCACTGACTGCTCTTCCAGAGGTCCTGAGTTCAAATCCCAAAAACAACCAGGTGTTTCATAACCATCTCTAATGGGATCTGATGCCCTCTTCTGGTATGCCTGACACACCAGTATACTTATATATATCCACCAAATAAAATCTTAGAAAAATATATAGATTAAAGCATCCCTCAGCCCTCATCAGAGAAGCCTCTATTCATAGTAGAGGGTATTTAACACAGATACCCACAGCTTGCCTAAGTACAGAGCACAAGAAATGAAATGAGATTTTATTCTTAAAAGAGTCTATTTAGGGACTAACCAAGTGTTAATATACAAAGTTATAAAACTAATAGAGTCTGTATTCCCACTGTTACACTAGAAATGGATTTCTTAAGGATGGCATAAAGTAACAGAATCTATGAAAGAAATGACTGAAGAACATGACCAACCTAAAAGGTTCTATATAGTATAAGTCTCCACAAAGTATAAAGATAAACCATAGATGTTTACCCAGTAATGGACTACAAAATAAGCACATCCATATATAAGGAAACCATAGGATAGACAATGGTGACCAAGTGAGAGATATAAACTGGCAAAAAGACCTAGCAAAAAAGACAACTCATGCCTCAGAGGGGCTGGAAATTAGAATATTGCATGATTTTGTCCTGAAGAATCCATCAATACCATAGGTAAAAGACTCACCAACTCATTCAGGGGGTGTAGACTTTTATCCATAGAGACAATCCGAAATTTAACTGAAAAGAAGAGAGAAAATTTTCTAGTGAGATCCAAAGACCCAGGCCTTCTTCCTGCCATGTTGAGGATGGCATCTTGATTCCTTTGCCCACTGTGGAGCTTCATACCTGACTGTCCTGGCTTGTACACGGGCTTATCTGTCTGGATGAAGACAACACTTTCTTTGTTCTTCACAAGCACTGTATTCCTTTTACTGAATGTGTGTGTTGGCCCTTTGATGTCAACATATAGAAATTCCTCCTCTTGAGAAGAGGATAATCGAGGGATCTGAAAACAACAGGAACATGAGATGCTTCACCATGTGACTTTCTGAACTTCTTATATTACCTCATTAACTTTCTCTCCTTCCACCTCACAGGAAAAAGATGGAGGGTCCATCAGTTTCTGTTTAAGTATTACGAGGAGGGAAAAACAGTGTGAGGGAAAAGAAAGATGAAAAGAAAACACAACGTTTTGTGTAAGTCAATGTGAGTTTATGTGAGTAACAACAACACAGTCATTTTTAGGGAGTAAATATAATCTTATTAAGAATTATCTCTAAGAAATTAAAGAAAATTAGCTCTAACTCTGAAACTGAGCTAGAGAGAAAGGTAATGTATTAATGGTGGTAGGAAGTGTGTCTTGAGAATTGTTCCCAAAGAAGAAACCCAGCACTTACTCAGGATATCAGTATTCACATAGGAGATGTGGTCCTAATTAGCTGGAGTGCTATTTGACAGTTTATTACCTCACTAGCAGGAAGTACTAAGAATTGGAGAGCTCTTTCTTTCTCTGGGCATGTTTTTTTTTTTTTTGAAGGAATTCAGTGGGAAAGCAGCATATGCACAAGAATTGACTCTTCTCATTTTGGAGTGGAATGATCTAAGGTATTTGTTTGTTGAGTAAATGTTCTAAATTTCTATTTTTTGAGTTCATAGATGTGCTTTTTAGAAATATGTATGGATACTATACATATATATTCACACACATGTTCATAAGTATATTAAAAAAATTAGGACAAGTATCTAGTACTCACAATGAAGGAAACACAGTGGAACAAGTCCTTGTCAACCACAAGCTCATTGAACAGGTCTTTCTTTCCCCACTGCGATACCAAGGAAGCTGTGAGAGTCACTGTCTCATTCAGATGGTAGAGATGGAGGCAGATTTTCTCAGGGGTCTCAGTGTAGAGCTGGGAGGGAGCCAGCACCATATACTTCCTGGAAAGGAAGAATTTCTAGCCAGCTGATGACAAAGCTCATTGTCTATAACTGGAGTTTCATCACCGTAACCATTATCATTCATATTTGGACAGCCTGTGATGGCAGGTTGACACTGTGGCAGCTGTCACAGCTTGCCAGACAGCAGAGTGGTAAGAAAATTATCAGCTCCCATCACTATACAACCAGCATTCAAGTTCCAGAAAGTTTTTATTTTTTTTTAAATGAAAATATGGGAGGAGTAATTATTCTTTTCAAAAAAATGTATCATGATTGGTTTTCTTTACCATTTTTAAACTCTTAACATAGTAACTCAATACCCTGTTTTTATTTTTGGGTACTCTTCAACCTAAGAATCATAATGTAACTGTGAAATTCGAACTTGCATGACTCACCTATGTTATACTGGAGTAAATGCCAAAGGCTTCTGTAGGAGTCATTCTTACTTTTCCTAGAATTAGAGATTTTTGTCCCCCAAAATCTAGCCTGTCAATGCTATATCACTGTATGTAAAAATATCATTAGCTTGCTTTTTATTTTTGCCACCTTAAATATATTTTCAGGTCAAAGATACAGAAAAACTTCACTCAACAATGTAATTCTAATCATACAATTATTTTGGACACCAAATAAGTTCTTCTGGTAGTTTAACCCAAGGTCTTTGATCCTAACAAGAGTATTGTTTTAGGACACAAACCTCCACAAGTTTCTATGTGCCTGAAGTCTTATCTCTTTCAAGGTTAACCACTGGCTGCACATTTCCAACCAAGAATGACAATTTAAATGCTTATTTTCAAAGCGATTAAATAGTTTCAACACCCGAGAATGTCTCTGACCATTGGGATTTGAAATGTTACTGGTTCAGTAATAAGGGGAACACTATTCTAAATCACAACACACCTCAGTTTAGTAACACTGATTGCTTTAGAGTTGGAAAAAAAGATAATCTAGAATCATGTAATACTAAAGTTGGAGAACATATATAAAGTTATTTGTTAATAAAAAAAGCAAAAATAATTTAGGGACTTTTCAGGGGTAAGGGACTGTGAAAAGAAAGGGATATCGTTTTGATTGGAGGAGGGACAATATGGTAGAGAGTCTTAGAGTTGGTACTCACGAGTCTTCATTGAGCAAGGAAGAAGAAGGCAGGAAGGTAAGAAGAACTGAAAAAAGGCACAGCTGAGCATGTCTGTCCTTCCACATGGTGTGGTAAGAGAGGACAGGAGGACAGGGCTTATGGTGTCCTCCTCCTTAACACTGTGTCCAGAGTCCTCCAATCCACAGCAGCTTATTTATGAGTCCTCTATGTAAACAGAATGTTCTGCCCAAGGTGTACAAATAGCAACATAGAATATTTTCTCTCTGTCATGTCACTGTGTTCAGCTGTGGCCTGAGCTCAACTCAAATAAATTACAACATTCTCAGGAAAAGTGCCAGAGGAGCTGTGGTTGGTGTTGGTAAAAGATCAAGGCCACAGAATTTGCTTAGTGTGAATTAGAGCAAACTCTCTTCAGTCCTAATGACCAGTAAATCTTTGCAGTAGGTGGCTGTGCTATGACTATGTGACATTTGCCACCTCACTGCTTCTACTCACTTAGAATCTAGTAGCACTCTCTGGGATGTGACTTCTCTGCTTCTCTCTTTCCTTATTTGAGAGTCACTAGAGTAGTCCAGGTTGGAGATTTTAAATTCTCCTGTCTCTGACCATTCAAGTATCTACTTTTATGGGTCTTGTGTATAAAAAGGGGACTGTGAGTACTGAGCAAGCTGAAAAACTCACCTATTACAAGTCACTGTGCCTAAACCATCTTTGTTAGAACAGAAGTTCACAAACCTGATCTAAAAGTTCAATTCTATCTCTACAGTTTACTATGAAGCCAAGTATAACCTGTGTAACTAAAGGTGATTGCTTCAAATGTGGAGGTATTAGTATTTGGGATGCAGCTCAGTTCCTCTGGAAGGATGTTAAGGTATAAGTTGGGAACTACATTAGAATTTCTAGTCTAGATCATGGGGCTGTTTATTTTTGCAAAGATCCTGTGACATTGACTTGAGGGGGGCATAGCACAAGCTGTATCAATTATAATGTTGAGGCATTAAGTAAAAAGAAAGAACATGATAGAAGGGAACGTAATGTAAGCATGTAAGGGATGAAAAAGAAAACTTATGCCTGGCATGGTGGTGTACCCCTTTTCTCCCAAATCTTGGGAGGCAGAGGCAGGCATATCTCTATGAGTTCGAGGACAGCCTGGTCTACAAAGCCAGTCCAAGACAGCCAGGGCTTACACAGAGAAAAATCCTGGTTTGAAAAAAAGAACAACACAAAACTTACTATTTCATTGATGGACCTCTGAATTCCCATTAATCAGTAGGAGACTAGTGCTAGATGCAGTTAACTAGAGTTAATTTGTTGGTTAATTCTAGTTCAACCTTAGGTCAGTTTCTCTAAGATGGAGCCTGAACCCAAGATGGAGTTGGTCTGGTCTCTCACCCTGATCATGAGAGTCAGAGACACCCAGGTGTGGGAGAAACAGAACACGCATTAAGATTTATTTACATGTTAGTGCTTCAAGTTACATGTGTGGATCCAAATCCTCACATGAAACAAAAACAACAGTGGGAAAAATACATGAGGTAGTTTTGTATTTTAACTTAAAAATATCAGTTATGTCTAAGATATGTAGATCAAGAGACATATTTCCTTGACATACTGAAAGCAAACAAAAACTATCAGAAAAAATACAATATTTTGGTGTGATGGTTTAAAAGTTTAAAATAACTAGGTTTAAGAGAAATATAAAACAAACTGCCTCTAACCTGTGAGCCCCACTTGTCCAAAGACAGATGGACTTCCAGGAATACTGTGAATTATTCTTGTAATTACCTGATTTGTTTATG
Source organism: Mastomys natalensis (assembly GCA_021653895.1). Classification (NCBI taxonomy): domain Eukaryota; kingdom Metazoa; phylum Chordata; class Mammalia; order Rodentia; family Muridae; genus Mastomys; species Mastomys natalensis. Next base: position 34,508 of record JAJTUV010001624.1, on the reverse strand, counting down.
TAAGATAACAAATCACCTGTTTCCACTCTTGTACACAACCTTGCTTGCCCGTGACAGCATGAAGAATGTGTGTTTTGGGCATGTAGGTCGATATGTGGCTGGTTGCACATAAGCAGGAAGAGCATAGCCTTGTGAGGTTTGCCTGTATAAACCTTTTATGAGTGTGCGCTCAGGTTCAGTCCTGGCACCATGAGTATCTGGTACTGGTAAAAGCTATCATTTTGGAAAGATGAAATGTTAATCAATGGTTTTCTCTTTTTCTGCTATTCATGACTCCCATCTATGTAATGTGTGGTGTGTGTGTGTGTGTGTGTGTGTGTGTGTGTGTGTGTGTGTGTATCTGGGTATAGGATTATTGAGTTTGTATGTATGGTTTACATAACTTGCATGTGTTATTCATGTGTGAATAGGACAGAGGTCTTGTGTCATTTCTACCTTGCTTACTTAGACTCTGTCTTTGATGCTGAGAGTTGTAAATTAGGTTAGCCTATTTAACATAGAAATCCCAAGGGATCTGTCTCCTTCTATCTCCATAGAGGTGAGGTTATAGGCACTCCACTTCCATGCAAGGCTTTTATGTGGCTACTACTTCTAATTCATGTCCTTCCATTTCCAGAAGGTTTTGTCTAATGAGCTCTCATCCATGACACAAGAAGGGTAGTTTCTCTGGCTAGATTCTCAGTGCATGCCTTCTCTCATGAGCCTAAATTAACCCACAGAGCATTTGGTTCATAAACATTCTGCCATGGTTAATGCTCTTTGCAGCTCTATACATGATGCAGGACAAACTGGTAGGAGAGTATGATCTCTGCATTATCTAGAGTGTATGACTAATAGAAGCCTGCAAACTAAGAAGCACCATGGGTTATTATCAATTTCTAGTTATTTTAGAATACTAGGGAACCAGGGAGGCTAGCTTTAAAAGCTGTATCTTTAATATCAAAAATGGCTATTCTGACTGAAATGGACCCATCCATGAACATGTTCAGGGCCAAACAATGGGCTCATAGCATATGAGACTTTGTGCCTAGGAGGTGTTGAAGGGAAGTAGCCTAGATAAATGGATGGCATTCATTGTTGTTCTTGTGACCTCATCTATCAGGGATTAATTTTTTTCTTATTTCATAAAATTAGGTAACCTTTGTCTTGAGAGGGATGGGCAGATATATGACAGCATTTTCTGCTTACATGCTATGCAGACAAAGTAACCTTTGTCCTACATGCTACTCACTATGACAGAAAATTGATAACTCTAGTCATCCTGAGTTTATCACCTTTATCACTTCCATGTCCTAAATCATTGTGAGCCAGGCTCTGAAAACATTCCATTGCTTGTTTAGCAGACTTTCCCAAGCCAAGATGCTCATGGACAGAAGACTCCCTAAACACCATGGTGCACTGCACTGGGCCATAACATATGTTCACACTGACATACTGTGTCTGGGAGAGTTAGGGGCTGAAAACATTGACACTGATAGTCCCACCTGTTTGAGCCAGTTGCCAAAGGGCTATGGTGTGGGATGATTGACTGGTTGCTACCATGGTCAGACTTTTATTGTCACATGTGGCAGACCACTGATTTGTGTGCTCTGTCTCTCAAACAGAATTGTGGAGTGTGCTTGGTATTTGTCCTTTTTTTCTGAGACACAGTTAGGGCCAGGATTTATTCCTTTTGAGCCTGTGATGTGGATATGAGTCATCTAACATGGGTGTGGGAAGCTAAACAAGGGTTCTCTATTGGAGCAGATACACAAAACTCTTCTTAGGGAAGAAACTGGAGCACAAGAATCTCTTTTCATATCTTGCTAAGACAGTGTGGGTTCCTAAACCTATGAGTTGTGACTCCCTTGTGTGTGTGTGTGAGGGGGGTGTCAGTGACCCTTTCACAGGAATCACTTAAGTCCAACAGAAAATAGATATTTACATGATGATTCATAAAAATAGCAACATTAGAGTTATGAAGTAGCAACAAAAATAATTTTACAGTTGGGGATCACCACAACGTGAGGATCTGTATTAAAGTGCCACAGCATTAATAAGACTGAGAACTGTGTCCTAATATCTTCATAGATGGACAAATCTACAGTTCTTTGGGAGGTTTTCTGAAGTGTCTACATGAGAAGAGGGACATGGGAGATAGTTCTGCTCTCTGAAAATGCCAGCAAAGCCCAAAAGGGAGAATTCAACTTCAGAAGTCAGTATGATGCTTCCCTAAGGGGGTCATCTCTCAAGTATCCAGACAATCTGGGGGATTTGGTTATGAATGACTCCCTTTAACATATATGATTTTGATACTTGGATCCCCAATTGGTGAAGCTGTTTGGGAAGAATTAGAAGCTATTGCCTGGTTGTAGAACGTGTGTTAGTGAGGGGTGGGTCAATTATTAGGATTTAAAATACAAGTTATTTCAACTGAATTCTCTCCTCTCTCTCTCTCTCTCTCTCTCTCTCTCTCTCTCTCCTCACCCACACACACACACACACAACACACACTTCAGGATCAGAGATGAATTTTTCGGCACTTCCTTAGACTCATACCCCTCAGCTTTTTGCCATGTTCTCCTCAATGGTCCTTGTAGACTCTAATTTTCTTGACTGGGAGTCTAAAAATTTAGTGTTTTTCCTTTTTTCAAAGATTTATCTATTTCATGTATATGAGTACACTGTAGCTGTCTTCAGATACACCAGAAGAGGACACCATATACCATTACAGATGGTTTTGAGGCACCATGTGGTTGTAGGGAATTTAACCCAGCACCACTGAAGTTAAGAAGTTAAGTCTTGGGCTTAACTTCTGACTTATTTCTTCAGCCCCATGTTTTCCCTTATAAATTACCTTGATCATGATATTTTGACTTGGCCATAGATTATAAATTACAACAGAAGGAATGGGAGTCATCAGTAAGTGGATAGTGGAAGGGAAATGATCCAGGGCATCACAAAACTCAGATTCAAGTCCTTATTATGATGAACTATTGTACCATGACTGTTATAAGGGATGGCTGTATCAACTTGGTCATGGCTATAGGTGGAAGATGTGGCCAAGGATGTGACTTCCATACAAACCAATAAGCTGTCCAAATGCCCATATTCCCATTAACCACAGCCATCTTTCTGCAGAGAAAACTCAAAGATATTGGTCTGAAGCCTAAGTCAAGGCTTCAGAGACTCATCTTCTGCCGTAAGTAGATACTCAGGAGACTGAAACTAAATGAGCATGAGTAATTCCCAAGATTTTATCATTGAATTTCCTGTCAATTGGGCAGCCTTTACTTAATCAGAGAGATGCTCACTTACCAGAAAGTTAGTAAGGTGAACATAGCTGACTCCTAATCAGCAAGGCCCCACATCATATCGCCTGCTGATATCCATAGCTACCAGAGCCAGCTGGTTAGTAAACATGGAAGCCAGGACTGGGAAATTGAGGATGATTATAGGAAGGGCAGAAAGAAGATGCAAGTGACAGGCAGGTATTGGAGGGACATTGGATAATACCATTCCAGGGACATTAGATAATACCATGCCAGTGAGCAAGTGTATTTTCTCAGTGTCTTTTAAAGGGAAGAAACACAAAGTGTGACCAATTGCAAGAAGATAAACAATGGCCACAACTCCTGGTGAGTTTATGGTTCACAGTATCTATGTTTGACTAAGACCATTTCCTTCAGGATAATACAGACTCTCAAGGATGTACATGTAAGTAGAGGAACTTGCAGGGTATACTGCATGCATGTCTTAATTAAAAACAAAGACAAAATCTGCAGACTCATTCATAATTATTCACAAGCAAGATGTCATCTAAAGCTAACTCTGGAAGTGCTCCCATATGTCCTGTTTTATCTATGTAGGATAATGTGAATCCTAGCATTCATGATCTGTCTTAGGTTGATCCACCTCTGAGAGAATCTTACCTGTCTTTTTGAACTATAAGAGATATTTTATAAGTCATGGAGCAGAAAGTTGTGCCTGTCTTAGGTTATCATCTAAAACCACAGTTCTTCCCTTTCACTGGCACATGAATAATCTTGTATTAGTGACCTATCTTAGGGTGAAGAGGTTTACAAGACAATATTACCTTCACTGACTACTAACTTCTGCTATGGAAGATGTTGGAGCTTGACCTCAACCCTGCTTTGACATTTGTTAAAGTTCTGATGATTCCCCTCAAAGGAACAGGTAATAGACACGCCATCAAATGGGTCATAAAGCTAAATCCTGCTACTCCCAATAAGAGAAAAGTAAATGAGAACTGTGAAGGAAAAGCCTGTAACTTTTTAAGAAAATCATTTTCAATGTTAGCAGTGTCAAAAGAAAAAGGCTTGGCATTTCTTAAACTTACAACCTCCTTATGCAGAGCTAACAAATCTAAATAGTATTAGTATTACACTAAATACTCTAATATTAACTCTGGTCCAGTTATGATGACTCTCATTATACATTTTTGGAGTTATACAAATCCAGAGATATTGAGCATGACATTCCAACTGGCTTCTCACTTCGATTTCATGTACCAAATTTCTCATGATCTGACTTATATCATATAATGTGTCAATTCTTTGTTCTATCCATCTACCCAAATCCTCTTGTGTGCTCAAGGCATTGGTTACATTTTCAACAAGATGATTAACATAACTAGCTGTTTGTATCTCTTGCACTAAAGCCAATGCAGAAGTAGCATCACTGGCTATAAGTGTTATGAGAGCAACAACATTAGCAATGATCAGTCTTTCCATTCATTTTCTCCTTGCCAGAACTTGATCTAGTTCTTCTAAAACTGTGAGCCTTTTTCAGAATACCAGGGTTCAGATCAATTTACAGGAATCATAATTAAAGGTGGTTGATATACTACCATTACAGACTGACCATCATACAATGCAAAAACACAATTGGACAAAAGACAATTAAAATAAGCAATATTGAACTTGTTTTCAGAACCTATAACAAAGGTAACATTACTAATTAATAAAATTAGGTGGGATAATGCAGGATGTTACACTTATCTTAATCCCCAAACCGGTTCCATTTTTATGCACAGCAAACATAACATCATACAAGGCAGCAGTCTCTGAAAATGTCCTGAACCAGCCCTCCAAATGCCCACTGTCATTTTCTTTTGTCCAGTATTGGATTGATTTACAGACAAAGCCATGATCAAGTCAGAATAACTGGACAACATTAAAGTATAGAGGAGGGTCATTATAACAAATTCTCCATTTGGTTGATTTTTCAAAGACAGGTTCCACAGTCTCTGTCTTTTCTGTCCTGCAATGTCTGAACTCCTGAGGCAAGGCCTCTTGTCTAGTCCGAGATTTAGGCATTCCCATCTTAATGCTTGGCACTACAGTCTTAGAGATATTCTTCTTCTAAGTCTTAGTGTACACAGACAGATATCCAGCATTGATACTATTTCTGGTAAAACAGATAGGTAGGTCCTGACTCACCGCAGTATAATTTACTAGTTTGAAATACATTTTACTCTCACACCAAGGAAATCCTAACAGCTGAGTATTATTACAGGTCACAAGTACTTCTGGCCTTGACCATACAGAAGGATGTAGCAAAGGTGAGTCAGGAAAGTATGGCAATCAGCTTCCCTGTTGCCATCATCAGGGCACTCAGCAAAATCAAGGTCAGCATGATTCTTTGTCCCAGCATCAGCATGTCTCACCAATCACTCTGGCAGCCACTTCTTCTCAGTATCTGTGAAGAAACACACACATGCCCTCTTGCCCATATTAATACAGTATTAGGACCATGCCATGTGCAGTAAGTGGATCCTACTATTTTACCTGGCATAAGTAACCAAGTTATCGTGTGCCATAGAGACTCAGCAGCAGAGATTCCCTTGGCATCCAAGATCAAAAAATTCAAAATAAAATTTTGTAGTGAAAGAGTATCCAACTTCCTCTTTTTATTTATTCATAACTGATTTTTAGAGCTCCATGGGCACAATCCATAACTCCCTGTTCTTGAGGAGTAAAAATTATGCATATTATATAGATTATAACTTGCACAAGACTTAACTCATATTTAATTTATATTTTAACAAATATAAATTATATTTAATGTATATAATGTTCATTTATAGTATATAATTAATATTTAATGCAAATAATTTATATTTACTGTATATAATATATATGTATAATTAACTATATGAATCATATACTTTAAACATATAGTGAAATCAATATTTAATGAACCATGTTTAATTATTAAATTTAATGTAGATAATATAATATATTGTCACTTGAGGTTTGTAGAACCAGGCAGGTGTATTACTGAGTCCATTATTTACATTCTCTAACTTTGATTCTGAAGCTTCATGACTTAGTTTAAAAAGAATATACATAGGGGTCGGTGCTGGATTAATCAGAACAGGCAGGGCAGCTTATCTGAGTCATTGAGCCTGTTACAGAGTGGTCCGGACCAGTCTTAAGAGAACCTGTTCCGAAGTACAAGAAACTTTAAAATTTAAAAAGAATATACATTAGTATTCACCATTGTATTGAATCCATATTTTAGCAATACAGTTAACAGGGGTCTGTTAGACAACAGGAGTAGAGTCATGCGTTTGAGACCTAGTAAAAGCTATAGGTTTGGGTTAAAGGCACAGGACACGGTTTCCTCAGTCCAGACGGCTAGATATGCAGATTGAACAGAGATGTTTTTAGCATGATGAGAAGCATATTTACTTTATATTCAGGAGACAACCAAAGTGCAATTAAAATCTTAATCTTGTGACTTAATTGTAAACTGTCAGTGTTCCATTAGTTCCATCAGAACTCCACTGATCAATGTTAAAATTCTCAACTTTGAGATAACAATAGCATGTGGAAAGAATATGACACATTTCCTATTTTTTTCTTTAGCTCATTTCTTACATCTCTATAATTTACATTTATATACATTAAAACACCTTCTTAGACACTCCAACATTTATAACTTGTATTTACCAACTTTACACATTTTAACTTTCAATTACCCACTTTAAATATCTTTACTTGCATTTACCAACTCTGAAACATCTTTCATCTGAAACATTTTTTATTTCTGCTTGCAGTTAACAATCTCAAACATTTTCCATAACCATTTTCTTAGACATGAACGCACTGAATCATAGCTCACCTATGCAGAACACAGCATTTCTGCCTCCACACTGGCCAAGAAGGGAGGGGTAGGAGTGAGCTCCTGCTGCTGCTTCAGGAATGGTCATTTTCATTTTCTTTCTTCTTTGTCCCCTGGACAGGAGGGAGGACTGCTTCACTGAAACCCATCCTCTCTCCTAGCCCTAATCAGGATCCAAAGACTAAAAGTACCTACAGGTACTTTTACTTATTCCCTACACATCATAGTAAATTTGAAGTCTTTCTCCAACTTTCTTCCTGGTTGCTAAATGTATTGTACCTTCCTCAGAAAAGCCAAAGACAAACCTCTAAAAAATCTTTAAAAACTATGTAATTGCTGTTGCCATACTTTAGCAAAGCACACTAAGCATTTGCACCGGCGAGCACATGGACACACACACACACACACACACACACACACACACACACTACAGCTGCTTCCATTTCCCATATTTTCTCCCCCTGCCTCTCCTTTTGACTTTTACATTTTCTCGTTCCTGTTGTAGTTGTCTCCTGGTTTCATGGGGGTCCACCAGGATCTGCCATCAGAGGAATTAGGTTCATATGCCTTACAAGATTAGGATTCTAGTTGTTGCGCCCAGAGAGTGAGTTACCATTGTTTCTAAACTAGTTTGTATGGTGTTTTTCTTCACCCAGCGACTCAACTGGATTCAAGAGAAAAATCTAAGGCACCAAAGCTGGATTTTCCTGATGTGCACCACAAAGGCCTTCGGGATTTGAAGCACTGGACTGGTATGGTAGACCCCGCCAAGAGAAATTAGGAGTTGGGTGAAGATGTCTTGAGGCCCCAGGTCAGAGGTCTGCCAAATTGAGAACACCCTGCTGGAAGGTTACTGGAATGTGGGACTGCTGACCAAGATGGGTTATGGCAATGAAAAACTAGCAGCTCCAGAGACAAGCAAACCAGAGCTGGGAATACTCTGGAATGGGCCACTGTGGGGGTAGCTAGAGACAAAGGCAGCCGGACTACACTGAGATAGAGAGTTGGCTGCAGGTTCACAGGAAGCCTCCCGGACACATTTTTTATATTTCCCACAAGCTTCCTTACTTTATCCAAGCTCCCTAACTTTTTTCGAGCTTCTTATCTTTTCTGAGCTTCCATTATGTGTATTTCCCTAAGTCTTTTAGTGATGTCCTTCACTGCACCCCCCATAGTTGAGTCTCACACTGAGTGCCATTCTACAGGAGCCAGGCAGTCAGTCAAAGTGGAACATCAAGTGGTATCCTCCAGGTAGGAGAGGGATCTTTGGATGTATCACCATGGGAGGAAAGGTGTCTTATGCACCCACTAGATACCTTGTGGGTCAGAATTCCAAGGTGAGTTGATATGCAGTATGTTGTATAAACCAGGTGATCTGAACCTAGAGGAGCCCTTGCTAAATTTTTCTTCATTTACCTCCTGTCCTTTGTCAGCCTCAGATGTCACTAATGTGGGCAATGAAGGCTGATTCCATCTCCACATTAAGGGAAAGAGCAAGAGTTACTGGATGTGTAAGGCCCTTGTTTGAATGGACCTTGTGAAGATAAAGATGCCTGGGTACACAGGAGTGTACTAAGAAGTGCAGCATCCATCCCAGACTTTGCTGTTTCTCATCCTGGGAGGCACAGACTGGGACTCCTATCATGGACTGTGTTTTGCAGCTTGCAGGCAGCACTCAGGCACCCCAGAGGCAAGGAGAAAATGAAACCAAAGAAAACACAGCAGATACAAACTTTTGCAAAATTTATTTATTGAAAAAATTTACAACACAAGCAGAAATCAATGCTCCAAGCAAAAGAATTGAGTGTATGAATCATAAGGAAAAAGAGAACACAAAAACCAAACTAACAATGAGGACACCTGCCCATATCAAGGTCCAAGGCATTAGGAAAGCCAAAGTTTATGAGGACCCAGCTGCTCCAGCTGGCATGTTTTTGCTTTTTCAAGGAGAGGTCATGACTAGATAGCTATTAGAACAGGCAAATTGTAAACTCATCAAGCTTAGGGGATATATCAGTACAGGATTTGTATTTAAGTGTATATCATGATGAGATTCCTTATTGTCTACTTTTTATTCACACTAATGAAGCATTTAAAATCGAAAAATTAAATTGAAAAATATCAAAGAATCATGCTTATTTAAGAATAGATTTGTGGGTCTAGAAACAAAGAAACACAAGGAAAACCACAAATTAATCCAGAAAACAGGTAAAAGTTATAAATCAAAACCAGCAAACCAGGATACAAACAGACTCTTTGGATGTCAAATCAGATCAATAGTGTCTGTTTTCAAGAGATCAAAAATATCGAAGTCTACAAGAACCATGTCTGAGTCCAATCTCTCTGAAGCCAACCAAACAACAGGTTCTCTGTAGTGTGAGGACAAGATCCAGCATCTCCCCTCTCCCACTTTCCCAACCTTCAGTGGGAGGAGTCTGCACTTCCTCACAATGGCAACAAAGAGGTCATAGCAAGAAATGAACCAATCATCATGGCTCTTCACAACCAAAAAGAATGTTTTTACTTTCTGTCTCCAAGCACCCATTACTTTATTGCCATGACTAAATCCCCGAGAAGAAGCAACATACAGTACACAAGTATTATTTTGGCTCAGGCTTTCAGAGAACAGGGAAGTCATGGATGGAGACTTGGAAAGATGGGTCTGAAACAGATGCTTACTTGAGATTGGCAAGTCCATTGCCTCTAATGACCCAATTCCTCCTGCTGGGTTCCACTGTCCTGGTGTTAGTAACTTCTCCAAACACACTCCATGCAAGAGACAAGCAATTCAGAGACAGGAGGTGGTGTGACCTCTCACATTCACAAATGTCCTTAAGGAGAACATTTTGACCTTAATAAGAGCAGCAGTAACAAGAATTGTAAGGTCTGTGCTGACTTGGATTCAAGATGTAGTTCGAGAGTGAACCCAGGAGCTTCCTTAAGGCCCTTTTCTCTAGTTCTTTTCAAGAGAGGCAGAGATCATTTTGGCTCAGCCCTCAAATTCTCCAGTGACTAACTACTGCAGACCTCCTGTTCTCTATCTAGAGGCATGAGACCTACTTCCTTTTCCTTAACCTCTTAGTTACAGACATCAAAAAGAAGGTAGCCTGTCTGTGACACTGTGATGCCATAAGGAATTGTGCTGTCCCTCAAGATCCCTCAGAGGATGTTTTGTCTCCTAAGTGGCAGGGTGGTATGGGAAAACTCTCAACATGATAGGGGGATTTATCACTACAGGGAAAGACTTGCATTAAGGGTTGCTAAGAAGCTGGTCATTATGATCCAAGTGCAAGGCATAATTGAAGTCCTTATTTTTTTTACAGCTAATAATTTTAGAGCTAAGAAGAGCTTTACAGTAAAGAAATAAGTCAACATCCAAAATATCAAAGATAAATGAAGAAATAATAATAGAAAATAGTTGATGCTAATAATAATAATAAAAAAAAAAACTACCTGAAGCAAATCCCAAAAATAATAAACAGTAACTCAAATCCAGGTTAAAAAAAAAAAAAAAAAAAAAAAACCCTGCCCAACTCATTGGGAAGCAAACACATTATGTTCAGGCTAGTGGGGATCACAGTTGTTCAATTCCAAAGAAGGACAATAAATAATAAAGTTCTCTGAGAATCAAAGTCTGAGTCCGACTGCATTGCAACCATAACTGCCTTTCTCCAGCATGCACACAAGCTCCAGTTCCAGCTGTGCCTTCCGTGGGTGGCCACTATAATTTCTCACAATGGCAGATTATGAGATCATGGGATATATGTGCCAATCTCAGCTCACCAAAACCCCATTATCATTCTCTAGTTCTTTTCAAGAGAGGTGGATATAGTAGAGATTAATTATTTAAACCCCAAGTTTGTTGGGGCAAATCTCCTACCTGAAGGAGAACAGTAAAAGAAAACACAACTCAATAATTATGGTATAAATAGCACGCCTAGATTGGGCAGATTTACCACTACACTACTCTAATCCCAGGCTATGAGATCCCTTATAACTTGTGGTTCATCCAGGCCGCCTCCTTGTCCTCTGAGCTCCGGCTCCTCCATTGTTGGCTTCCTTCTACTGCCGGCTTCCTTCTGCTTCTGCCTCTTCCTGCTTCTCCTTCTGCTTCTCTACCCTGCTTCTCCCTTTATATCGAATTCCTCTCACTCTCTCCTCCCCTAAGCCTTTTTCTCTGCCTCCCCTTCTACTGCACAATCTTGGCTCTAGCCTTTATTTTACAGGTTTTAATTGGACAGAAGGTTTACAAGATGTCATCTGTGTACAGATTCAATCATCCTCTGCAGCCCCTCCCAGAACGGTGGAACTAGGATCAAAATACAAGGCTGGAGCTATCTACAGCATTGATTCAATCCTCTTCTGGAGCACCTCTCAGGGGTGTGGAACTAGGATCAAAATACAAGGCTGGGGCTATCCACAACAGGTGGAGACCATTTTGGCTCAGCCTTTGTCTTAGTCAGGGCTTCTATTCCTATGACAAAACACCATGACTAAAAAGCAAGTTTGGAAGCAAAGTGTTTATTTGGCTTGCACTTCTAGATTATAGTCCATTATTAGAGGAAGTCAGAACAGGAACTCAACCAGGGCTGGAATCTGGAGGCAGAAGCTGATGCAGAGCCCATGCAGCAGTGGGAGGTGCTTTTTACTGGCTTGTTTCCCATGGCTTGCTCATCCTGCTTTCTTGTAGAACCCAGGACTACCAGATCAGAGATGGCATATCTGCAATGGACTGATCTCTCTCTCCCTTACTGACCACTAATTGAGAAAATGCCCAAAGCTGGATCTCATGGAGGTATTTTCTCAACTGAGGTTCCTTCTTTTGATGCCTCTAACTGGTGTCAAGCTGACACACAAAATGATCCTGTACAGGCTTTCAGAGCACTAGACACAGAATGATGGTGGGCTCAACTGCTTCCACTGGCAGCAAGGTCTGAGGCAACTGGTTTCACTGCACTGACAATCTCCCAGATTTCCTAATGACCCATTCTGCCTCCAGCCAGGCTAACATCCAAAGGTTTCTTAACTTCTCAAACAATGCTGCTAAGAAGACAAAGGGTGCAAACATCAGATAGCACAGGGCATATCACATATAAAAAAGACTTTTACTCCTTTTTGGAGGTGGGGGAAGGTAAGGTTTTATTCAGTTTATGTTTTCTTTTCTTTTAGTTATTGGATAATTTATTTACATTTCAGATGTTATCCCCTTTCCCCATTTCCCCCCTGCTTAGAAATCCACTACCCATTCCCTCCTCCTGCTTCTATGAGGATGTGACCCCACCCACCCACCCAATCCTACCACTCTGCCATAGAATTCCCATACACTGGGATACCAGCCTTCATGGGACCAAGGACTTCCTCTCTGACCTATGCCTGACAAAGCCATCCTCCCCTACATATACTGCTAGATCCATAGTTCTTTCTCCTACATTCTGTTCATTCTGTCTTATGGATTTTCATCCAAATTATCAGGCCTGATCTGCTTCTCTGTCCTGCACAGAAACAAAGCTGTCTAAACTGCAGGAATATTGTAGAATTGTCCCCTGGGAGATTTCCTGCAAAGCTTTCACCTTGTCTTCCAGTGTATGTTTTGGGGATGGAGAGGTGGAAAATTCCTGACTCTCCTAGGGCTTCATTTTGGTTTAGTCCCTGCCATTGACAAAGCCTAATCAACTGGTGTCTGCCTGTATTCCTCTTTGTAGGACCTTGCTGTCTATCTATTTGCCTAGTCTTGGACCTTGTCCTTTCTTCTTTGATCTCAAGTCTGTAACTCTGAACTCAGACCCAGGATGTGTCTCCAGCTTTCCCTGCAGCTTATGTCTCTTCTGTTGTCACTGCAGACTCATTTGCATTTCTGTTATCCTGCTTTTGAAACCTCAAGGCTTCTGTGTCCTCTTGTGCACTTAAAGTGATTGTAAAACCTATGGAAGGTAGCAAGCAAGGAAACAGAAATGATAGAAAGATAAGAAAGCATGAATGAAAGAAAGAAAGAAAGAGAGAGAGAGAGGGAAGGAGGGAGGAAGAAAGAAAGAGAGGGAGGGAGGGAGGAAGAAAGAAAGAGAGGAAGAAAGAAAGAAGGAAAGACAGAAAGAAGGAAAGAAAGAAAGAAGAAAGAAAGAAAGAAAGAAGAAAGAAAGAAAGAAAGAAAGAAAGAAAGAAAGAAAGAAAGAAAGAAAGAAGTTGGAAAGAAAGAAAGAGGAAGAAAAAAGAAAGAAAGATGGAAGAAAGATGATAGATTGTGTAATATGTGATTGAGTATTAATATTCCTAATTAAAATTGTATGAATTGCTAAACTTGCTCAACCTCAGCAGAAGTTAACAAGTAGGAATGTCTCATCATTTCCTGTCTTTGACACCTCCACACCTTGTGAATAGTCATTCAGTAATTTCTGATATTGTGGAAAGATGCAAATGCTATTTTCTCTTCAGGACAAGGTGTACTCAGAACACACCCTCTCCTTAGGAGGATGTAACCTCCTATGAGCACCTTCCACACACAAGAGCTGAGCCTTGGTAGACAGCTGCCTGCTACCCTCTGTCTTCAAATGGTCTTTCAGGGGGCCAGGATTTGAGCTAATCTCCTAAAACAGCATCACATATAGACAACATTACATCTCAGACTGAACTTTCCCCAGCATTGATCCATCCACACAGACTCAGCCCTTATGATTGATCTAAATATCTCAGTTAAATCTAACTTTTTATTTATTAATTTTCTATTTTTTCAGATTTTTCTCCACTTCAGTAACAATAATTTTGTATTTGCTGTATGTAATATCTTACCTATTGTACCGTATTTATCTAATTTTCGAAATATAGTACTATAATCCACAAGATGTAATAATTTTTAAATAAAGATTAGTTTCAGATCTTCATTGTTTATATATGAACAAATAAGGTTTTTCAAATTTTGGCCATATATTCCACAACCTTATCCAATCACTTAGCTGTTCCATAAATATCTCTAATATATCTAGAAGAATGTCAACATACATGAGATTGCCATCTGAGGAGAACACTTTTCCTTCCCAAGGTACATGCCTTCTCTCTCTTTCTACTTTGCTATCTACTTAAGTCTTCTAACGGGAGATTGAGTATGAGTGGAGAAAAAGATGTTTGCCTGTTCTCAGTCTTTGGGAGAAAGCACCTAGTTTCTCTCATTAAATATGATGTTGCTTTATGATATTTGTAATGTTATGAATGTCTAGTCCTAGCTTGTTGAGAGTTTTTGCAACAAATTGACATTCGATTTTTTCAATTTTTTTCTGCACCAATTTCTTTTTAATTTTTTTATTGGATATTTTATTTATTAACAGAACAGATGTCATCCCCTTCCTATTTCCCCTTCCTAGAACCCCCTTTCCCATTCCCCCTCCTCCTTTATGCTTTTATGCCATTTTAATCACATGCATGTATTAAGGTCAGTTCTAGGTTGAGGGTCTAGCAATACAATAGATGCAAATAGTCAAGGAACAAGCAGGACAATAAACACAAATAGTCAAAGAAAAAGCGAGGAATTAAACCCAATTAGGTAAACACTCCCGTTGTCACTGTTTCTAAGGGCTTATCAGGATGACCAAAATATCTGACCTACTTCCCTGTCCTAGCCCAAGTCGATTTTCATGTCTGAAGACTACTTCCTTGTTCTAGCATAAAATTTAGATTCCTGTCTGAAATTACTTCTTTGTTCTAGCCTAAGATCTGTACAGATTCTTATAATCAACTTGTTTTTAAAAATCCCATCAATATAGTTGACTAAATATAGTTGGATTTGCTTTGTTTACTTTATCTCTTCAAAGAATTGTTGATTTTTATCTTTGTGTGTGCTCTGATTTACAAATTTGTACTACATACAATACTTGGTTGACTCTGAGAACAAAAGAGGCCATCATCTACCCTGGAATTGGAGTTACAGATGGTTGTGAACAACCACATGGGTGCTGGGAAGCCAGGTCTTTGCAGAGACCATAAGTGCTCTTAACTCTGAACTATTTGCCAGTTCATTATTTTATTCATATTTATGCATATTTTAGTGTGCGCTTGTGTGCCTGTGAGTGGTGTGTGTGTGTCTGTGTGTAGTGCTCATGGAACTCAGGGCAGGGAATCAGATCCCTTGGAGCTAGAGTGGCTGGATATAATGCTGGGAACCATATGGTGGTGGTTTGAATAGGCCTCCATAGACTCATGTGTTTGAATGCTTGGCCCATGAGGAGTGGCACTATTCGAAGGTGTGGCCTTGTTGGAGTAGTGTGGCCTTGTTTGAATAACTGTGTCACTTGGAGGTGGGCTTTGAGGTCTCCTATGATCAAGGTCTGCTCAGTGTGGCAGACAATCTCCTCTTAGCAGCCTTCCATTCAAGATGTAGAACTCTGGTTCTTCTAGCAGCATGTCCTCCTGCATGCTGCCATGCTTCCCACAATGATGATAATAGACTTGAACCTCTGAAACTCTAAACCAGCCCAAATTAAATATTTATAAGAGTTGCATTGGTCATGGTGTCTCTTCACAGCAATAAAACTCTAAGACATATGCTCCTGCCCTCTGAAATGGAAGCTCATGTGCTTTATTGTGAAACCATGTCTTTTGAACAAGAGGATTTGTTATAAACAGAAACTTACTCACCTACAACAAATCCATCCTGATCTTGATGAACAAGTTGTATGTTGGATTTCATTTGCTCGTATTTTGTTGATGATACAAGCAAGATCTGTGCTCATTCCATGGATTAGTTGTCATTTCATATTATTTATTTACCTAGCTTTCTTATCAGGTCAATGCTAAAATAATGGCATGAATTAGAAAGCATTACCTAGGTATATGTTTTTGAAAAGAGATAATAGAGAGTTGATGATATTTCCTCTTTAATGTGTGGAAGATCTCACTAGTGAAATTGTCTTAAAAAGAACTTTTTCTTTTTCTTTTTAAAGACTATTAATTATTGTGTTGATGGGACATGGAGAAATGCCTCAGTTGTGAAATCACTCTTTATGCAAACATAGGGTATGTGATCTGAATTCCAAGAACCAGATAAAGCCAGACACATAGTGCCACCTGTCTATAATCCCAGCTTTCCTACATCAGATTTGTAAATGGTGACAAGAGGTTCCCTGTATGCTTAAAATTCAAGTAATTTGTGTATATGGCACAAACAAATTTAGTTTTAATTATGAGTAATAATCAAAATAAAACCCTGGATGAAGAGGCTTAGCACCTGAGATTGCTTTTTAAGCAATCTTTCAGAAGAAAAAAAGTTTGGGAGGGAGCAGAAACCTTGGATCCTAAGGGGAGAAGATGCTACAGAGCCAGTAGGAGGAGCCACTAACATAGGCTCAGAGCCCTAAGGAACTCAGAATGCATTTAGGAATGGTTTGTTCCCATCCTTCCTCAGTTTCACATGACTGACTTGATAACCTAGGCTGTGGTTCTCCAGGAAGTCAATCTGAAGTCAAGGTGCTTCATTTTTGAGTGTTGGAAGTCTTGGGAGAGACGGATGATGTCAGGCTGCATTTCCACCTTTCTCTGGGGTGCCTGAGTCACTTCACAGCTGCATAGGGGTGACACAACACAGTCTATGATAAGGTCTCAGTCTGTGCCTCCCAGGGTGAGAAACAGCAAGCTGTGGGATGGATGCTGCAGTTCTCAGTCACAGGAGACTAATAGCTTACTGGATCCACCTGTGAGGCCCCTGAACATCATAACCAGGATATTTTTTGTCTGAGTCCTCACTACTCTTGTGTCAGATCTCAGCGCATTTCCATCTTTGGGTATCCGTGAACAACCACTGGGGCTTTATGAGTCAATCTTGACCTGAGGGTTGACTTTGACAAAAATCTTCAGAGGATTTATTGGCAATGGAAGCTGAGGAAACTGCTCCCAGGAACCGCTGGGGTGTGATCATGCCCTCTGGTGGAGGTGGAAAGTATGACATGGAGGTAGGATTTGAGAGCACTTGCCTATGGTTTTATCAGACAATACTGTAGAGAATCCTGCCCTCCTTTAGGCCCAGATCTTTGGGATTCAACTGCTCTTTCAGTGGCATCTAAAAGACCCCTGCTCCTCCCTGCTTTGCTAAGAAGCTCTCAAGGGATTACTTGTCTGGATTGGCCTGTTCTCTGCTCTCTTGATCAGGTCAGAAACCTCGCTGCTGCCTGGTCACTCCTGTAGTGCCTGGTGGGCTCCACAGCCAGAAGAACTTGGTGGGCAAAGCTCATGAATGACTCATTGTCTTGGCCACAAAAACCAGGTGACCCAGTGCAAAGTTTTTATTAGCAGAGCCCAAAATCACCCACCTTCCATCTGCTCTTCGAGGAACCATTGCTGGGAATAAATCCCATTTATTTACTGTATTTCTTACAATTTTCATTCTTTTAAATTTTATTTGTGTATGCTTCATTGTGAAACTTTTATTTGTCAGGTCTCAGGCAGCTCATATAACCAGAACTGAGCTCAAGCTGGACTACAGAAGGATTTCAGTAAAAAAAGTCAGCATTCTGCAGGAACTTGTGAAGCAGATTTTCTGTCCCCCCCCAGAGGAGTCTTTTCCCTTACCTCTGGCAGACCGGACATGTGGCTCTGAAATTCATATATACCCTTGGTGACTGTCAGTATATCAAAGTCCATGCTGGACATCGGGCTTCTTTTGGTATCTCAATGACCAGTTATACTTTTAAAGTTTACATCCAAGCGTCCTAACCTTTCTCAGTTCTTCCTCAAAACTCCCTCAAGCTCACAAGCTCCCCTCCCTCAGTTACCCGCCCTTGTTACTGTTCACTCTCAACTAGCCTCTCTAGTGCTGTCTTGTGCTCTCTTGCCTTCCCACCATGCTCTATTCTCTACCTCTTGCTATCTCTCTAACTCCACTCTCCTTCCCCACTGTGCTCTCTCCTGCTCTGATGCTTCCTAGACCTGCCCATGCCCAGTCTGATTTGTATTCTGCCTGACTGGATTATTCCAGATGCATCTTGATATTTTCTCTCTCTTAGTCACAATGCAAACCTTCCTCTAAGCTCAGTCATGTCACAGCTTGTTTACCTTACCCTCCCTTGAATACAATATTACGTTTAAAATTTTCTTGAAAATGTCTTGCTGATGAAGCCCATGGTAGAGTGGAACTCAGGACTATATTGCCTCCCTCCTGCACACATGCGTGCACTGTGACACAATTCCCACCCTATCTGATAGACTTCATTTATTGCATCACTGTTAAGAATGTATGTTTCCCTGGATAGTCAGTGATGACTAGGGGAGAGGGATGGGCCCTCTATGGTACTTCCATAGAGAAGTACCATAGCATTTAAATTTTATTTAAATTAAATCTTCCATAGCAGATCCAGGGGACCTGCCCTTACACCAGACAGTTACCTCCACTCAGTTTTCCATGGATACCATATGCCTGCCTCTTCAGATCTGCAAACAAGGGAGAGATTACTGCCAATAAACTACAAGAGAAAGGCCTTATTGGAATGCTTATCTTCAGATCTAATGGCTGACATCTCCATTCCTGAGATTTATTTGGAATTCTTTTACAATATTTTAAAGATCTAGTTGGTAATGAAAATAAAAATTTCATGGCACGCTGCTCAGAATAAGGCATCCTATCCCATTGCTAGTTCTGTAGGGACTAGTTGTTGTGTCTGCTTTCTGGTCTTAAGGATCTTTGGGCATCACCCAGAAAAAATGTGCCCAAGAAACTGTTCCTTTCTATCTTGGTATCTGTTATCTTGGTCTGTTAGCCAACCATTTCCAAATGATCTAGATCCACATCTGTGTTCAGATAGCAGAATATTGGTCACTTCAATAACTGTGGATTTTCTTTTGTAAATGTAGATGATCATGTCCTTCAGATCTCTCTCTCTCTCTCTCTCCTCTCTCTCTCTCTCTCTCTCTCTTTCTCTCTGTGTCTCTCTCTCTTTTTTGAACAGTAATTTATTGAGATACTACCTTCCTAGCCTCTACAATTTTGCTGTCACTTTCTCTGCTTGTTCCAAGAAGATAAATGGGGGCAGGGGCACAGAGCACTGCTCTATGACACCCTTGAGGCGGCTGTTATCGTCTTCTTCATACTTGAAGAACACACTCTGCAGATCTAGTGCCTCATACAGTGCTTTCACCTGGACCACGTTTTCTGGGTCCTTCTGTCCATAATTTTCTAAGATTTGGTGCTGCTGAGGAGTGACCCATATCAAACACTGAACCACCAATCAGCTGGATTGTTGTCCTATATGTCAGTGTTGACGTTTCTGGTCACATTGGAGTCTCCAAAGAGTCAAGGTAGTTGTCTTGGCCCTGAAAGAACTCACCTGTCTCCAACAGGATCTTAGGGTATTGGCATGTTCCTTCTCCCCATCAATGCCATGTCCATGACAGCTGTGATAGGCAGGTAGAAAGAGCAGAAAGCTGTCTTGTCTTTGACAATAGATTTCTACCTCCTTTCAGTGTATCTACCAAGATCCACATGGCCCTGGGGTGCTGTGATGAGGTCCAGAGTCTGCCTGATCTCAGTCTGATAGGAGCTCTGCAGAAAGAGCTCAGCACTTTCAGGTAGTTGGACTGCTGCCTGCAGCAGAACTTTAGCAGGCAGTAGATGGAGGCTTCTGGAAGCAGAGCAACCTTGATGGCATCCAAGCCTATGCCTGCCTTCTGATTCCAGCAGATCTGTCCTTCCTGAGATAGGAAAGTGTGCATGATGACATCTGACTCAAAGAAGAGAGCCTGGAGCAGTTCTACACACCATCCCACAGTCAGGGCTCACTGAAGATTCTCAGCATCCTGTTTCCTTGGCTCCACCATCTCCTGGATGGATTGTACCATGGTTGAACCCGGAATGTACTTGCCTCCTGTGACATTGTACTCTAGGACCTCCCGAGCAGCATAATAGCAATCCATGTCTCTGGATGTCCTAGTTCATCCTCAGTCAGCATCTTGACAGTCTGGGAGAAGTGCTGGATGAAATCCTGCTTTTCTTGGTTATGAACATCCAATGTCTGGGTCCCTTTCATTCTGAGAGAGGAGCTAAATACTGTGTTCTTCAATGTAGATTTTCCTGGGAGGTGTTTCTCTTAATATGGTAGTGATGTGATCTAGAGATCCAAGACAGAGCCTCCATCAATCTCTTTCATTATATGGTACAAACTAGTATCCTTCAGATGGAATCCACACTATTTGGTTACACTATGTGGACCCAGCACATTGATTTCTTTTGTAATGGGCCCTGTTTCACCTCCAGCTTCTTTCAGTCAATGTTTTTCCAGCAATTACTTTCTGACTCCCATTATCAATGTCTTTGAACATCTTACCAAAAGCCTTCCTCAGTTTTTTATGGCCTGGTGAAGTATTCCTTGGAGTCTGCTACAGTTTCTGTATGACTGGCACCACAGAGTTCAGAATAGCCACTTCCTAGCCACAGATGGTCTACTGTGCCACACCCCTTCCAGAAGAGTCTGTGTGACTGGGTGAAAGCCTCGCACACTCACCTGATGCAATTACTCCAAGGAATTCAGTCTCCTGGAGGTGTTGGCTGTCCTCTCAGAAGAATATGTTCTTCATGTGTCATGGCTGCCGTGCTTGGAACATCTTTTCTTGCTATCTCATTTCTACCCTGTGTACTTTTCCTCAGGCACGTCCTACCCTATTATCCTCCCATGGACAAAGAAAGGTCACAGAAAGTGCAATAGAGATACCCCTGACCCTATTTTAGACTTAGCCTTTCTGTGGGAAAATATCACCATTTAATCCTACTTAATAGGAACTTTTGACTGAACTACAGCAGTAAGAATTATTTTATCAGAACCCCTGTAAAGACATACAGCCCGCAAGAGTGGAGATGGTTAGACAGGAAATTATTCCAGTTACTGACTCTTAGGGTTTCCTTTAAAAGATCCTGAAAATTCTAAAAAGAAAGGGCTTATATTTTTGGTTGTGAGCCTAGCCTTTAACGGCTGAGCCATCTCTCCAGCCCATGGGGAGGGACCCATGGCTCCAGCTATATATGCAAGGGAGCTATATATAAGTGGGAGAAGAGATTCTTGGTCCCATGAAGGCTGGACATCGTGGGGGGTGGTATTTGAGGGTGGGGAGGTGAGGTTCTGGGGAGGGTGGGTGTGGGTACACCATCATAGAGGCAGGAGGAGGGGGGAAGGGATAGGGACTTCCTGGGAGGGAGGGGGAAAAGGGGGTAAGGGGAAAACACCTGAAATGTAAATAAAAGTTCCAATAAAAAAAAAAAAAGAAAGGGCTTTACCACATTCCTAAGAGATTCGTGGATGGCAGATGGCAATGCCTTATAGCAGGGGAATAGTGGTTTCCCCATGTAAGCAGGATGCGGCCACAACATGCTCCCCCTGATCCCTTGCCACATACAGGAGTTTATGATGAATTTGGGAATCAATGGGTCACTCACAATGGAGAAAAGATATCATATTATTCACTCCCATTTATGGAGAAATTGGCACTATCAGGACAAAAGCCCTAACTAGAGATAGTATTAGAATTAAATATATGAGGAAATTAGGAAGAAGCCTAGTGATTAAAAGATATTAACATAAATGTTTACATTAATAAATGAGAAAACTCTAGACATATTATACATAAGAAGCCCATATATGATGAATCTAATTTGGCAGCTCACAAAGCAACAAGAAGAAGGTTACTGTATAATCTCAGATAGCTAACTGCTGACCACAAGTACCACTGGGTGGCTTGCCAACTTGGCCACTGTCTCAAACATTAGGGATAACATCAACTTCACATGTGCCTTGCAAATGAATAGTTTACTGATTTCTTAGAGTTGGGTCAATTTATGAGTATGTAATAATAACATTGTAAAAATGTTCCTGAGAACCTTTATCCTTTCTGTTCCTGTGTATATGCAACATTGCTTTTTTCTTTGCTTTATGATTATAAAAGTCTGATGGTTGAATAGTAAAATCGCACTCAGATCCAAGACAACCTTGCGTCTGTGTCTGTTTGTCATTTGCCAACTCCTTGCCCACCTCAAACCAGTTCCCCTGGGTTTTCAATGGTCCATGGCATATATACATACACATAACATAACATCACATACACATACACATACACATACACATACACATACACATACATATACACATACACATACACATATACATATACATGAATGGAATGAGGTCATCATACCAGACTGTTGGGAGCCAACTCGTAGCAGAAAGCGGCTATCATCTTTGTAGCCATCTCAGGCCATATACCCTGACAAGAGACTTGTTTTTCAACAGTCCACAATAGCTGAGCACACTCTGATAAACATTTTGTTTTTCTCACATGTCCTGTTTTGTTGTGTAATGCCCACAGCTGCAAGGCACGTGGCAAAGTGCCGTCAGCTGTGTTCCCCTGCTTCTGCCTATAAATACCTCAGATTTCCTTTCAATAACGTGGACTTGATCAGACTCTCTGTCTTGTCTCCATTCTTCGAGTCTCTTGCCCCTCCATCCCCACTCTCTTTCTCTTGCTAAACCCTGTTGACTGACTCAAATGGGCTGGGTCACTAGACCACTTCACATCCACATTTATTTCTCACTGATTTTTTTGTTTAAGATTTATTTATTTTCATGTATATGATACCTGCAAATATGTATGTGTACCATATGTATGCCTGGTGCAAACAAAGGCCAGGAAAGGGTGTTGTATTCCCTCAAATTGGAATTAAAGATGATTCTGAAACTCCATGTGGGTTCTGGGAATCTGACTCCTTTGCAAGAGGAACAAGTGCTCTTAATTGCTGAGCCATCACTCCAGTCCATATTGTTGCACAGCTAATTACAGCTAAGATAAGCAATCTGCCTGGTGCCATCACACAAAAATAAAGCAAATAAAAACCACACACACAGAGAGAGAGAGAGAGAGAGAGAGAGAGAGAGAGAGAGAGAGAGAGAAGCACACACTCACATGCACAGGCAAATGCACATGCAGACACACATGCAGACAAAGACACACACTAAGATGCACTTGCACAAGGACACACACATGCACAAACCTCAACACCAAGTGCTGTTCTGACAACAAAGAGGAATGAGAAATCCCATGACTTGCAGGAAGTTGGGAAAATATGAAGGTCATGGTGGAGAGTGAAGTAAGCCAGATATAGAACCTCAAGTGTGATGTGTTTCCTCTCATAGGTGGAAGATGAAGAGACATCCAGGGTAGGCTGAAATTAGGAGACAGAGTCTAAGGGCCTGAAAGGGAGGCTGTGAAGATGAAGTCCCTTCCCCTAGTCCTTCCCAGACTATTCGCTCTAATTCTCCCTGGCCACCATACCCTGAAGTCAAGGGCACAGTTAGGGCAGAATTGGACACAACTGGCTGGAAGGGGTGGTTGGATATTCAAGTGAGGGTCCCATGACTGTCCTTGGTCTTTTTTTGTATGAGGGAACTGTAACAGTCAAGAAGACTTTCTAGGATCATCTTTTGCAAGCAGGCACAGTTGAACTCCTGAAGATGGTGGCTACTTGACTGGAAGGATAGTTCCTCTCTCTCTCTCTCTCTCTCTCTCTCTCTCTCTCTCTCTCTCTCTCTCCCTCTCTCCGTGTGTGTGTGTGTGTGTGTGTGTATGTGTGTTTTGTGTGTGGGGGGGGCCAGAAGAGGGCATCTGATTCCTTGGGTTGGAGTTACAGGCCATTGTGAGCTGCCTAATGGAAATACTTTGATCTGAATGTATGTTCTCTGTAAGAATTGTCCCACCTCTTAATGGTTGAGTCATTTCTCAGGGCCTCCAGCAGGGTTTTTTTTGTTTGTTTGTTTGTTTTAGGATTTTTATTAATTAAACTTCTTGGTAAAGGAATCCACACATATTCAGGATGCTTACTGGCCATTTTCCCCTTGCCTTTCCTCATGACCCCTGATCAATTGACTCTTTCCCGTTGCTCAGTACATTCATTTTGTTAGTTTTGTTTTGTGACCCATAAAGAATAAGTAGGGCCATCCATACCACTATGTGTTTGGAACTATCTGTTGGATCCTGTGGTCCACATTAAGAAGCAGTGATACCCCTTCTCCCAGAATCTATCAATAGACTGTAGCTCAGAGATAAGGAGGAGGTCTCCATGTTCCTTCCCCTTCCTTGACTGGTACTGCTAGGGCTGGTCTTGTAGGTCAAAACAGCAGTTTTTAATCAACTGTACTATCTTAGCTAAAGAAACAAAAGAACGGTTTCTCATGTGGTTTTAGTTTGCATCTCTCTTGTTAAGAATGATAGCATCTTTCCATACCCTGAAGAGCTGTTTGTATTTCTACTTTTGTGAACTAACAGTTCATAGCCTTTATCTTTAAAAACAAAACAAGAAAAACAACTCTATGTGAATGCTACTTTCCCTAATGGACTGAGCAGTCAAATGATGTGAGCTTGCACTCCCAGTTGAGGCTTAACAGTTACTTGAGCTCTTGCATCAAGGGCCACTCTGGGAGATAGTGAGGCATGGTTTCAAAAAAATTGAGATGATCGAGGTACACAGGTTCTTGTCATATGGTACAGGCTGGACTTGAACTTGTAATGTACTTCTGTCACTACACATGGCTAAACATCTATCTATCTATTTATCTATCTATCTATTTATCTATCTATCTATCTAATTATCTAATATCTGTCTACCTACCTGTCTGTCTATCTAGTTATCTATGTATCTATTTATGTAACTATTTATCATCTATTTATCTACTTACCTATATATCTATCTATCAATCTATCATCTATTTATCTACTTACTATCTATCTATCTATCTATCTATCATCTATCTATCTATCTATCTATCTATCTACCTATCTACCTATCTTTATCCTCTATTTATCTACCTACCTATTTGTTTTTCCATCTATCTATTTATCTATCTATCTATCTATCTATCTATCTATCTATCTATCTAATCTCCTCTATCTATCTACCTGCCTATTTGTTTTTCCATCTATCTGTTTATCTATCTATCTATCTATCTATCTATCTATTCTATGTATTTACCTACCTACCTATGTAAGTAAGTCTTTTGAGCTTGATGCTAGCTAAACATATCTTATCTTGGTTTGCTCTTCTCCTAATTAGCATGTGTTAGAATTTTTCCTCAGTTGTAAGAAATTTTGATTTTTACATGCCAACTTCATTGTCATTTCTTTTGTGAGTTCTGAAGTTTTGTAAATTGGATATTTTATTTATTTAAATTTCAGATGCCTTCCTCTTTCCCCACTTACCCTCCCTAGAAACCTCCTATCCCATTCTCCCTCCTACTTTTTGCTTTTATACCATTTTAATTACATGGAAATATTAAGGTCAGTTCTAGGTTGAGGAAATAGCAAAACAATAGATGCAAATAGTCAAGGAACAAGCAGGACAATAAACACAAATAGCCAAAGAACAAGCATGGCAATAAACAAAATTCCATGAACACTCCCATGATCACTGTTTCTAGGTACTTAATAGGATGACCCAAATATCTGAGCCAACTTCATTGTCCTAGCCCAAAGTCATTTTCATGTCTGAAGCTACATCCTTGTTCTAGCCTAAAATTTAGATTCCTGCCTGAAATTGCTTCTTTGTTCTAGCCTAAGATTTGGATTCCTGCCTGAAGCCCATTTCCTTGTCTTTGGCCTATGTCATATTCCTGCCAAGCTGCCCATTTCATTGTCCTTCATCCATGTCAGATTCTTCTAAGCAGCCCCAAAGGGTCTCCGCCTCTCCTCCTTTTTTATTTCATAAAAAAGACTGAGCCTGTCTTAGGTTATTCTGCCTAGCATGCCTTTCTTACCTGTCATGGAATATGCATTATCCAAAGCAATGCAGTTCTGTCTTAGGTTGGTAAGGCTCTGTACAGAATCTTACCCGTCCTTGGTTTGCCAGCCTGTTAGTTTAATAACTCTGTCTGGGGGTCCATTTTCAGGTTCAAGCCATGTAATTTGGCTGCCAACATGTTGATGTTGTTAAAGACAAGATTTAACACGCAGCAGGAATAAAAGTATTCCCATGATAAAAAGGGCTAGCATGATCAATCTATATATGCCATTTTGAAGCTTGACTAAAATAGAAATATTGACCTCAGGCCATGGGTAATTTTATCAAAGTATCTGCCGCATCAACATTCGGCAGTGCATCATTCTTTAAATTCATAAGCTCACTATGCAAAGTTAAAATATCCAGATAGGTTTGAGTTCTGAGTTTTTATAATCCAGATCATTCCTTTTACATTTAAGACTATAGAAAACACATTTCCCACATTTTCTCATACTGCATTTTTAATTTTCCCTGCTCTATATTTTAAATATTTAAAATGTTTGGAATTACTTTTGGTGAAAAATGTGATATAGTCTGTAACTTGGCTATTTCCATCAAGGCTGTACTGATTGCCATAGTGACCAGACTAGTCACATCCTCAATAACAGCAAGGAGAGTCACGTTTCTGTGTGTTGTCACCAACATCTGTTGCCTTTATTTTTTTAACAGTAGCCACTCAGCCTGGGAAATTTAATATCTCAGTTTACATTTTACTTCCATTTTCTTGATGGGTAAACGTGGTTAACACTTTTCACATCACCTGAAAAATGTTCTGTTAACTTATGTGCTTATTAATGGCAATGATTGGTACTTGGGAGTTTATTTTTTTCGAGTTCTTTTTCTGTGTTTTTTTAAAAAATAAAACAGGCCTTCTATATAGCTTAAGTGGACCATGATTTTGTTATGTAGCCCAGGATAGCTCCAACTTGTGTTTTTCTGTCTCAGCCTCCTGAGAGGTAGGATTAGGAACATATGCCACAGGGTCATAGATTTTATATTTTCCAGGTTTATATATTTTTATTTCTCTATTACATATATAGTCAAATTATATACACACATATATATACATTATATATGTATACATACACATATATACACATATACATTACATATGTATACATATGTATATATACATACATAAATATTCATTTTTTTTTCTGAGTTTTTTCCTTGAATATCAATTTCCTGTCAGATGAATAACTGGCAAAGGTTGTCTCTCATTCCCTGGCCTGTTTCTTCACCCCATTAGAGTTGTTTCTTAGCTTTTTCACTGCATGGAATCCTGTTTGCCAATTTCTGATATTATATCCTGAGAAATTAGAGTCCTATTTAAATCTCTATTTCCCTGTATTTTCTTCTAGATGTTTAAAAGTTGAAGTCTTACATTAAGGGACTTCAGCTATTATGATTGATTTTTTAATAGTGTGAGGGATAGGGATTGATTTTTAGTCTTCTACGTGTGGGTTTCTAGTTTTTCCAGCACTACTTGCTAACAAAGATTCTTCAGCTTATGCTTTGTTGCCTTTATGGAGAATCTGTTGATTGCAGCTGCCTGGCTTTATTTCCATGGCTCAGTAGTAGGTTTTGAAATCTCTTTCTTTCTGTTTGTGTGTGCATATGCATATTTCTTTATAATGTTTAACTTTTTTTTCCTATTTCTGAGAAGAGGGTAAGTGGAAGGAATGTATTAATCTGTAGATTATGTTTTAACAATAATGTTTTAACATTAAATGTTTTATTGTTTGTGGACATGGGAGGTCATTCTGTCTTCCAGTCTTCTTCACCTTCTTCGTTTAGGGCTTTATGGTTTTCTTCACGGCGGTCTTTATATCTTTCATTATGTTGATGCTTAGGTTTTTCATTATTTGAGGCTATTGTGAATGTAATATTTGTACCCTAGGTTGTCATCCTACTACTTTTCTGGCTGCATTTATCAGATAGAAGAGTCTTTTGGTAGAGTCCTTAGTGTCTTTTGAGACCATTGTCCTCTGAAAAAGGGTAAATTGATCTCCTCACTTCTTCTTTTGTTTTTTTGTTTCTCCTATTACACCTTTCATTCTCATATGGTAGTTAATCATTTGCACCAAAGAAGTAGTCAGAATACAGTCCTAGGGAACAATTCCAAACCATTCACTGATCCAGCATTTGACCTTTTACTCCTTCATCTTCTCTGATGCCCTGGAGTCTTAGTCTAGTCAAGGAGAGAGTTAAGAATTGCTCTGGCTTTGCAGGTGGCATGGACCAACCTTTCACATTGTCCCACGTGGTCCCAGCAGTGATTGTGGGTATGAGTGCATGCAGCTCATGGCTTCTACTGAGTGAGTGCAAAGGTGTCAGAATGATTGGGGTCACAGTGCATGTCCATGTGTCACCTGACCCTTCCTAGGAATAGCCTTCCGGACCAGCACCAGAGAGAAGTCAGCATCTCGGCCCCATTCACTGGAGGCGGTGCCAGAAGATCCCGCCATGCTGGATTGTGAGTGAGCTAGGGCACACGGGGCCTGGCGATGGCGAGCTAGCGCGCAGGCGCAGAGTGCGCGAGCCTGTAATCACCCCAGAGCGCAGGGGGCGAAGCCGGAGCGCAGGAACCGGGACAAGGCTGACACAGGGCGCTGATATGGGCACTCTGCCAGGAGCGCCTTTGTCGCCGTGGAGGATGATGACCTTAGGGCTCTAGCGGGTTCTGCTGCCTCTGCCTCCTGAGATGCTACAGCCGAGGCCGGATGAGGGAGAGCCGCCACTGTGAACCACGGATACTGTGCCCTCCCGCCTTCTGAACCAAAGATGTCACCGGAGGGGCGGGAATCGGAGCTGGACAGCAGCGGACACAGCCATCCCCAGTGCTGCCCAGCAGGCAAGGAGGCTGCAGCTCCAGCTGACTGTGGTCAGCCTGGAGCATCCCACAGCATCCCCCATTGCGCCTCCCTTCCCCCTCCCTCGATCTCCTCAATTCTTATTTGTATTCCTTTTGTTTACTCTAACTAAAATTTCAAGTTTCTTTTTCTTTTCTTTCCTTTTCTCTTTTTTTCTTTTTCTTTTCTTCTCTTTCGAGATAGGGTCTCACAATGTACATCAGGCTGGCCTTAAAAGTACAGAGATCACCTGCCCTAGCCTACAAGGGCTGGGATTCAAGGCATGCATCATCATTCCTGATGTGGTTCAAGTATTATACTCAAGAAGAATGACCAGAATGGACATGTTTGTCTCATTCTTGATGTCGGAGGAAAAGCTTCATGTCTCTCTATTTAGCATAATGCTGCCTCTCTGTTTGATGTATATAGTCTTTATGAGGCTGAGGTGTGTTCTTTCTGTTCCTAGTTTCTTCACGTCTTTTTATAATGGAGGAATACCTGATTCGGTGAAAGGCTTTTATGCGTATTGGAATGATCATGTGCTTCAGCACACTTACTAATTGGTCAAGCCATCCTTGCATTCAAGAACAAGAAGCAGTTTGTTCTTGGTGCATGACCTTTTTAAAGTGAAATTAAATTTGTCATTTTTTTTTAGGACTTTTGTGTCTATATTCATCATAGATGAACATCTGTGACATTCATCAAAGAAAGTGTTTTTGCATGTTACTTTGTAAGTGTGTCCTTATCTGATTTTGGTGTCAGAATAATGCCAGTTGTAGAAATGTTTAATTTGAGCATTTCCTTCATTCATGTGAGTTGAGGAGGCATTCCTTCCCTCCTAGTTATGGAACAATGTGAGGGATATTTATATTAGTCCTTTTCTAAAGGTTCTATAGAATTCAGAAGTGGATCTATTAGGTCTTCAGTTCTTCTAGGGGATGCTATGGCCTTGGTTTGGTTTCATTGCTCATTGTAATGAAATTGCTAACATGTCATCATCTTGCCCTGACTCTATTTTGTTCTTGCCTTGACAATCCTCAGCCTTCCACTCTCCCCTTCCCGAGTAGCACTGCCTCCTTGTCAAGCTTTTGAGACTGTCTATGACCCTGGCCATGATCCAGACCTGTTAACCAAAATTATTAATGTTTGTGCAGGTTAAAACATAAAACCAAAATAACTAAGAGGAAGTGTAAGCCAAAATAATTATCATGTGGTGTCTGGAAAAACCACTAAGACCTGCAAAAAGACTCATGTTGCTCTGACCCCATCAAACTCTGATGTAATTATGGGATTTTTTATCTTTAAAAAATGTTGTCCCTCTGAGCTGTGGCACCAAGAGACCTTGAAGAGTGAGCCTGCTCTTGGTCAATTGTTAATAAAAGGATTCACATATTTTTAATTGGTTTAATTAGCGTGGTTGTCAATAACTATCTTCTGTGGATTATTAGTTCTGTTTTCACTGTTGATGTTGCCTTAGTCTATATCATACCTATGTCTAGAAATGTATCTGGTCTAGTCATATGTTTGTTTACTCTCAACTTTCTGGTTTTACACCCTTGCAGAATAGCAACAGCTTGGGACCAAAGAAGTACTCAAACACCCAAGCCTGTCATGGACATTTTGCAATCAATCACTATACCTTCCATTATATAACTTAATAGATTTATCATTGTGTTCTTAAACATGGCACTCCACTGGTCAGTCAGGATAGCCATTTTCTTGGCACTAAAGAACGCTTTTTTTTTCCTTTGTAAAAAGTGTTTTTACATGGGTGTATTATATCCCTTGTTTTTCCTTGGTTAGAAACTGAGTCCACAGATTTAAAAATGGTCAAGTATTTTACCATCAAGCCATAATCTTTGCCTTTTAATTTTTTGAGAGACAGTCTTAGTATGAAGCCCAGGCTCACTTGGCACTTGCAAAGTAGCCTGGTTCATTTTTTAATTTGTGACTCTCCTGCCTCATCCCCCAGAAATGCTCTGAATGCAAACCTGAATCACCATTTCTTGCTTGCAGTATAGTCTTGTTCACTAATACACCATCATGATTTTCTTGTAGACGTAAGGTTGCCCCTGTGTTATGCTTCATGTTTGGAGCGCTGTTTTATTGAAGCTGTTGTAATGTGTTGCCCATGTTCACAATGCATGCTCTTCTGTTTAAGTGTCATTTTTGCTCATCGCAAATGTGTTTTATAGTGAAACACACTAACTGAATATGGAGAAAATTTGGATTAAGTGAAGAAATAATCACAGCTAGAGACTCTCGAGAACTATACATTTATTTACAAAGCTTGTTCAGTGTTTGTATTTCAGAAACAACACAAATCACAGTCTTGAAGGTTCCTGGGTCTGGGATTCCAGCAATGCCTTGTCCGCAGATAGGAGTCTCAAACATCTTGATTTTCTGTGTATGGGAAGAGAAGAAAACAGCACTTGTAGTGAGTTTAATCTAACTGGTTACAGAGAGCAGGGTTCTCTGCAGGAAAGCAAACTGCCCTTAGTGGAGAATGAGATCCTTCAGATTTTCTACCATAAGCCACTACACACTTTGGTCAGAGAGTTAGAGGAGTCTTCTAGGTTAGTACACCAATCAAAAGGTACACATTTCTGCATTTTCACTCAGCGACAATTGTCTGAGCTCATCTCACAAAAGATCAGGGTAGTTTTGAGGGAAGGAGGTGAGAGGAAGGCTATGGTAGGAATGCTAGGTGCTCACCTGAGCTGCAGGGGCTGCTGTATTCAGCAAAAGCCACTTCATCTGAAAGACATGGGAGTCAAACTTGAGAATGGGAGTTTTTGAGAGGATTTCATGGAGGGTAGGTGATGTGTTAGGACTAATGACTTTCCTCAATCAGGACTTGGATGACTGCTGAAAAGTCATCTCTCTGGGAACATCAGACAAACCAAAGGAGGGATTTTCTCCCCTTGAAGCCACTGGTTGACATTTTTATCCTGGCCCAGCAAGATGGCTCAGTGGGAAAGGTGCGTGCGGCCATGCCTGATGACCTCAGTGAGTTCAGTCTTCAGGATTCTCATGGCGGAAGCAGAGAACTCACCCACTTCCCCAAATGGCCCACTGACCTACATGGGCACCGTGATGTGCCAGCCTCTCACACAATAAAGCAACAAATGTATAACATCACTGGAATCATTTATCCTGTAGAGAAAAATCAAAGTGTGCTTCTCCTACAGTGTTTGAGGAGAGTACTAGCCATGATCCTTGTAGACATATATTCTTTCAGATTCCGTCCTATGTTTCTTCTTTTTCTTCAATATTTCATGAATTATTCTAGTCTGAAACATTTCGTACATCTCTTCACTTGACAGAAAAACCCAATTTAATTCCCCTGCTCTGGCTTTGCTTTCTTTGGTGACCGCTGAGCACACAGACTACAATTCTCTCTCATCTTTTTATTCCTTCTGTAATTATTTGTACAACTCTTCATCTTCCCATGGCTGTGTTCATAAGAAGATTCATGTGCCTTTCTTCCTGTAGTCACTACATTATAAAATGTTTGGTTCCTTGGGTTATTTGGACATGTTTGATCCCACATGATTGCTTGGACAACCAGGAGCAAGGCATGAGAGACTGAATAAACTGAGATTTTATAAATGGTTGTCTGGCCTACATAATGGGTCAGTATCTGAAAAACAATTGTTTTTAATAGTGGGTATGAGGGCATATGCCTGTAATATCAGCATTTGAGAGGCTGAGTCAGGAGGACTGAGAATTTGGGCCAGCCTGTTCTACATAGTGAGAAACTGTAAAAACAGAAACAAAAACCAAAAAACCCAAAACAAAAAAAAAAAAAAACAACGAGCCCTTCGCCTGGAGCAGACCTTTAGCTGGTTTGCTCCTGTGGAAACACTAATCCTGAGACATCCTTGAGGGACCAACTGCATCCAGAGCAGAGGGTAAGACACCTTGCCCACTACCCCACACCCCAGAGTTACAACTGGGACCCAGGAGGGGGTTAAGGAACAAGCAGGCACCCAAACCCCACCCCTCCGGAAAACCACCCCCCTTCCACCCGGAACCTGTTCCCTTTGCCTGAGCCAGACCCTTAGCTGGCCTGCTCCTGTGGAAACACCGATCCTGAGACATCCTAGAGGGTCCTTCTGCATCCAGAGCAGAGGGTAAGACACCTTGCCCACCACCACATGCCCCAGAGTTACAACTTGGACTCAGGTGGGGGTTAAGGAACAAGCAGGCACCCAAAACCCTGCCCCTCCGGAATACCATCTCCCTTCTGCCCAGAACCTGTTCCCTTTGCCTGGGGCAGATTCTAAGTTGGCCTGATCCTGTGGAAACAACCTGATCCTGAGACAACCTAGAGGACCTACTGCATCCAGAGCAGAGGAATACCACCTTCCTTCGGCTCAGAGCCTGGTCTTTTTACCTGGGGCAGACCCTTAGCTAGTCTGCTCCCAAGGAAACACCTGATCCTAAGACAACCTAGAGGACCTACTGCATCCAGAGCAGAGTAGGACCTACTGCATCCAGAGCAAGGAAGCTTAGGATCACAGGAACACAGAGACATCTGGAATCTGAGGAGATCTGAAACAAGGAAGATAACTGGAAAGACAGACTCCAGTCAGACATAGCGAGCACAGGTAACACTAGAGTCAACCAGATGGCAAAAGGCAAGCACAAGAACACAAACAACAGAAACCAAAGTTACCTGACATCATCAGAACCCAGTTCTCCTACCATAGCAAGCCCTGGATACCACATCACACAGGAAAAATGGGATTCAGAATTAAAATCACTTCTCATGATGATGATAGAGGATTTTAAGAAGGACATAAGTAACTCCCTCAAAGAAATACAGGAGAACACAGGTAAACAGGTAGAAGCCCTTAAAGAGGAAACACAAAAATCCTTTAAAGAATTGCAAGAAAACACAACCAAACAGGTGAAGGAATTGAACAAAACCATCCAGGATCTAAAAAAGGAAATAGAAACAATAAAGAAATCTCAAAGGGAGACTACTCTGGAGATAGAAAATGTAGGAAAGAGATCAGGAGTCGTAGACGCAAGCATCACCAACAGAATACAAGAGATAGAAGAGAGAATCTCATGCGCAGAAGATACCATGGAAAACATTGACACAACACTCAAAGAAAATGCAAAATGCAAAAAGATCCTAACCCAGAACATCCAGGAAATCCAAGACACTATGAGAAGACCAAACCTAGGATAATAGGTATAGATGAGAGTGAAGATTCCCAATCTAAAGGGCCAGGAAATATCTTCAACAAAATTATAGAGTAAAATTTCCCCAACCTAAAGAACGAGATGCTCATAAACATACAAGAAGTCTACAGAACACCAAACAGAATAGACCAGAAAGAAATACCCCCCGACACATAATAATTAAAACACCAAATGCACAAAACAAAGTAAAAATACTAAAAGCAGTAAGGGAAAAAGGTCAAGTAACATATAAAGGCAGACTGATAAGAATTAGACCAGACTTTTCACCAGAGACTATAAAAGCCAGAAGATCCTGGTCTGATATCATACAGACCCTAAGGGAACACAAATGCCAGCCCAGACTGCTGTACCCAGCAAAACTCTCAATCACTATAGATGGAGAAACCAAGATATTCCATGACAAAACAAAATTTGCACAATATCTTCCCACAAACCCAGCACTTCAAAGGATAATTGATGGAAAACGTCAACACAAGGAAGGAAACTACAACCTAGAAAAAGCACGGAAGTAATCTTCCAACAACCCC